>CAHIKZ030002225.1:2705000-2710000 GCA_903632075.3 Acanthosepion pharaonis | reverse complement strand
CAGAAAAAAAAATCATGCCTATCCCATCCTATTCAAGATGAAGCACTTAATCTGGAAATAAAGCACTTTATCCGGGAATCAAATTTTCCTTTGTTGATTCCGTTTCCAGTTTAAAGTAAGTTTATTCACACTGAACTGAAAACATGATTAAATTCCAATTCAGGTCAAAGCCACAATTTCGAATATTCTGTGGACGTTGCTGTAAAACCATAGATTAGTATATTGACAACGGAAGAAAACAAACCAGAAAGATGTAACTAAGAACCCCCCACACACACACCCATCTCCAAAATATACAATTTGAATCAAATATCGTCATTTTTCGAATCAAAGTTTCAGAAAGTCTCTGGCGGAAAGCATTCTGGTTAAATAACTAGAATAAATTGGTCAAAATTTAAGCTTACTTCTGTGTAACATCTACCCAAATACACATCAGTGACACAGAAAGTATCTGAACGAAATACATTGCGGTCAACAATCGATGTGGACTTATTTCATCAAATGTTGTGTTTCACACTGTGTAGCATTTCCTCAACAACACGTCAGTTACACAGAATGTATCTGACGCAATGTATTTGGGTCAAATAAGTTCAACTTTGACTTATTTAAGCAAAGGTTACATTCCTCTTTGTGTGGCTTTTGCACAAATCCCATTTCTGTGATAAAGCAACTGACGTCAGATGTTGTGGTCCAATGGAACGAAAGAGTCATTATTAGACTCAAAATGAGCTGCTACTGATTGTGTAGACTTTTCGCAACCTGACATCGGTAAAACTGAAAATACCTGACGGGAAGTACTGTGGTCAAATAAACATGAAAACATTATTTGACCAAAAGTGGTGCTTTTTTTTTTTTTTTTTGCACGGGCATGCATTAAGGACACATAAAGTATCGAATGGAATGGACTGTGGTCAGATAAAACCAAAGTCGAATCTTTTGGTCAAAAAGTGCCGTCAGCCTCTCTGTTTTGTTTTTTTTATTTTGAAACACGAATATATCCGACGGAAACCATTGCGGTGAAATGATAAGGAACTGGAATAATTGAACCAAAATTCAAAACTTCATCTTTGTTAAAGGATTGGGACAAATCGCTGATCAGTAAAATGGCGCCACTCTATTCAGCGTGTAGGAGTGTTTGCGATGCTTTGCAAGTGTTCGTTTGCAAGTATATCTAAGCGAACTTGTCATCATATAGAACGTTAGATATCTACTGACAAAAGTTTTAAGTAAAATCTCCTTTTTAAGCCTGCTAACTCCATTCATGTTGCAATTGCACCTTCCTTGAAAACAGGGATATTCCGAAATGATCCATATTAATAAAAATCCATTTAATTGATTTTCTAAGTTGTGGAAGCTTCAATTGACAGTGTATCAAGGATCATTATCAAATTTGGCAAAATTAACAATGGTTTTACAATGAATAATGGCCGTTCAATATTTAGATATAGGGCCACTTGGGAATATGATTTGGACAAATAACACACTGGGTTGAAAAGTGGTAAAAAAAAAACAAAATCAGTCAATCAACAATTCAAACAAATAATTCTAATTTGATCTCATTTAACCAGAATACTTCACGTCAATGGCTTATAGCTGACTGACTTTCCCTCGGGTATTTTCAGAGCTTCAGGTGTCTGTGTAATTTTATTATATAAGGTGTGTCCCTAAAGTCTGGACACAAATCTCATCAACTATGTTTTACCCACACAGACTAAACATGGTTTTGTCGAAAGAAAGAATTGACTTCTCTTTCTGGAGTATGCTATGACCTGATAAAAAAGCGAATTTCTTTTTAGAAAGTGCTAGTATAGGATAGATTTGGGTTGGGTATGCATGTAGGTTTAGTCAAAGAGTTAGTATCGCTATGGGATTAGTATTTAGTATGTAAAACATTGGATTAAACTATGCAAGAAAGAAACCAGCTCACCTCGTTATGGATTCCGGAAGTAGTAAATCTAAACCGGATGAAGTAAAAAGACAACAGTATATAGTAGAGGAGCGTGAAAAGCCCTGTTTTCATTGGCTGACGCTGACGCTGACGCTGACGCTGACTGACATATGTCAATAAGAAGGGTCGAAGTCCGACCTTGCTCGGCATTTGATTACTGTTTTTGAAATGTGGCGGTGCATAGCACGACGCTTTCAAGGAGGCGGCCTGACTCGTCTAAAATCAGGTCGGGGGTTGCTGTCGGAGCCGATATGATGCAAAACCCGAAATCGGCAATGAAGACAGTGCATTATTGAAGACCACCCTGAATGCATCTAAAATGTATTATTTAACAAAAAAAAACTGTACTCAATGAAAATCACAAATGCAACACACTTAACTGAACGCATAAAGAGTGAATGCGTTAAAATTGACGGCAATGTGAATTTCTTGCATCAAGTTCACGTGAATCTTGCAAAGCGCATCAACTTTTGCCTCACAAATATTGAAGATGTTATTTGTTAATATTCCAATTCAATAAAATGTTGAAAATTTCATTTCTTGATAATATGCATTTTTGCCTAGGGTGTCCAAACTTTAAGGATACGCCCTTTATATTTAATAGTATTTATTTTAGATATTTATATTGTCATTAATTGAAGTCAATGAGACCAATAAGAATTATTATATATTATATTATATATTATATTATATATTATTTTATATATATTATATTATAATTAAGAATTATTAAAACATTACCGAAATACTAACGCTTGTATTTGAAAGTGATTTCCAATAATAAAGTTCCATCTTCTATTTTTTTTCTTTAATCCTTTCACTCCCAAGCAAGACAATAAAGCCACTAAGACGCGAGGAGTTTACAAAGGGTGGAAGAAAATGAAAAGACGTTAGTGAGGGAAAGTACAATGAAATTCAAGAATAAAGAAGATGATGATTAACGTTGCGATTTAAATTTTTTTTCAAGATCATATGTGGCAGAAAATCTAAAAACCTGAATAGAGTTCCTCAGTCGAAAAGTGCGAGAAAAGAAACTGTTAGAATAGAACTTACGGTTACATCTACATAATTCAGGAATAAAACGATGAGACTTGACTGTCAAATTAGTAGTACACTTAAATTTATGCGGTCAAGATTCCAAGCGGGAAAGCTCATCAGAACAATTGCCACTAAACTATTTATAGAAAACACAGAGGTAAGACATTTACAAACCATTACTTGCACCAGTTAACAACTGATTGCGATCATTTTCAAGATCTGCCCCCAATTGTACTTATTGAACTTATCAAACCTCTTATCAAGACAGGAGTAAATAGTTGTATCATCAGCATAAATAACTAGTTTGAAACTGATAATATCACGAAGGTCGTTGATGAAAATAAGAAACTACGTCTGTCCAATGATCGAGCTCTGGGGACCTTCGCTTTAATGTGAAAGAACTAGAAGAATGTCTCTTCAACACGATTTTCATTACAAGATTTGTTAAAAAAAGTTTGGATCGAATCAAACAAGAAGACTAGCATGGCAAACCTTATCTGATGCCTTCGAGATATATAAAGCACTCCGAGCTTCGCTGCTTTTATCGAAATCTTGACAGAAGCTTTCAGTGATAACAATTAGCACATTAGCGGTTGACCTAGTGAAGCGAAAGCCATATTGTTTATCTGAAATAAAGTCGTGCGAAGTTAAATGCTTAACCGATTCAGAGTTAATTAGAGACTCTAGTACTTTGCCAAAAATAGGTAAAAAAGACTGATAGGACACTAATTCGATAGATCAGAATGTTCACCAAACTTCTTGAAGCAGGAATTACAGAAGACGATTTCCAACAGAATGATAAACAACAAGCAGCAAATGATTTGTCGTAGACTTTGGAGAGAACAAGAGCCAGTTCAGGGGCACATTTCCTTAGTACTTAGTAGAAGAGATATCGCCAAGTCCGCAAGTCTTGTGAGGATCTAGATAAGAAATGACAGCAAAAACCATGAATGGCATTATCGACGCGGGTAAAAAAAGTAAAAAATTATCTGCATTTTCACCATAACATATCTTAAGGTTTGTCACACTGCCTTCCGCTCATGCGTGCTTATAGTTGGTACTATTGTGGTTGGAATTTCGAACTGAACCCTTTATTTCGATCACTGGGGTAGACTGTTCTAGTTCCACGTGCCATGTTTCATGGATGTCAGTTATCAGTTATCTCCTGCTAATTTTCCCTCTGAAAGTTCTCCACTGCCTTAACCAGGTATTGAACTCACCTTCTTTGGGTCTGTCACTGGATCTAACCAACGCCTTTATCCACAGTGCCATGTGTCCTTGAGGACAGGGTTCAGTTCGAAATTCCAACCACCTGAAGAAGGCCGGAGCGTACAACGGCCGAAACGTTGTGACAAATATGGCGACAAAGATGAGGACAATAGTCCGACTAATGTAAATACTGTACATAATACCTCATCTCAGAAATATAGACAGACTGTAAAATTATGTCTATTAAAAATTTGTGAATTGCAAACAATTTCGCAAGTTTTATGAAATGAAATTGGGACTCGTACAAGAAGTGCATCTTATCCATTCTTTTCACATCCCCTTAGGATACAGATATTAGCCCGATCCGTATAAGGTAATATTATTAACACGGCTGTAGAGTGTTAAAGTGGCTTCAATAGGCAAGCTTAAGCTAAAATCGATTCTAGAAACTTTACCTTTCCAAACACCAATTACTAATTGAAATATTCCAACGAACAAAGCCTACGCATCTCACAGCTTGATTGAACCTCAAACATTCACCTTGAATGGATCAACTTTACCGATTAAGCTGAATATGCACGATTTTCATTAATACAGACAAGAATCAAAACCAGTCGATTGAGACATTAGAGTTGGGGCTGAGGGCGATTACTTATTTGAAAAACAGGAAGGGCTGATAACCAAATATAGAAACGATTTTACCAGACTTTTTTTTTTTTCGTGATGATCAACTCTGAGATAAAAATAACACAAACTGACGAAAATATTTTTTTTTTCGGGAGAAAAATAAAGATAATAAATACGA
>CAHIKZ030002225.1:2265000-2702500 GCA_903632075.3 Acanthosepion pharaonis | reverse complement strand
CTCGACTGATTAATTTTTACCTTTCTCTCGCCTGATTAAATTTTACCTTTTTCTCGCCTGATTAATTTTTACATCTAATAATTCGTCACATTACTTATCTCACCTTTTATTTTTCATTTAATTCGATTTCTGGGTTTTTGCAAATTTTTTTTTGATTTTTTTTTGTTTTTTTCCATTTTCCCTAATTTGTTTTTTTTTTTCTAAATATTGCGTACACACACGCAAATACGTACACACCAAATGTCCTCACTGCATCCGTAAAAAAATGAAATTATTTTCCACGACAAATATTTATTTATTTTTATATAACTTTTCTTATCAACGGAATTAACATTTTTCCATGAATCACATAGAACTAACATTATACAGTGAAAATTTCAGTTCAATCTTCAGCAAATAGCTGCGTCAGGTTATGTATATATAATATACGTCCTTCTAAATAGATATAAATTGCGCGTGATTAGTTGTACCTATCTATGCTCTGTGTCCGATATTAAACACTCTTCCCCTAACATTTTAAACATCTTCTAAATAACTTCAAACACATATATATATATAAATAACAATTATAGATAGAATTGTAAAGAGTTTAACAAATTTCTTTTATTTTAAATTTTAAATTATTCGATTTTTTAGCTGTTATAATTAATTATTATAATTAACTATTATAATTAATTATTATAATTAACTATTATAATTAATTATTATAATTAACTATTATAATTAATTATTATAATTAACTATTATAATTATAGACACAACGTTGGTTATTTTGTTGATTATTGTTATTTTGCGGTTGTTCATTCTTGCTAAATCAATGTACAGTGTAACCCGGATATAAGAGACCCGGATATAAGAGAGACCCGGATATAAGAGAAACCCGGATATAAGAGAGATTTTCTCTGGTCCCAAATTAGAGCCTGTGTTAATGTATATAAAATAGACCAAACCCGGATATAAGAGACTTCTTCTCCGGTCCTGACAACTCTCTTATATCCGGGTTACACTGTATATGGATTTAACTACCTAATCCAGAGATTGAACTCACTTGCTGATATTAACACTTGATTAACAATATCCACTACGCCACTGTCCCAAAGGACGCCAGTGGTGTATTTTTTGAGGGAGGGGGGCTTTAAATACAATTTCATTTTCGTTCTGCGTTTTTTGGTTAACATGGCGGGTTCGTATCGTTTATTTTGGTTTTGATTTTTGAGATAGGATATATGCTTTAGTTTCTCCAATTTTCTCGAAATGTTCTTCACAATTTTAATTTTTATTGATATTACAATGACACAACGATAAGAACAACATTTAAAATTTCTTAGAAATCTCTTGTTCGCTCTACACAACCAAACAATTTCATGTTGAGCCTTCAAATTTGCTATGCGTGCTTATTGGCCTCAGCGGAAGGTTTTTACAATAAAAATTGTGTTTCTTATGGCGAATGTGGATACTTTTTATTCTATCCTATTGATTTATCTTTAACATTAACGATTATCTTGTAACCGTTCTCTGTAAGACTATATTTTTTTTCTGTTATGATTAATGTCTAGGCAAGACAAATATTCGGCTTAATTGAAAAATCTCATTTCACTGAACAGTTTTTCCCCAAAATATATTTTCTATTTTTTATAGAATTTTTTCATTGGAAAATCACTAGGAACGCTTACAATTTATTTTGTTCTTGCGCTACGAATTTCTGTTACGGATTTTAAAGTACACGAATGATACCGCTAAATCTGAATATTGATCTAGATGAATAACGACAATAACAACTTTTTAATTGACAACAAAGAATTTTCTTTCAGCTTAGTAATATTTTACAGGACGATATATATATATATATATATATATAAAGAATCTATAAACATAAAAATGTCTTTATATATATATATATATATATATATATTGTGTATATTTAGGCAGCAATTTTTCATTAATGCATGTTTCATTAAATAATATGGACAAGTTTTGTCTATTTATTTTAAGTAAGTTCCTTTCATATTGTCTGATAAGCTTAATAACATTATCATTGAAGGACGAAAGAAAATTACCATCTAAGATTTCGGCTTACATAAGTCATTATCAATGATGACAATTACTTTTCAATATATAAACCAATACACGGACGAAACAATAATGATGGTCTGTTTTGTTGCATTAAAATTTCAAAGCAACGACTAACTCGTTTATACGAGACGCGGAAGCGAAAATTGCGTCGCAGCTCGTGACGTCACACGACCACGCGAGAGTGAAAACGAGGAGTATTAAGTATAGGGAAGCCATTGGTATAATGATAATGTTATTAATAATATATATATATATATATAATTAATAATAATACATAATATATTAATTATATATATATATATATATATATATATATATATATATATATATATATATATTTAAGCAATATACATAATATTTTATATTAACTGCACATCTCAGAGTTTCATGCCGAAGCAATTTGCAAGTGCTGGAATTATAATATTTATTTCTATTTTTTTTATATTTATGAGAAATAGAAATATTATAATATTATAATTCCAGCACTTGAAAACTCTGAGTTGTGCAATTAATGTAAGATATTATGTATATTGCTTAATATATATATATATATTAAATAGCTCTGTTGCTTTATATTGACCACTGTTTTTTCTTTACACTAATTTTTTGTGTACGATCTCTCGCTCGTATACCTACGTATATTTACCCATTCAGTTATATATATATATAGGTGTGTGTGTGTGTGTGTGTGTGTGCACGCGCGTAGCATTATGCCAGAATGATTTTTTATAATTTCACCTCAATCAAGGCAATAAAGCCACTAAAACGAAAGTGGTTACTGAGTAGGAATGACTTTGAGAAAAAGAAAAAACATTATTACGGAGATAGAACCCTAAAAGACCAGGAACTAAGAAGACAGAAAATAACGATAGAAATTGCATTTCAATTTTTTAAGGTCAGAGTTGAATGAAAAGCAAGAAATGAGTTCCACAAGCGAGAAGTGTCAATGAAGCAACAGCATAAGACTTACGGTTACATCTAGACGCCATTTCTACTGTAAAATGATGAAACCTAACCGCCAATTTAGTACTGCGCTTGAATTAGTAAAGTCTAGGTACCAAAGAGGAAATCTTGTCAGAACAATTGCCATGAAAATATTTATAGAAAAAATAACATTTCAGATTCTCAAAATTTGTGTTTTAGCACCAAACCACCGATATTCAATTCATGAACGAACATTGCTCTTAGATCTGCAATGTATTGAGAGATTCTTGATAAAACACAAAGAATGGTCTTTGATCTCAGATTTACACCAGACCATCATCATTTAACTGAAACCAGAATCACCAAGTGATAAAATATCAAATAACTTAAATAGGCTAAGCATTAAAGTAAGATTGAAAAATGAACAGAAATAAAAGACACAAAATTAATTTTAAATTTTAACGATTCAAAGAAAGCGTCAAAATAGAAACCGAAGAAAGAGAGTAGCAAGGAAAAGTAGACTAAGATTAAGATAAGGGGGGGGATGATGACGTAAAGATAAGGGGGGATGACGTAAAGAGAAGAGGGGTGATAACGTAAAGATAAGTGGGGTGATGACGTAAAGAGAAGAGGGGTGATAACGTAAAGATAAGAGGTGTGATAAGGTAAAGATAAGGGGGTGATAACGTAAAGTTAAGGGGGTGATAACGTAAAGATAAGGGGGGTGATGTAAAGATAAGAGGGTGATGACGTAAAGATAAGAGGGTGATAACGTAAAGATAAGGGGGGTGATGTAAAGATAAGAGGGTGATAACGTAAAGATAAGGGGGTGATGACGTAAAGATAAGAGGGGTGATGTAAAGATAAGAGGGGTGATAACGTAAAGATAAGTGGGGTGATGACGTAAAGATAAGAGCGTGATAACGTAAAGATAAGGGGGGTGATGACGTAAAGATAAGAGAGGTGATAACGTAAAGATAAGGGGATGATGACGTAAAGAGAAGAGGGGTGATAACGTAAAAGATAAGGGGGTGATGACGTAAAGAGAAGAGGGGTGATAACGTAAAGATAAGGGGGGTGATGACGTAAAAATAAGATGGGGGTGATGACGTAAAGATAAGATGGGTGATGACGTAAAGATAAGAGGGGTGATGACGTAAAGAAAGGTCAAGAAAATGGAAGAAAATGCTATATAATGATAAAGGGTGTTCCAATAACTTGGGCCGATTTTAATATGAATTAAGTGTCTAATGGTTTTTTCTTTTTCATTCAGATTTGGCGGACATTTGGGCGATATTATTTTTCACACATAATTGCCATGACTTAAATAACATGATCCAATAGAGAAATAAATTTTACCAATGACACTGATTTATTTACTGCTCACTTTGATCTGTCTTAATGAAACACCCTTATATATAACCCGTCTTAATGAAACAGCCTTTAGTTTTAAAATCATTTAATAAAAAGACAAACTTATTAGAAAACACCTTGCCAGTTTGTAATAAATATATAATGCCAGTAATGGCGAACAGTCGTGAAACATGAAAATTAAAATTCCTTTAAAAGAAACTTAGAAAAGCATCAATGTAGAAATGATTGGAATAATTGAGAAGTAGAAAAATAAGATGATAACATGGATTAAAATCTGACAGAATAAAAAGGAAAAAGTGAGAAAATATTTATAAATTTAGCGATGATGTGACGCTAGCGATATATCGATCTGCGATACTTCGAATTTCTTCAGCTCGCAAATCAGCGGCCATATTTGTTACCTCGAAAGACAACCTTTTTAATCTAGCCCGAGCTGCCAGAGCTTGATCCTCCTTGATGAACAAGGAGGCTAACTCTGCCCTAGCTACGGCTATTTCCCCACTATCTATCGATTTTATAGCCCTTTCTACTCTAGATTCTTGTACTGGTTTGCTCTGCTCATCTATCTCAGTTGACTCAGCATCAAAAGACCTAATAGTAGCCTTGAAGTGATCCCACCTCTTATTCTCAAACACAGATCCCGTTAACTCCCACACTAGAGTTAGTACAAGCTGGCCCTGAAAACCCTTCTCACCGAATAACGATGTGTTGAAATTTCCAGTAGCCAGCCATACTAATCCTAGGCTTATCTAAGTTTAAATGAACCCGGACAAACCTATGGTCCAAATAAACTTAGTATGATCACTTGGACAGCCTAAGAGCCCTAAATCGACTCACCTAAGACTCGATCAATGTAGCTTGTACGCAACACCGAAGCCGGGCTTACCCTATTAGTCCACGTCCAAACTACCTCCCGAAGAAATTAATTCCTGAAGTTATCGACAAGATCCAACCTGTCAATAAAGTCCCGAAATGAATTTACATCCAGATTGTTAGCAATTAATCTAATCCCCGTGCGATTTATATCAGGATCGAGGACGACATTCTAGTTACCCGCTAAAATTACCCGACGAGAAGGCGTCAGAAATAAATCGATCCGCCGAAGAAAGGCAGCTCACTCCCTGGAGTCATTTGGGCGCATAAACCCCAATGAAACAAAATGCCTAATGCCACAACACAGTCTGCCCTCCTGATCCGCGAAGACAAGCGTACATAGAAGCATTCAAAGAAAGTCTTAGCAGATAAGAAAGTCCCTAGAACGGCCATCATTTTACGCTGAAACGTGGTCAAATCTGTTCGTCAGTATATCATCATGGTCGACAGAATGGAAACTAGTCTCTTGTACAACACATATATCCACTCCCAAGCGCTGAAGATCGCGATTGAGCCTTACCCTGCGCCTCAGCCCAAGGACATTCAGACTAGCTAAAAAGTGACATTGTGATATATAATAGGGTTGGCCGTTTGTCTTAAATATTATTGGGGTGAGAATACCGACAGTCTCGTCCATTGACCCGTGGCTTATTTTAGTCTTTATGCGAAACCCTCGATATCCCAAGAAAAAGTTAATTTAAGGGCTCTATATAGGGGGCGGGGGTGAACAAAAATTAGGTCCCACCCTGAGCAGAAATGCCTCAATTTCTTGGCGTTCTCATTTTTTCTTAATTGCCAGGGGGCGTAATGTCAAGGCTCTTCACAGCCTCTTCAACCATCCCTCATATTTGCCGGGACCCCGAGCCAGTTCTGAAAACGGTAAGGACCCGCTTAGCGTCCGGAAAGTTCCGCGGGTTGTCCATCTCTTTATCCCTAAAGTGTTTCAGGCCATAAATCTGGTTGCCATATTGTTTTGCTCTTTCTATTTGGCCCGGGTTCACCTAGAAGACATTTTCTCCGGTGTTGTACAGTAATATTGTCTTTCTTTCTTTTTTCCTCGGGATTCCACAGATAGGCTTCGTTTTGTGACTTTTAGGTTGTTGGAAGACGAGATTGGGTGGGAGCGGAAGACTATGATGCACTGGGAGTGGGCACCTTCTTAAGGTGGAGACATATTCATAGGGGTTGGGGTCAGTGACTTAGTCGCTGCGGGAGAGCTTTTCTTGTGTGACGGGGAAGATGCGGCAGATGTTGAGGGGCGTGACACCCCCACTGGTCGATATTGATCTCTTTTGCTGGGTGATGTGGGCAACTTTTTAAGGGGTGGTGTTCAATTTTGTAATGGTTAGGGTCAATAACCTGGTCATTGGAGGAGGGGTTGATCTTTTATTTGAGGAAGACGGCACGGAAGCTGAAAGACGGTGTACCTTTACTGGTCCAGGTTGCCTTTTTGCCTTCAGTAGCCTCTAACTCTTTGGTCTTCTCAAATTTGTCATATCCAGGGTAAGACTTCTTTCACTGCATATGTAATGTTTCGACGTAGCTAGGCGGAATGTCGCCATTGGGTGTGGAACTGTTAAATACAAAATTACAAAAATAATAAAAGGGGCTGCAAAAAACAAGTCCGACGCAAAAAAAAAAAAAATTTTTAAAAAGATACGAAAATAAAAAACAATCTATAATGTAAAAAGAAAAATTAGAACAAATTTGGCCGCAGCTGAAAGAAAGTAAAAAAAAAATAACTGAAAACGAAAAATATAATCAATAAACGGAAAGAAACTTTAACAAAAAAGAAAAAAGAAACGAAATAAAAAAATAACTCAGCAGAAAAATGTCCAAGATTCTCATAAGATCAACCGTTTGTCTGGAAAGAGAAAAAAACAGTCGTCAACTTGTTGCCTTTCTCTTAGTTTGCTATTCAATTTATATCTCTTCTACTTAACATATGCAAATAGGCAGATTCCTATTTACCAAACCATTACACCACCGTGAACTAAAGAGGTTTAAGGCCTTTGGTTGTTCCCGAACTTATTCGACGACCTCTTTCCTACTCACGTAAAGGTTGTCTTTCAATTTTTAGCCCTAGGCTGGGTTGCAAAACACCGAATCCAAGTCTCGACAAATTTTGGTTCATCCAAGCGACTTAAGCCTCCTATCGGCAAATGTTAATATTGGGTTGTTCTACGACACGCGACCAATGATCAAATACTTGTCTGTCTCTTAGTTTACTATGCATTTTTTATTTAATTATTACTTAATAAAAGTAATAAAAACATATCTACCTTATATATTACTAGCATAACATCATAATAAATTGTCTATTCGAAGAATAATTCCATATCAATGAAATTAACCTGTATCTATTGAACCTCAACTGATAACATGTAAACATCGAGTTATGATTTTGTTCACAGAAATGGAATATACTATCATCGTACATTATCTGACTGTTATTAGCAATATTTTGTGATTGTCGATTAAGTATAAGTAAATGGCCATTAGTACACCAGGCTGTTTGCAACTGTTTAGATATAGGAAAAGAAAGAGGAAGGAGAATAATCAGGATCTGCAAGAGATCACGTAATGAAACGTAAACAAAACAACAGTTTCCATTTTTTTTTTTTTTCTACGTCCTAGGTAAGACGATAAATTACGTCCAACAGGAAGGCCTCTGATCAGGAGGTTTTGAGAAGCGTTGAACTAGCTCTTAATTGTTGGTGTTCCCAGGTTCGTCCTGACCCGGGGTGGTAGCGCCTGTTAGGGTCTCAGCTATGAGCGAATAGTTAATCCCAAAAATAGGGTGAAAACACTATGAAAGTGTAAAAATAGGTTTTAATACCAGAAATACTTTGTAAAAAAACTATTATCAGCAATACATTTTTGAAAGAATAACATTACCAGCTATACATTTTTGAAAAAAAACTATTACCAGCAATAAACATTTTGTCGCCATTAAATAACCCATTGAGGTTGATATGCCATAAAACGAACCAAACTAAACCAAGTCAAACACCAGGTTCATTTACAGGTTACAGTTTCTTCCAGTGAAATGCCTATGGCTTAAAAATTACACTTCGGCCAGATTGTTAGCCATGAGTGAAGAACAAAACAATTTCTAGCAGTATGCCAGATTTTATTCTTGAGTTGTAACTTACTTCTATAAGCGAGCGAAGTAGAGATGAGGCGTATGTAGGGAAGAACACAGTTCGGCGGCCGTCTTCCCTGTCCGTTCCGTGAGCCTTTTCTCGGGATTGTCAGTTTTATAGATAAAAATTGTCTTTGTTTTGTCATCTTCGACTAAGAAAAGTAATTTATCTTCCTTCCGTGACTTTCTGTCAGTCTGAGCCTCTTGCTCTGTACTTTGACGCTGACTTCCCTTACTGATTGATAACCATCGGTCGAAAGTAAATGTTCCGTATCGAGTTTTGCGATAGGTCCCGCTGTTTTTCAGTTTAACAAGACCTCACCTGACCTCATCCTCATATTGCTACACAAGTTTAACCGTTTACTTCACCGGAGCACAACAGTATCATAGAAGTGGTCAAGTTACAAAAAAGGAATTAGATGGGATACATAAGGAAAGAAAGAATAACAGACGGAGTAAAAGGATGCTTGCTTGGTTGGTTCCCAACAGACAGACGCAGTACGAAAAAGAGCATTGAGGAAATGATAAAAAAAATGAGATAGAGGGCTTGCAGTTATGACACTAGAACAGTCACAATCACAATCGAAGAATTTTAGAAACGCCGCAGTCCAATAATGGACTTGCAATGGATGATGATGATGATGATGATGATGATGATGATGATGATGCCAAATTTCCAGCGAAAACCAAATTTGAACTGCTTATTTAGTATCTAGTTTTTAAAAAAAAATAATGTCGGGACTTTTGCGTGAACCTAATATTAGAATATCTATCATTATTTAAATTATGAACTTTATTACCGATACTAAGCCGTATTACCAAAATGAAACTAAAATATCGATAACCAGCAAAAGAAAAAAAAAAGGAATCATTTTTATAATTTGAGGTCGATGAGATGTGTCATTTTTTTCAATGCAATGAAATAATCACGGGTTATCCTTTTTTTTTAAAAATTACTGAAAAATAAAAAATAATAAAATTACGAAATCAGTGACGTGTGTCTAATTAACTATTCTTCGTCCACTTTATGAAATTTCGAAAAATAATTATGCTTTATATTAATTAATTATTTTACTTGTAGTTTTCTTTGGAACTTTATTTAAAAAAAAACTTCATTAAATCTTCAACTGCCAATTAAATTTCTAATCCAAAACGCCAACCTCTCAATGTATGGCTGAAAAAGAAAATCAATCTGATATCAATTTCAAATGTCTATTTGGACTAATTTTTCGAAGGAAGTAAACGAAAATTCCCTTGTGTGCCGCCAAAATAACCTGACTTCAGAATATGCAACGGGAAACTATGATACCATAAAAGATAATATGAACGGAGCCTGATAAATTTACAGGTAATAAAAATAAATTCTTACAAAAGGCAGTAGACTAGGTGGATTTAAAAAATATCCGACCTTCAGGCATAAAAATGTAGTTTTGTACATTTCACAAATTTTATTTGATCACCTTCAAAATATTCCCTTTGGCAGTTCAAACTCATGTCGCAGCCTTTCTACCACTTCTGATAAAACCTCTGGAACACCTTCTTTCCTAATAGTTTCCTCTCAAGACTCAAATATCGCTTCCCTTTCAGCGTGGTTTCCAGATTGGGGAAGAGCCAGAAATCACACGATGCCATGTCGGGAGAGTAGGGATCCTATCGAACAAATGATGTTAGCCTATCGAAAGAATGATTTGTTGTTCTTGGCCAGGAAAGTTTGGGTTATTGGCGACGAATATTCCGACACTCTCTGCATGCACAAATCCTCCGTTAAAATAGAATAAACTGATCCTGTGCTTATTCCCACTTTGAGAACAATTTCCGTAATTGTTACACGACGAGCTCCTCGTTTCGGCTTGTGAATGGCTTGTCTCGTTCACCACTGAGCTGCGGTCATGTTTAAAGCAATTGTACCCCACTTTGATTTGAGTTTTGTTCATGGCATCATCGCCAAAGACCGACTGAATCATTTTGAGAATCACAAAGATTTTGACAAAACATGATGCAATATTTCTACTCGATGCTTTCGGTCTTGCGTGAAAACGAAAAACAAAACCGACGAGTGTGCACCACACGTCTGTATTCTAGGCGTAACAGCTGGAAACTGACATGGCCTACCGGAGCGAAAATTTTCATGCAGGTGCAGGAAGGGTGGCGTCACCTCCTACTCAAAGTATTTTTTCCAAGCAGCATTAGTTTTGGCGGGAAAAAAATAAAGTTGGATACATTTGAAAGACCCCTCGTATATTTAGTAGTTACACAAGCGCGAACTCACGCGCAATATATTTGTGTATTTATTCATACAAGAATATATGTCTGTGAATAGACGTCTTTTTCTCTTTATATATATATATATATATATATATATATATATATATATATATATATATATATATATATTATTATTATTATTATCATCATTATTATTATTATTATTATTATTTCCTTTGATTTCTGGCATTTACACATTTCTTTCCGGGTCCCGCTCAGGGACCTAAGGTTAGAAATGGCATCATGACACTTTCCACTGACAAAAAAAAATTTTTTTAAATTTTAAAAAATTACATAGATAAAGCCCTTCGTAAAGTGTGGGCTGTACTTGTCAGAACAATTTTTTGTATCTCCTTGATGCATGGACTTCCAGGAATCCCTTCAATTAGTCTATTGCAATCTTTTCCAACCAGTCCTAGGGCTCCAACTACAACAGGGATTGTTGATGTTCCCATATACCACATTTTCGAGATTTCTATTTCAAGGTCCTTGTATTTTGACAGCTTTTTGAGTATCTTCAAAGATACACTGCAGTCAGCAGGGACTGCCATATCAATAAGGAGGCACAATTGTTATTAAAGACCACAAACAAAAACGGTGCCTCCTTATTATTATTATTACTATTATTACTTCAAACATTATTTTAAATGGATGCCCTTATTTGAGTAGACGTTCCGTTTAATTTTAAACAGTATTTATTTCGTCTACCGGCCAGCCTACTTAAGAAAACATTTTCTTTGGTAAGTTTTCTCGAATCTTAAGGCCGTTAGACGACATAAATACAGTTTTAAATAAAAGAAAAACTTAAAACAATGAAGGAAGAAAAAGAAAAATATAGAATTATATTCGGAAATAGGATAGAGAAAAACAAGCAACAAAAATCAAGTTAAATACAAGAAAATGAAAATAAATAATAATTAAAAGTATTAATTTCAACGATACCAATATAAAGTTTAAACTGGCAGTGTCAATTAGGACCTGGGGGTTCTTGGATGAACATCAGATCAAGAAAGATTTGGTGATGCTAGCATTCCAGATAGAAGTGGATATATTTAAATGAAGCCGTACTGGTCTTGGAGCATGATGGGATTTCCAAATTTCGGAAGTTACATTTTTTTTCTTTTTTCCATTTTTTTAAACCGGTTTTACATTTCTACATTTTTAAAATATTTGTGGCATTTATATACTTTGTTGGATAAGTGTCACGCCAAAAAATTTACACTATGTTTACCACTCGTGACAGGCACCCACTAAAATGTAATATTGGGAATTAACACAAAATTAGTATGCAAACAAGTCTACTCAAATACGAGAGTCCATTAAAAATTTGGAGCAATAAAAGTCTCGGATTAAAAGTAAAATACCTATATCGTTGATATGAACACTTTTGATTATGATTTATTTTAATTTTCTTGTATTTAAATTGATTTTTGTTAGTTTTTTTTAATTTTTTTGCCATCCTATTTCAGAATATTATTCGACATTTTTATTTTTCTTCCTTCATTGCTTTATTTTTCTCTTAATACTTGCCTTCAATTCCTGGGTACGTCTTTATAAAATACTTGTTTGTACACTAATTTTGTGTTAATTCCCAATATTACATTTTATTGGGTGCCTGTCACGAGTGGTAAACATGGTGTGAAATTTTTGGCGTGACACTTATCCAACAAAGTATATAAATGCCACAAATATTTTAAAAATGTAGAAATGTAAAACCGGTTTTAAAAAAATGGAAAAAAGAAAAAAAATGTAACTTCCGAAATTTGGAAATCCCATCATGCTCCAAGACCAATACGGCTTCATTTAAATATATCCACTTCTATCTGGAATGCTAGCATCACCAAATCTTTCTTGATCTGATGTTCATCCAAGAACCCCCAGGTCCTAATTGACACTGCCAGTTTGAACTTTATATTGGTATCGTTGAAATTAATACTTTTGATTATTTATTTTCATTTTCTTGTATTTAACTTGATTTTGTTGCATGTTTTTCTCTATCCTATTTCAGAATATAATTCTATATTTTTCTTTTTCTTCCTTCATTTTTTTAATTTTCTCTTAATACTTGCCTCAGCACGAGTATACAGTATATGCATATATATATATATATATATATATATATATATATATATGATTACGAAACTTATTAATTCATCCCTCCCCGACATCCTGTTTAATATTGTTTTTACGAGTTAATTAGGAGTAGATATGCTCATCTATCGTCTGACCCGCATTCCTTCCATTTCTATTGAACAGGAGTAGGGGTTCATCCCTTGTTCCCTGTTCAGGATATGGTTTACCGGTTCTCTTTCTCTCTCTTACCAGGACCGTGATGATTTAACATTTCTACTTCTTGGTGATCAGACTAACCAATGGCTGTGATTTTCCATTATGAGAGTACCGGTTTGGCAGTTTGCTGGCTGCTGCTTCCGACTGTTCGTTAGGAGCCTGAACTCTTTGGTAGCGCTCAGAGAAACTGCTCCGATCAACAGTCGCACAATGTCGGGGTAGCTGTAGTGTCGCGCATGGATAGGTGCCCAGCATCTATTTCCGGTGAGCAAACCTGAGACCACATTAATGTCTGCTCTCAGCTATACGATGGCTGGTTTGTAGCGACATTGAAGACAGATGGTGACAAGTGTAGTGTTTTTTTCCTCTCTCCTCAAAACATATCTCGTGGAAATCGCAACAAAACGAACTAAAAAAAACCGCTAACAAACTCCACCTACCCGACTCAAAACTCCACCTACCCGACTCAAAACTCCACCTACCCGACTCAATCTTTCTTTCTCCGATATTCGTGGGATCCGTTCCAACTTCTGCAGCGTAGAATCATTTCTCCTGGAACGTTCACTAGATAACTTTGCCCTTTGTGAAACCAACTTGAATTCTTCCATTACGACCAACGATTTCTTGGTTCCAAGGTATCTTCCACTTTGCCGAAAAGATTCCAGCATTCACATGCATGGCCTTGGTGTTTACATCCGGGATAATATTCCGATGTCCATAGAATCGTCTCTCGAGACCGCTAACTACTCTTTCATATGCTGCCATCTTTTGCTACTAAACTCTGTCAGATATCTCTGTCGTCCCTCCCCTCTTCCCAAGACTGTAGAATATTTGATGGAATAGCTGAAGATGAAGAAAAGACACTTTCTCTCCATCCATCTGCGAACATCTTTGTCTTCAATGATTTTAATGCACGACACGTGCCTGAAACATTCTAAAGTTACTGATGTTGCCGGTATACAGACATGAAATTTTACCATTGCCCAATCCCTTACTCAAATCGTGGATTTAGCCACTCATTTCCCGAGACAAACTGAGCAATAGTCTTTTCTATTGGATCTATTTCTTACCTCCTTTCCTCACTCTTGTCGAGCTTGACAATATTTCCCTCTCGGTAATTCGGACCTCTCTATATTAGCTATTGATATCTCCTTCCAACCATCCATTATAAAAGGAACCCCCTATCCATAAGACCTCTTTCCGTTACCAGAATAATGATTGGGACTCACTCTGGCATTTTCTTTATGACGCCCCTTGGACTGACATCTTCATGCTCCCAATTAAAAATCGCGCCACTGAGATTTTTTCTTGGGTCAAAACCGGCGCAGACGTTTCTATCTCTTCTGGGAAATACCAGGTGAAACCGCTATCTACTTCATGGTTCACACCAGAATGCTCGACCGCCATAGCACAAAGGAATCACTATTTCCGGTTATACCAGCGTGACAGCACCCATTATAACAGGGGCCTATTTGCTACATATCGTAATAAATGTAAGTGAGTCCTCGCGAGTGTTTGCTGAGAGAATGAGTCACCACATAGCCTCTATAAACTTTGGCTCTCGTGATTACTGGCGTCTCTGTAATGAGCTACTAATAAGTGCAAGGTCTCTATTCCCCCACCACACACACACACACTTCTTCAATCGATCCTCTGCTGATAAAGCTGAATGCTTTGTCCGTAAATTCCCCTCAGATTCTACCCTTGACTCAACTGGATTATCCCTACCTAACTTCCCACTTAGAACGGATTCTCTATTGAGTGATATACGTATAACCCCTTCCATAGTTTCTGCTATCGTCTCTAACCTTGATTCCCACAAATCATGTGGACCCGATGGCATCCCTGTAATAGCCATTAAGAAGTGTGCTCACGAACTGGCTCTTGTTCTCTCTAAACTGTACAATAAATTGCCTAACTTCTTCCTGATTTCCTGATTTCTGGAAGTCACCGTCTGTTGTTCAAGTTTTGAAGAACACTGGTGAACTGTCTGACCCATCGGCCTATTAGACTTCTACCCCTTTTGGGAATCTCCTAAAGGCCTTAATCAATGCAGAATTAGTTCGTCATCTCTCATCACAGGGCCTTTTCTCAGATGAGCAATACGGCTTTCGTTTCTCCAGATCAACTTCTGGTGTACTAACGATAACTGAGTCTATCGTGCTTTAGATAAAAACGGTAAAGCCCTCGTTGGAACACTTTGACTGGGTCTGGCATTCAGGTCTACTCCACAATTTGAAAAACCACGGTATGTCGGAGAAGCACATATTTTCTAGAAAATTTCTCGAGTATTCAGGCCGCTAAATGTAATTAATACCATTTAATTAAATAAAACAGAGCATTTACTTAAATAAATTGTCGAATTTAATCTATTTCATTATATATATATATATATATATATAGAGAGAGAGAGAGAGAGAGAAAGAGAGAGGGGGATAACCGCCATTTCTTTACAAAAGAATGTCATCTCTCCAAGGTTAAACTGAACGGCCATGAACAGACAGATGACACAGCAAACCAACCTCGCTTCTGCATACCTTTTTACAGGTGTGATACACGAAATACGTTTAGACAGTCTTGAAAGTGACTTTTTCCTGGTGCACTCTCATTTGCCGCTTCGGCCCGACGGCAGATCTGCAAATTGGACCACAAAACATAAGCACCCTGCAGGTCTGTCAAGAAGGACATCCACATAGTCGGCTTATCATCCGATTTTAAATGACTAGCAAAACTGGCTCGAGATACAACAACCTCAGAGATCATGAACTTCAAAATGCACAACTCTTTTGACCACAAAGCGATTGCAACCATCAAAAACTAGTTTTCTCCAACCAGACATATTGTTGTATTGTTTTCTACTTCTGTAATGTCTGCATCTTTTCTCAGGCTTCTTATCCGCTTCATATCGGTTTGTTTGGAAACGCCTCGAGACAATTTTTGCAATGGCTCTTAAAACTTTATCAGGATGCCACCGGTAACGCTCCTTACTCAATTCTTTGGGGCAACTGCTCAATACGTGTTGGCGGGAGCCTCTGTTCAAACCCAACGGTCAATGGAGACTCATTCTTTCCCCGCGTGTGGAGGTTTACTGGCCTGGGTAATGTACCGTATATATTCATATATATATATATATATATATATATATATATATATATATATATATATATATATATAAGGCAGGATGTGTGTGTGTGTGTGAATGAATGCACGGCCGCAATTTTCGACGGATTTGCACCAAAATTTACATGCACATGCTCCAAGTTAGCGGGAAGGCCAAGACCGACTTTCCATTTCCCAACTCCCATCAATAGTGGAAATAATCAAGTTTTTCATGCTTCTACGCCAGTTTTCATGGAGTTTGCGGCCATTTGTACTGGCCAGAGTGAGAGCCAATAGCTGGCTGCCACGAATAGGCAGGAAGATTCTATTGGCCAGCGTGAGAGCCAACAGCTGACTGACACGAATGTTAACTAGCATGCTAGCATGCAAAAAAATCGATAGCTGCATTCGTCACAAGTGTGAAAAATTTAAATCTGCATGCCACTTTACTCCAATTGGCTCATTCGCTTGCTTAAACTCAACGTTGATTCTGATTCCGCAGAACTGGGTTGGGTATGAAAAAGTATTTGTTGTTAACATTCTTTTTTTCATTCGGTTTTTCCAGTTACGAGGCCTTTTTTAAAGCTGATCGTTTTGTGTTCATTTTGTTTAGTTCTTTTTCTCGTAACAGATTTAATGTTTAGTATAGAGCTTAGAAAAAATTCGCAGTGTGAGATAAGCAAATGTAAGGTATGTAGCAACATAGCCCGTATATACATATATATATATATATATATATATATATATATATATATATATATATATATATATATAGGAAAGGTGTGAATCCTCTTCTTCTCCCTCCAGCTATGGGTAAATAGCAGGACAGACTGGATTCTATAGCCTTGGATGGCAACTGGTCTAGGAGAAGGACAACTCTGAATTCAAAACCTGCGGAGGGTCGTTTGGGGACCTTGTGGCACGTAGTGCACCAGGTCTCTGTATTCGGCCTTTCAAAAAGTGTGGATGGTCCTGGACGAAACCTTCACCACTATAATCGAATCTCATGTGCCGGTGTCGGGCTGTTAGTTTCCTGGAAACTGATCTGCTTGACCCTTATACGTCGAACCCGACGGGAGAATCGATTCATAATTATATATATATATATATATATATATTCATAAAACAATAAACAATATTCATTCAGTATAGCCATGGAACTCAGTGTTGGAGATATATTCAGTTCATTTGCTGAACTAAACAAGAAGAAAAACTGAAAAGTTACCAATCGACTGTATAGTTGTGGAAAAGAGACAACAGAACAATTGTTACAGCTCAAACATGTTTATAGAACCTTAAGATCGTCAGTGCAGTGGTTGTGTGAGCTGTGTAAGCAGGACTTGAACAACATGGATTCTGTGTCATGTGACTGTGTGTGCACCTGAAACATTGGCAAGAGAACCATGTCCAAGAGTAAGTTTCGGATTTGCAGAAACTGTTATGTCTGAAGTGCTTAAAATATTCAGAGACTTCTATATTTGTTTTGAGAATTGATGATGAATAAATGCTTTTAACTTGTGTTTTAACAATTGATGATGGAAAAGATTTTAAGTTGTCTCAACAATTGATGGTGAAAATAAATAAAATTCCGTGTGTTGTTATTTTTAACATTACCTGTCTTCATAATAATAAAAAATATTTACCGGCAAAATAAGCTTAAAAGGGGTCTATTTTACCGACACCGGCAAAATAAGCTTAAAAGCATATTTATTTCACTGGGACCGGCAAAATAGTTTCTTCCAAAAGAAACTTATAAACATGAATTTTTTAACTGATTCAGTTTTTCTTATCAAATAGCGAAATGAAATGTGTTTTTTTTTTTTTTGTTTTTTTGAACGGCCACTTTTCTTGATCTTTTTGCATTCATGCAAGTGTTTCCCATGGATCGATACTTTGACCTACATTGTTACTAATTTTCATTAACGACCTTCCTGATTATCATCAGTTCCTGACTTGGTATATATGACGCAACCATTTATTCCTGTCTGAATAGAGGTACGATAAGGTCGAATTGGCAGCTGAGCTAAAAAATATTATCTACATTCTATTGTGAAGTGGGACAAGAAGTAGCTTGTTAATTTTAACTCCTCCAAAACGAAACTGCTTTCTTTTGATCGTATGAGTGAACCCTTTTAACCTTCCATTAGCACGACTGATGCTAACCACCAGAAGAGTGACTCATTGCGCGTTCTCGGACTAAAGTTTTCAGCCGACATGAAGTAGAGAGATTATATTGAATGAATTGCCAGTTCCGCAGCTAAAAATGTTAGTTCCCTGTGTTGTACTAGACAATGTTTCTCACCGGAATCAATCTTACATGGTTGTAAATCTACAATTTGCCTTTTCTTTGAATATTGCTACCACATCTGGTCTGGTGATCCTGCTATATATTGAGAGATTCTTGATAAAATCCAAAGAAGAATCTACAATTTTATTTTCCCTGACCTGTCATCCCGACTCCAGTCACTTTCCCACCACCGCAACGTACTTTCTTTGTGCCGTTTGTAAAAATACTTTCATGGTAATTGTTCTGAAATACATTTCTCTATGGTACCTGAATGAATTAAAATACCTTCATGAATTTAAGCGCAGTACTACATTGGCGACAAGGTCTCGTTAGTTAAAATAGCTACATGTAACCGTAAGTTCCTCTATCGCACTTCTCACTTGTGGAACTCTGTTTCCGCTTCTTGCTTTGAACTTCAAAAATTTAAATGCAACGTCAATCATTATCTTGCCTTCTAAGTTCCTGTTCATTTATTGTTCTCTCTCTCCTTAATATTTTTTTCCTCATATTATCTAACACTGAGTAACCCAATTGCGTCTTAGTGGCGTTGTTGCCTTACTTGGAGTGAAATGAATTCAAAAGCAAAAAAAATAAATAATAATAAACAAGCACATATTCCAATGACAAAAAAAAGTCAAAATATTTCTGTGGACGACGACAACGACGACGTTGAAGGTGACGAAGACATCTATTACACCGACGACATACAAATTGCTATGACATTTATTTTTGACGCAGACAGCAAGAAAGCCAATTAAAATGCCTGTATACATT
This sequence comes from Acanthosepion pharaonis, assembly GCA_903632075.3. NCBI lineage: Eukaryota > Metazoa > Mollusca > Cephalopoda > Sepiida > Sepiidae > Acanthosepion > Acanthosepion pharaonis. The sequence goes on along the minus strand of CAHIKZ030002225.1, from coordinate 2,683,397 downwards.
TAACATTGACATACGTTTACACATGCATATTGATTGATTGATTTTTTTTTAGGGCTTTAAAATATTTGTAAATTGTAAGACGTTTTGGGGAGGTATATTGATCTAATGCAAGTTCTACCAATTAACCCATAGCTGGGGGAACATATGGATTCATACCTTTCACAACCATATTTGGATGTAAGTGACTATAACAGCTACTCTGATTTCCAATTACGAGCCTTTATCCATTGCACCAGAAGCACATCCAAGTTCACCTGCTATTCCCAAGTGGTCAACCATCTAGGTATTGACTAGGCACGACGTTGCTTAACTTCGCTGATCGTACGGGAACCAGGGACACACAGCAGGGATGTGGCACAAGGCCGAACCGAGGACACATAATGAGAAAAACTTAAACCTAACATGGCCTCTTCAGGGCAAGAGAGACAGGGGAATGCAGCAAGCCATTTATCTGACGAGCTTGTGTGAATAGATGATGGAACGGGTGGGCATCTCTCCCAAATCAGTGTGGTTTTCCTTCAGGTCGTGGAACCATTGATATGATTTTTTCACTTCGTCAGGTTACTGAAAAAGTTCGCGAGAATGAACTCTATACCGTCTTTATCGATCTGACCAAAGCTAACAGAAGTGCCCTCTGGAAAGTACTCAAAAAGCTTGACATTCCTGACATTATGCTAAATGTCATCATCTCGTTTCACGAAGGAATGAAAGCATCTGTTATATCTAATGAAGAGTTTTCAGAAACTTTTGATGTAACAAATGTCACAAAACAAGAATGTGTCATGGCTCTTTTTTTCGCTCTCTTCTTTTCCGTCATTCTACACCAGGCTTTTAGTGACCTTGACATGGCTGTGAAAATTTGAATTTCACACAAGTGGCAGCCTCTTTAACCGTCAACGCTTGAAATCAAAATCACTGACTCGGGCAAGCATTACTCGTGATCTTTTGTTTGCTGATGACGCTGCGATCGTGGTCATCTCAATCGAAGAAGTTCAAACACTCGTCAATCGTTTTCCACCGCTTGCAAAGCATTCGGATTAACTATAAGCATAAAGAAAACTGAAGTTGTCCATCAACCAAGGCCTAAGCAGGTCAAGAGTGTAAAACAAGAACTACCTGCTCATACCTTTCCAATCGTTCCCATTACTGTTGGCAGCAACAACCTGAAATCATTTTTGTACTTAGGAAGCAAAGTTAATTCAAGTGCCTCTTTGAATGACGAAATAGTCAACCAAATATCAAAGTCAACCAATGCCTTTGGGGAGGTTAACCATCGCCTATGGGATTTCACTGAAATCGAAGATCAGTGACTATCGATCAGTCATTCTCACCACACTTCTTTATGGGTCAGAATCGTAAACGTCATACAGGACACACATCAATCAATTTGATGCTTTTCATAAACGCTGTCTTCGGTCAATATGCGGTTAAACACGCCAGGACAAAATCTCTAACCCTGATCTTTTCATCAAATATAGCGTCGGTTGAATTGAATTCTTTCTGATGCAGGCACAGTTCAGGTGGGCTGGTCATGTCATCAGAATGAGTGATGATCGGATGCCGAAAATCCTCATGTATAGCCAACTTTTTCATGATAAGCGTAATGTAGGCCGTCTTTGGTTACGCTTCAAGGATAAACTTAAATACAATTTAATTGTTGCAAACGTTGCTATAGAGGAATTCGAACTTGCTGCTAAAAACCGAGCAAAATGGAGAAATACCTGCTACCGAGGTAGAACTAACTTTGAAAAGAATCGTCTCAACCATCTGAGAGAATTAAGAATTAACACTAAATCTCGGGTTAATCCATCAGCCCATATGACGGTCAACCCTTCAGTATGCCATTCGTGTGCATTTGTTTGCAAATCCCGAGCAGGATTGTTGTCTCATACGAAACATAAACATAAAAACTGAAGTGAAAGATACTTATACGGCGAAAACGACGGGAGAGTCCATTATCATCATCATCATCATATGTATGTATTAAATTAAAATAAACGTGCGAATTGTTTGGTAAGCGATTTGGAAAATATACATCTGTTTCAAACGTGCGGAAAAGCCCTTTAACGAAACAACCAAATCACGTCATTTTGACGCTAAAGTTATCCAAATAGAAATGATTTTATAATGTGTTATCGACGCAAAACTTAAAGAATAGAAGAAAAGTCGTTTCCAAGTCCACAGAGTGGAAGAATTTTTGGCTAATATTTTATCCCCTTTCTTATACTAATCGATTTTTGTTTTCGTAAAAATGGCATACCGTTGCCGTCTGTGATGAATTTTGTCTAAATCCTTGAAATAAACAAAAACGAAGATTTAAGTAAAATGATTTTGCGTTGCAGAAAAATTTCGAGTTGCAATCGAAAAACTGTTAAGTAGAAAGATTTATGCTTCCAAAAATAAATGAGAAGTTTAAGTGAATTTTCAAGAAAAGTGGCCTGACGATTGCGTCTAGCATGAAACAGACTGACGCCTCTAAGTCTTGACTTCAGTGTTCACTTTTATATTTAAACACGCTCTGTCTCTTATATAGCACACCTTAAGACTATATTTCTTCTTTATATATATATATATATATATATATATATATATATATATATATATATATAAATAGCAGGACAGACTGGGTTCTATAGCCTTGGATGGCAACCGGTCTAGGAGAAGGACAGCTCTGAATTCAAAACCTGCGGAGGGTCGTTTTGGGAACCTTGTGGCATGTATTCGTTGCACCAGGTTTCTGTATTCGTCCTTCAAAAAGTGGCTGGTCCTTGGCTGGTCCTGCACAAGGCCTTCACCACTATAAACAAATCTCATGTGCCGGTGTCGGGATGTTGGTTTCCTGGGGACTTATCGGCCTGGCCCTCATACGTCGAACGCGACGGAGAGTCGATTATATATATATATATATATGTATGTATGTATGTATGTATGTATGTAAGTATAATCATTTCACTGCAAGCAAGGCAATAAAAGCACTAAGACGCAACTATGTCACATGTTAAATGACTTGAAAATAAAATTAAATATCGACTTACATTTTCTTGAAAAAAAAAAAAATATATATATATATACTGTATAGAATTTGCGATATTTATAAGAGAACATTTCTCAATATCTCAGATTGGGCGTATATACATATGGGCTGTGTGGATGTAGGAATCAATAATGCATGGTGACTGTGAGCTTCACTATCTATATATATATATATATATATATATATATATGCGAAAAACAATGCAAATGTAAAAGGATGTATGTATACCTATGTTTTGTAGACTATGTAAAAACGTTTGATAAACTACGTTACAAATAATTGTTCGAACTGCTCGTTAACCTCAACATATTTGGGAAGGATATTAGAATAATCCATAATCTATACTAGCAGGAAGCCATCTGCAGATGGAAAGAAAATTAATTCAGTAAATATACAAAAATAGAAAAAGGTGTAAGACAAAGATAGGTCATCTCACCGGACTTATTCAACCTATACAGTGAGGTAATTCTGAGGGAATAGTCATAAGCGAGAAGGAAGTTAACCTCAACATATTTGAGAAGGATATTAGAACATCTATACTGGCAGCCAAAACCATCTGCATACGGAAAGAAACTGAATTCAGTATATATACAAAAATAGAAAGAGGTGTAAGACAAGGATGTGACTTATCAACCTATACAGTGAGGCGATTCTGAGAGAACTAGAAGTCCTACCAGGATTCATTATTAGTGACCACAATTCTAACAACATAAGATATGCAGATGACTCAATGTTGATAAGAAACACAGAAAAGAAACTAAAAAATCTCCAACTGGGGTAATGAATGAAAGCGAGAAGAAAGGACTAAATATCAATTGGAAAAAAAAGATAGAATTCATGGTTGTTAGCAAAAGGGACAACCCAACATTCAAATAACAAAATGGGGATGCCAATATCAAACAAGTGCGGAAATTTAAATATCTGGGAATTTCTTTAGGAGAGGACAGAAAGTGCGACACTGACGTCCGAAGTTTCTTTGGGATAGTGAACGAAGCAAGAAAAATTTATTTAGAAACAAAGAAAAGAGAACTGAATTGTTATGTAATATCATTACTCCTTTATAGTAATAAATGCGAAACAATCTCGGCTGAGATGAAAAAGGTGACAGAAATGTGGTTCTACAGAAGGATGTTGAGAATACCTTATACATGTGAGCAACGACGAAGTTTTAGATCTATTGAAAAGAAAAAGAATCTCTTATACTTAACACCAGAAAGAGACAGTTGAAATTCATAAGACACATAATAAGAAAAGAGGGCTTGGAATATTTAACACTCACAACCAAGAGAGGTAAAGAGTGCATAACTCCTACCTAACGAGGTAGTGTAAATGAGAATGGCAGAAAAGGATTTAGAAGAGATAACAAAACGACAAAAAGAGTTACAAAGGACTATAAATAATGGCCAGTCATGAACACCAAAGTCCTTAATGGACACGGCACCTCATAGAAAAAATTGTGAGACGTCGATATTAAAGTTTGGTAAGATTGGTTTATGGCTTTCTTTTTGTGACATTGTTGTTGTTAGGACTGAAATGTTACATATCGTCAAAAAAACATTACTGAAACCGTACACTATGAAAAGTATTAACATAGATAGATAGATAGATAGATAGATAGATAGATGTACAGTGGCAGATAGATAGATAGATAGATAGATAGATAGATAGATAGATAGATGTACAGTGGCAGATAGATAGATAGATAGATAGATAGATAGATAGATAGATAGATAGATGTACAGTGGCAGATAGATAGATAGATAGATAGATAGATAGATGTACAGTGGCAGATAAACAGATGTACAGTAGCAGATAGATAGATAGATAGATAGATAGATGTACAGTGGCAGATAGATAGATAGATAGATAGATAGATAGATAGATAGATAGATAGATAGATAGATAGATGTACAGTGGCAGATAAACAGATGTACAGAAGCAGATAGATAGATAGATAGATAGATGTACAGTGGCAGATAGATAGATAGATAGATAGATAGATAGATAGATAGATAGATAGATAGATAGATGTACAGTGGCAGATAAACAGATGTACAGTAGCAGATGGATGGATAGATAGATAGATAGATAGATAGATAGATAGATGGATGTACAGTGGCAGATAAACAGATGTACAGTAGCAGATGGATAGATAGATAGATAGATAGATAGATAGATGGATGTACAGTGGCAGATAGATAGATAGATAGATAGATAGATAGATAGATAGATAGGATGTACAGTGGCAGATAGATAGATAGATAGATGGATAGATAGATAGATAGATGGATGGATGGATGGATGTACAGTGGCAGATAGATGGATAGATATATAGATAGATAGATGTACAGTGGCAGATAAACAGATGTACAGTAGATGATGGATAGATAGATAGATGGATAGATAGATAGATAGATGGATGGATGTACAGTGGCAGATAGATAGATAGATAGATAGATAGATAGATATGTACAGTGGCAGATAAACAGATGTACAGTAGCAGATAGATAGATAGACGTACAGTGGCAGATAGATAGATAGATAGATAGATAGATAGATAGATAGATAGATAGATAGATAGATAGATAGATAGATGTACAGTGGCAGATAAACAGATGTACAGAAGCAGATAGATAGATAGATAGATAGATGTACAGTGGCAGATAGATAGATAGATAGATAGATAGATAGATAGATAGATAGATAGATAGATAGATGTACAGTGGCAGATAAACAGATGTACAGTAGCAGATAGATAGATAGATAGATAGATAGATAGATAGATAGATAGATAGATGTACAGTGGCAGATAAACAGATGTACAGTAGCAGATAGATGATGGATAGATAGATGGATGGATGTACAGTGGCAGATAGATAGATAGATAGATAGATAGATAGATAGATAGATGTGTACAGTGGCAGATAGATGGATAGATAGATAGATAGATAGATAGATAGATAGATAGATGATGGATGTACAGTGGATGGATAGATAGATAGATATATAGATGGATGGATGTACAGTGGCAGATGGATGGATGGATGGATAGATAGATAGATGGATAGATGTACAGTGGCAGATAAACAGATGTACAGTAGATAGATAGATAGATAGATAGATAGATAGATAGATAGATAGATATGATGTACAGTGGCAGATAAACAGATGTGGAGTAGCAGATAGATAGATGGATGGATGTGTACAGTGGATAGATAGATGGATAGATGGATGGATAGATGGATGGATGATGCATAGTGGCAGATGGAGATGGATAGATAGATAGATAGATAGATAGATAGATGGATAGATATATAGATAGATGGATAGATAGATGGATAGATAGATGGATGTACAGTGGATAGATAGATAGATGGATGGATGGATGGATAGATGGATGGATGTACAGTGGCAGATGGATGGATAGATGGATGGATAGATAGATAGATAGATAGATGGATAGATGTACAGTGGCAGATAAACAGATGTACAGTAGCAGATGGATGGATAGATGGATAGATAGATAGATAGATAGATAGATAGATGTGTACAGTGGCAGATAAACAGATGTACAGTAGCAGATAGATAGATAGATAGATAGATGTACAGTGGCAGATAGATAGATAGATAGATAGATAGATAGATAGATAGATAGATAGATGTACAGTGGCAGATTTAATCTACTGTTGTCTGTATTTTTAAAAAAAAAGTTTTCATACTGTATTATAGAAGGAAACATGTTTCACAATCTCTATGGAAATGTAAATAAGTCTATATAAAGTTAATTTCTAATTTTATAGCTAGAAGTATTTTGAGTTTTTATACACAGCGTCACCACGCAGTCATATGAACCTATGCATCTAAATAATCTTCTTTGGATATGCAAATAAAATTTTGCATGATAACTGCCGTATTTAAATGCATGCATACATTTTTACAATGCATTCTAATAGTCAATTCTATTGTACGATTATGTTAATAAAGTCTGCTAAGAATACGGGACGAAATCTTTCAACAGAAAATAATTGTTTATTCACTTCTGGACAAAATAACGTAGGTCGTGAAGGTATGTGATTTCGGTGACTTTCTTCGAACGTTGATCCGCGAGAATGCTGGGGACTCTACCTTCCACCTCATGGGTCGGGCTTTATACAAATACGTCATCCGGCCGTCTTGCGTGTGAACATCCAAAAATACTGGGTTGACTTCCTGTTCTATGTCGACACAGCCACCGACATTTTTGAAGCCTGATTCTGTACCCGGTGGCTATAAAATTACTCCTCGTGTCCCCTCTGAATCCAGTCAGTCCTATTGACATCGAGCATAAAACCCACTTAGGATGTGTCCAGCACATAATGGGGCACCACAAATAAAGACCTCTCGATATAAATATTCTTGATTGAGATTTCATTTGATACTACACTTTTTAAGCGTATGTACTTGTAGAAATTACCCGAGGTTAGAACAGATGATATCTCTTGGTTATCAGCCACAGCCTGACACCGTAATCACAGTTTGTTTTTTTGCTTTTTTTCAGAGCAAATTCTGGTAACAACTACTTTCGTCGTAAGATCTAGCAATGTGGTTACACACTGTCCCATGAACCCAAAAATCTAAATCTAAAAATAATGTGAAAAGCCTAAAATGTATGCCATCAAAAAATAATTCATTTTAAAGAATGCGTCAGCGGTCAGAAGAGTGTGTGGTGTAGAAATATAAATTTGGGCCTCATAATGGCTAAATGAGACTAGAAATATCATCACTTTCATATATCAAGCCGTCATTTGTTAATGTCTATAGTTTGTCGTATTTTTCTGACCATCTTTTTTGTTGTGGTGATGGCGTTATATTTCAAATTTAAATATACAATTTATATGTTGTGAACTCCGTAAATATTTTGCTGTACGAAGGCTGAGATGTTCGGTTTTTTAGAACAAGCCATACATTCAGAAAGGTATGATGCCATGAAGTTTCCAAACAGCCTCATCACATCTTGAATTCAGATTTTCTCATTTCACACACACGCGCGGGCGCACACGTGTGTGTGTGTGTGTGTGTGTGTGTGTGTGTGTGTGTGTGTGTGTGTGTAAGACAAAATGGAAATAGTTTATTTGCGACGTGTTTCATCCATTACGACTTCATCGGATGAAACGCGTTACAAATAAACTTTTTACATTTTGTCATGCAATTTCCTCAATACTGTTTCTGATATATACAAATATACATCGTTATCTCATATATATGTGTGGGTGGGTGTCTGTGTCTGTGTGTTTGTGTGTGTGTGTTTTACGGCGGTGGACAAGTGACTAAAGCCGAACCTTTAGATCAGGACCAATAATATTGCTTCTTCTTCTTTGAATCTTATCAAGGCACTCTACATAAATCACAAGGACACCGGACCATATATGGCAGCAATATTCTAAGCATGGACAAATGGTAGACTTATAGATATGTAAGATAGATTCTGGAGAGAAGAATTCTCTCGTCCGACTCAGTGAACCGACTTTCTTAGCAGCTGTCCTAGCAATGGATAATCTTTCCATTTCATGTTAGCTGGGAACGTTATCCCGAGAAGGCGCAATGAGTCACTCTTCTGGAGGATAGCATCAGCCATGTTGATGGAAGGCAGAGAGGGATATCTCAGATGACTAATAGAGAGAAGTTTAGTTTTGGGGGGCGTTAAAATTGACAAGCCATCTTTTGCCCCAGTTAACGACGGTACTTGAGATCGTTTTGTATATCAGCTGTCATTTTGACCTTGTCGGACTGATCAGCCTTAGTATCGAGTCAAGAGTAAATGGAAATGCCGTTAGCGTAGATGTCAAATTGAGAGCTGATGTCATCGGGATGGTCGTTAATGAAGTTTAAAAACAGCGTAGGATGGAAGCCGGGGGGGAAGCCGGGGGGGGAAGCCGGGGGGGGAACCCGCGTTAGTACAAAAGGATGTAGATGAGTGGCCGTCCAGGATTACTTTGATTTCACGATTTGATAGGAACGATTGGATCAGCTCAAAAGTGTGCCGAGAAATACCATAACTTTTCAGCTTATGGAGAAAACCTGAATGCCAGACCCTGTCAAAGGCTTTCGAGATGTCCAGTGCTACAGCGCGGTCTTTACTATTTTTATTTAGTGGATGATAGACTCTTTCCGCAATTATCGTTATTACATCAGCAGTTGGAGGGACAAAAGTCGTATTACTCGCCTGTGAAAGGCTCTGTGATGAGAGATGATGGACCAATACTGCATTGATTAGGACCTCTAGGAGTTTCCCAAAAGGGGTAGAAGGTCAATAGGCTGATAGTTAGATGGGTCGGACGGTTCACAAGAATTCTTAAAAATTAGATCAACAGACGATGACTTCCAACAGGCACGAAAGCGGTAGGCAGCAAGGCATTTATTGTACAGTTTAGAGAGAACAGGAGCCAGTTCCGGGGGCACACTTCTTAATGGCTATTACAGGGATGCTATGCGGTGCCTCATTCTCTCAGCAAACAGGGATTTAGCTTATTCAAGGACTCGCTTTCATTTATCACTAGCAGTAGCAAATAAACACCTGTTATGACGAGAGCTGTAACGCTGGTATAACCGGAAATAGTGATTCCTGTTTGCTAAGGCGACGAGCATGTTGGTGTGAACCATGGAAAGGATTGCAGTTTCACCTGGTATTTCCCAGAAGAGATGGAAACATCTGCGCCGGCTCTGACCCAAGAAGAAGTCTCAGTGGCGCAATTTTCAATTGGGAGCATGAAGATGTCAGTCCAAGGGGTGTCACGAAGAAAATCCCAGAGTGAGTCCCAATCGTTATTCTGTTAACGGAAAGAGGTCTTATGGATAGGGGGTTCCTTTTGTAATGGATGGTTGGAAGGAGATATCAATAGCTAATATAGAGAGGTCCGAATTACCGAGAGGAAAATATTGTCAAGCTCGACAAGAGCGAGGAAAGGAGGTAAGAAATAGATCCAATAGAAAAGACTGTTGCTCAGTTTGTCTCCGGAAATGAGTGGCTAAATCCACGATTTGAGTAAGGGATTGGGCAATGTTAACATTTCATGTCTGTATACCGGCAACATCAGTAACTTTAGATTGTTTCAGGCACGTGTCGTTGTAGGCATTAAAGTCATTGAAGACAAAGATGTTCGCAGATGGATGGAGAGAAAGTGTCTTTTCTTCACTCTCAGCTATTCCGTCTAATATACTACAGTCTTGGGAAGAGGGGGGCGACAGAAATATCTGACAGAGTTTAGTAGCGAAAGATGGCAGCATATGAAAGAGTAGTTAGCGACAATTCCCTGGCCATCGGAAGATTATCCCGGATGTAAACACAAGATATATATAAGTGTGTGTGATACAGGCCAAGATAGAGGTGTATGTGTATATGTGTGTGTTTATATTTGTTGGGGCCACCCACCTTCTCATCAGAATGGACTGATCTCTCTACTACTAATAGGACAGTTCTATAGAGTTCTGGGAAGATCAGGTGACCATCACACTTCCGTCTCTCTACCGGAAGATACAGTTGGACTTTATACTCTTTCTGATTGTTACTGACTAACCTGTGTTCGTTTGACTACTAATCTCTCTGTTGTAAATACCTCTTCAGATATACCAGTATTTTTCCCTACGTATGTGTTTGTCCTTATTTCAATACACGCACGCGGAAACACTCAACATCTCAATATTGTAGATGTAAATAAAGAATTCCAAGATATATATGTCTGTGTGTGTTTGTATATGCCTTTATTAGTTATATAAGTTGAAGTAGTTTGATAATATTTTACAGATGCGTTTTGTCGTAAGCATTTTACTTAAAATATAATATATTTGATATATTAAAAGTAAATATTAAATAAATTGGTAGATCAAAAGATCAAAATTAAGGTTACTTACGCTATGTCACCTGTCGAGTCACTTACAAGAGCAGGAGATAGAATAAACTCGCATTCCTTGCATTATTTACATTACCCGGACTGTTATCATCATCTTTATTGCCTTATTCCTAACTTTTCGGCCGTTGTATGCTCCGGCCATCTTCAGGTGATTAGAATTTCGAACCGAACCCTTTATTTCGTCTACCGGGTTAGATTGTTCTAGTTTCATGTGCCATGCCTCTTCTAGATGTCTCAGTTATTTACCTTTAACTCAACTTTGCATGTTTTTGGTTCACTACTGCTGTGGCCTAGTATTGAACTCACAACTCTTTGGGTCTAGTCACTGGATCTAACCAACGTCTTTATCCACTGGGCTACGTGTCCTTGATGACATGGCCATAAAGATGAGGATAACAGTCCGAGTAATGTAAATAATGCAAGTAATCATAATACCTCATCTCATTGATATAGGCAGATATATAGAGAGACATAGACATTAAGGCTGGAGCGTACAACGGCCGAAACGTTGGAAATATGGCAACGAAGATGAGTATAACAGTCCGAGTAATGCAAATAATGCAAGTAATCATAATACCTCATCTCAGAGATTGTTGGGGCGCACCCACCTTCTAACTAGTAATGGACTGGTCCCTCTTATATAAGTTAGCTCTGGGGAGAGAGTCAGGGTGAGCAGTCCAGATAAGCTTACCCGGTACATACCGTTGGACTATAGACTTTGGATATTGTTTCGTACTAACCAACCTTCGTTCTACTAATCACTCTATTGTTAATTGCTTTCATGAATATACCAATATTTTCCTCTACAACTGTGTTTGTCTTGATTCTTACACCAACACGCGGGAACTCACAACATCTCAACAGAGATATAGACAGAAACTAGCATTCGTTTGAAAATACAAGCGTCATCGCAAAAATTTGAATACTCCAAGTGCATGTGCAATAATTCATAATTTAACATGTCAGTACTTTATTGCGTGTTTATCGACACGTATGTGTCTGTGACAATTAGTTTATGTGTCTCTATGGACAAGTAATGATACTGTGCATCTATGTTTATTATTCTTTTATGTCTATAAATATTTATATGAATTGCAAATCGACAGCTATAATTAAGGAAACAACAGTGAAACGGGGGAAACAAACGGAAATGACAATAATAAACGGAAATAACAATACTGAAAGTCAACGTAAGAATTGTTGAAAAAAGAGGAAAAAATATGGCTGTAAATACAATGGAAGATAAAACTGGAAATACATAGCTAAACGAACTAATCAATAAAAAATGAGGCACGAAAAAAGAGAAATGAATTTGGGTTTAGTGGGAAAAGAAAACAGGAAAAAAAAAAGAATTTGAAACATGCGCACGTTAGCAATTCCTTGCACTAAAAGACAGCGTTATGTTATCAAATCTAGGGGACAGGATTTTAAGTATAACTGAGAAGTACTACGCAAATCAGTATATTTTGAACCTAAAAATACCGCAAAAATTCACTCCGGCAAATACTAATGTCATTAATGTGGTAAGAATGAAAAAAATAATGTTGACACTTCAACATTTAAAATGCGAAAACCCGCCAAGCGAAGATGGCATAGTAACAGGCATTTTGAAAGCTTCAGAAAAAATCCCTACGGGCAAGAAAGTACCTCAAACAAGACTTCCGTCTAATATGTGTATTCACTAAAAATAACATTTAAAGCGATGTATATATAAGTGGACACTGAGGTCAACACCGAGTGGCCAGAGTCTGTGTATCCCTGATGCTAACCTCTTTTACCCATATCATATATATTTTATCATATTTTAAAGAGAAAAAAGCCGCAAACGTTTTTTACTAGAATGTGATACTTTATTCTATATATATTGCTACAAGTGTTTCGGGTCTTATATCTTTCATCAGGAATAATTAAACAATTAAATTTGGCCAGAGAAAGGGGAAAAAAGAGTGGTTTTTTGTCCTTATCTTTTTATGTCATCATTGTCTTTCTTCCTCTATTCTTGTGTATTTTGTGTGTGTTTTCCAGTATATATATATATATATATATATATATATATATATATATATATATATATATATATATTATTACAAAGAAACATATATATACTTTGTATGTTGTGTAGGATTCGTGTGTTTGTGTGCGTGCGTTTTGCCTGTCTAGTGTGTTTGTTTTTGCCAGTATGTGTTTATATTCGTTCTTGATACATATATTATATATTATTATAAGGAAACCTCAATAGTAAATACATATATTTTATATGGTGTGTGTGTGTGTGTGTGTGTGTGTGTGTGTGTGTGTGTGTGTGTGTGTGTGTGTGTGTGTGTTTTTACCAATATGTGTATATGATGTGCGTTTATGTGTATGGGGTTATAATTACTTTAGTGCTGGTTTATATTTGTATAGTTTTTTTTTTCTTGTAAGAGGTAAGAGTAATCGTCTGTTTGATATAGTGTCATAATTTTAAAGCTACCTTTGTTGCATTTGTGGATGTATTGTGACACAAACAGTTTTCTTTTGTCTGGTAATTTAATGTTACTTTTGCGTCGGGATAATCTGTTGTTTAGTGTTTGAGTGACACCTATATAAGATTTGTTACATTTTGTCCACCTGAGTGCATAAATTACATTTTTGGAATCACAGTTTAAGTTTTTCTTTATTGGGAATGTTGTTAAGGGTTTTTCAAAAATAGTTTCCATCTATAATTATATCACAAACCCCACATCTTTTCTTGTTGTTTTTTGTGACACCTTGTATTGTGTGTTGACTAAATTTGGATGAGGTTAATGTGTTTTAGCTTTTTTGATTGCTTTTTGCTTTTAATTATTTTGGTTGTTTTCAGTATACCTTTTATTTTATCATTCTTGTTAAGTAGGTCTAGATTTCTTGTAATTTCTGTAAATAGTTCTGGATTGTTCTTGTATGTTGAGATGTATGCTAGAATTTGTTAGATGTTGCGTTTTTTGGGGTTTCGTAGTTGATCTAAAGGTATTTTTTGCTAGTTCAAAACCTTTGTTAATTGGTGGTGTGGAATATCATCGGGTTTTTTTTTAGTTTTATGTAATTCTTCTAGGCGAGTTTTTCGAAGGTTTTTGTCAGCTGCTATAGTGCACATCTTACGTGCTAGGGTATAGGGGATGGGTTTAAATCAGCTTTTTCGGTGATAGCTCTTAAAACGAAGATAATGTTAAGTGCCTGTAGCAATCTACGAATGTACAGATAAAGTAAATATAATGATAATAACCACCAACAAATAATTAAGTTATCAATAATAATTAATACTTAAAAATGGAGTAAAGCTTTATGAAATAGCCACAAATTAACGCATTTGCATCTACAATTATTTCTATTTAATAGCCTCTAGAATAATTTGAAATATAAAGGTTATCGTCTTCCTGATAATCGTAAGGATAAAACAATAGAGCTTGTTACCCATAATACACCATTGAACAGTGAATATAAATAGTCGAGCCAAAACACAATACACATAAAGATGTTGATCAAGGATGGAATGGATTATCGCCACTTGGTATTGGACTAAATGTCCTTTTTTATATTTAAATACACCCTGTACCAGATATTGAGCACTCTTACCTATAAATATAGGATACTTAAAAAATATATCGTTATCACACACACACAAACACACACACACATACATATATATATATATATATATATATATATATATATATAAGGTTAATGGTCAGAGTTGAATCAGTGCAGGAAACAGTAGTTTTAAAAAGTGCTCAATACACGTGTAAAAAAACAAAAAGTAAAAGTATGTAGAGCTTTTAACTTTAAAAATCAGGAGGTTAGGTGAATCCGCTACCGTGTTAAATATCAGGGATAGAAAGTATGTAAATATAAAAGTGGACACTGAAGTCAACACCCAGACGCAACAGTCTGTTTTATGCTAAACGCTAAAGACGATTGTGTTTAGCATGAACTACACTGTTGCCTCTGAGTGTTGACTTCAATGTCTACTTCATATATATATATATATATATATATTATAATCATTTAATATATATATATATATATATATATATATATATATATATATATATATATATATATATATACTGAACAGGCAGAACTGCACTTTTTCCCTTAAAGATAACCTTTTCGGCCAACGCCTCATCAAAAGAATAGTTTGCGACTTATTAAAATGCTAACGATTCTTCTGATAAGGTGTTGACCGAAAAGGGGAAAAAATGCCGTTTTGTCTGTTCAATATATATATATATATATAAAAGTGAACATAGAAGTCAACACTTAGAGGCGACAGTCTGTTTCATGCTATATGCAATCGTCAGGCCACGTGTGCTGTTATTTTTCTCGGCTATTTATATATATACGGGTTAGTGGTGCATTGTGGGTATTCTATTATGGCGGTTATTTTTACCGGAAGTCGCTTTGTTCATTTATTTGGGTCAAGTTATATTGCTCGTTTTTATTTATTTTTTTATTTTTATTTTATTTATATATATATATATATATATATATATATATATATAATAGCGAATGCTCGTGGTAATAAACCATTATTGGATGTCACATGATTGAAACTGAGACTTGTAACAAACGGTCAGGAACTAAATGTATATTTTATAATAGTGTATGTCGGTAGGGGTGCGTGTTTTGAGGTGACTAACGAAAAGACGCGGTACTTGAAAAAAAAAATCAAACCCCTCACACATACCGAAGCATGAAGACGCGACAAGACGTGGGGGAACATTCTATTGAAACGTTCGCTATTTTAACAATATCCGGTTCCCGTCCAAGGCTATACGACCCAGTCTGCCTTGGTATTTAAAAGAATTTGCACGTAAGTAAATATAACGACCTCGACTGAAATTTGATGTCGGTCGGCTTTACCAATTTCTTACTGGGAGCTGCTATATATTACTCCACAGAGCATCTCATCTTTCTGTTGCTGAATTTCTTCAAATTTCCGTGTTAAAACTGTTCAATAATCGTGTAATGTTGAAAGGGCACACGCCATGTCAGCGATTAAATGACATTGGTAAATCTATAAGCCCGTAGATGATGAAAGAAAATGCATTTATTTGACGTAATAAACAGTTTAAACTTAATCTTCTCTTTTGTTAATGCAATTAGTCCACTAGTAAATAATAATCGAACATTACACGGTAAACATTTCATATTAAAATTATCGTAACGGCTACACATTGTTTCCAGGTAGATAAATATATCGTAACGGCTACACATTGTTTCCAGGTAGATAAATATAGAAAGATAGATATGTAGGTAGAGTAAAAGTTATCGAAGTCATATTCTAATTCCGGGATAGTCTTTTGCATTCACTTTCGCCCGATGTTTCTCCAACCTATGGGTTAAATAACAATGTAAACGATACTCTCTAGCTTTGAATTACAACCTGTCTGAAAGAAGAGAAAACATGGAGAAGGTAACGGGAAACCATACAACTGTTTTCCTAGGCAATTCATAGATGATAAAGATGATAAAGAAAAGGAATCTGTGGAGAGCCATAACTCTCAAGAGTTATGACATTCTATCAAGTCAGAGACTAGTTGATTCACTCCCCTGGACTCAAAAGCGATCTTTTTGAATGAAACTAAATGTTCCTAATGCCACCAAACAAGTAAATCAAAGCTAAAACACTTAACTGATCAATAACAACCCCATCTCTCCACCAGGTGATAAAAAGGCGCTGTATAATTGACCTATTTTTCACGCCATTTCGAAAAAAGATGGAAAAAATTGTGACATACACCATGTATTTAAAGTATCTCGTTCCGAATAAACTATATGGAGAATGTGTAGCCTTGTTTTTCTAGCAGTGAACGTCTGCTCGCTATGAAAATCGGCATTGCTTTTACCAGGTATCGAACTCTAACTGCTTATACTAGAAACATTCAATTGAGCTTTATATAGGACATGGGCGATCATGGCTCTCCACAAATACATTGGAATGTCTTTAAGGGGATCGTTTCCCATGTCGCCTTCTAACCATAGAAGAATTTCTGTTGAAAACAGTGATTACCTCTCCATTCAAAAGGGGATTATTTTGTGTGTTTGTTTTTTTGTTTGTTTGTTTGTTTGTTTGTTTGTGTGTGTGTGTGTGGTGTCGTAGGAAATTCTTGTCGGAAATATTAAAGCCCAGGCAAAAATGCCTACAATAAGCTTATACTAGTAAAATCTACGGTACTACCAAAGAGTAAATTATGTTTAGAAGCTATCGTTTTAAAAAAGACAAAACAAAATGGTAAACGTCGAAGCTAAATAACCTTAATTATAACCTTCAAAATGGCGAATAACTTATCGTGTTTGTTTAAATAGATAGCAGTCTGGCAACAAAGAAGGATAATGTAGATTCCAAAATAGAGGAAGTTGTGGAGTGCTATGATCGCCCTTATCCTAAAGGTTCATGTTACATAAAAGAACATCCAAATTTTATTTAGGTTGTTCTTAAAGTTTGACATGATCTGGTATAAGGTCACAATAACAGAGCACCTCTTTAGAGTACCTCACTACTCATCAAAATGCAGTGGGTGCATCACACCTCACTACTCATCAAAATGCAGTGGGTGCCTCACACCTCAATGTATCAATGTCTATGACCTAATAATGAAAAAAAGCGTTTCTATTACTAATTGTTCGAAATAATCTCCTTCCTTGTCAATGCACTTAATTCGTCGTTAATTATGTAGGTATATCAATAAGTCTAAAGATTAATGAGGAGAAAAACATGTTCACTCAATACAGGGCCCAAGAGCCACTCAAGGAAACAATGTATAAGCCTCTTCACCTAAAACTATATAAACATAAAAGGTTTGAGATGACAAGATAAAGTGGAAAAACTTCAACAAGGAAAAAAAAATTTTATCAAGTGATATCTGATTTTATGGAAGCATTTGACTACCATGATGTATTGGATTTTCTTTTACTGAGGTTCACCCAGTAAAAGGCCCAAGAGCCAGACAGGGTAAAGTGGTTACTGTGTGGTGTCATATAAATGTAAGAAAGGGCAAGAAGTGATGTTCTTGGGGCTGTGCAGGAAAGATAATGGTTCACTTTAGACTTGAAGAAGTCAAGATTTAATTACTGAATAATATTTCAAAGCGTGTAAGTAGACCTTAAAAGGAACCGGAAAACCCAATCCTAAACAAAAAACAAGGGATAAACCTCTAAACCTGTTCAAAAGACTGGGGAGGGATGTAAACCGGACGATTTTAGACAGATATTTATTTTTCAACATAGTTTCCTCCCTTGCTAATACACTTAACCCAACACTTCTCGAAATGAAAGATTATACAATGAAAATGTCAGGTAAAAAATTCAATTGAAATATGTCAGGCTTCGGACATGTTTTATCAATTTCCGTGTATAAAACGAGTGGTACTGAAAAGTTCTGAGCTCAATACCCTTTCCATAAGCTAGCCAAGGCCCAAATTGCATAATTTCTTTTAAGTCTTCTTAGACGAACCGAGATGTTTTTAACACCCAGCCATCTATCATCATCAGACCCACGAGCTTTAGTCGTCGGTGGTGAAGGGGGGGGTCAACTTGAGTGCAAAAGAAGCAGACATTAATTCTTCTTCCTAATGGTACTTTCAACTGGCCTTCAGATAGATTGGCGGCACACATCTACTCTTTGACAGCCGAAGATCACGGAATAAGATGTGGGTCGCCCTTGGGTTTTGAATCCAGGTTTGACCTTCACCTAGACCGGTTGCCTCCCGCTACAGGATCCAGTCTATCCCACTACTTACCCATAAATTGCTAGGAAATGAGAAGAGAAGGATTCGTACATTTCCCAAGAGTTTCAGAACGTAAGTGATTGTAATGAACTCCCATTCCTGCCTTTGAACCATTATGGCTCCACAGTGCCTGCAATGAAGTTAATCACTTACGGGAAGGAAACTGAAAGAAACTGGTATGAACACCACCCAGACCCAGTTACAAAGATAGGACATGTTACAATTCTATGGGACTACACAATACACACTGACAGAACAATCAAAGCCAACCGCCCAGATATTGTTATTAAAGACCACAAACAAAAAAGTGCCTCCTTATTGATATGGCAGTCCCTGCTGACTGCAATGTATCTTTGAAGATATTCAAAAAGCTGTCAAAATACAAGGACCTTGAAATAGAAGTCTCAAAAATGTGCCACATGGGATTATCAACATTCCCTGTTGTTGTTGGAGCCCTAGGATTGGTTGGAAAAGATTCCAGTAGACTAATTGAAGGGATTCCTGGAGGTCCATGCCTCAAAGAAATACAAAAAATTGTTCTCACAAGTACAGCCCACACTTTACGAAGGACTTTATCTATGTAATTTTTTTTTTTTTTTTTTTTGTCAGTGGAATGTGTCATGATGCTATTTCTAACCTTAGATCTCTAGGCGGGACCCGGAAAGAAATGTGTAAATGCCAGAAATCAAAGGAAATAATAATAATACAAATATTCATTCTGCGTAGAAAAAAATGTATTCTTTCATATAACTTCTTTCCTTGGCAATGCTCTTAATCCCACGGTTATCACTGATGAAATTAAATGAATATAATACAATGAAAATTTCGATCCACTGGTTTACTGATTTTCGGATTGATAAGATACACGGAAAGGAAACTAAAGAAGCTCCTACAGAAGATTGCGAAGAAAAGCGAGAAGAAAGGACTAAGTATAAACTACAAGAAAAGAGAATTCCTGGTCATCAGTAAAAAGATGAGACCAAAATGCAAATTACGGGTTGGGGAAAACAAAATCAAACAAGTACATAAATTTAAATATCTTGGAAGTGTTCTAACAGAGGACAACACTGAGAAGCGAAGACGTATTGGGATGGCCAAAGATGCTTTCTAAAACCTAAGTAAAGTATTAAGAAAGAGGAGCATATTTTAAAAACAAAGGAACGCGTACTGAACTGTTACGTGATATCTGTCATCCTAGATGACAGTGAATGCTGGACAATTTCCTCAAATAGGAAAAAATTTAAAGTAACAGAAATGTATTTCTACAGAAAGATGCTGAGGATACCATTGGCCGAATATGTGAGTAACGACAAGGTTTTGGAGAGAATGAAAATAAAAAGAAACATACTTAGCATCAGGAAGATGCAGTTGAAATTTCTGAGGTACGCTATGAGGAAGGAGGACTTGGAAAATCTGATTCTCACAGGACAGCTTGAGAGAAAGAGGGACAGAGGAAAGCAGCTCGTAACATATAGGGTGCGATGGATAAAATGTCGTCTGAATGACGCAAATATGAAAATAACACTGACATCTCATTTTAATAGATATATTTACCAAAATTACACAAAAATATCTTGAAATACTAAAGAGTAAATTTATTCAATAAAATCACCATTGGCTTCAATCACAGCTGCGGAATCTGCTGCATCTCTTCTGGTGGGTTTCCTTGTTTAAGTTGGTGAATGCTGCCATAATCCTTTGCCTTCAGTTCATCTTTGGTATTACAAGGAGTTTTGTTGATCTCTCGCTCAACCTCACCCCACACATAACAATCAAGGGGGGGTTGCAATCTGGGGAGTTAGGTGGCCAGATGTAACGGGATGATGTGGCCGAAGAAAGTGTCTGAAAGGCATGACTGAGTTCTCCTTCTTCTGTGGCATGGTGCAGAGTGCTGTTGCCAGGCATAGGGTCTTCTAGCAGCCACCCTCTTGACCCAGGGCAGCACTACCTCCTCAAGTTTTCGGAGTTGCCGTACCTTCGTAATCACCATTAGACTCATCCAACTCTTTCAGAATCCCTTGCTCTGTCCTCAGATTGACACCCCAAAACTCTGAAATGTTCGTATTGGAGCTTCCAGCACGAATACCAAACAGTACAGAATGCTGTTTCCAAATTTCTGGCGCAGTGAATTGCATCATGGTGCTCTTTTTCTCACAGATGGTACCCAACTGATCCTACTATACTGTGCAGTCGTCAAAACTAAAAATATACAGCGCGCATGCGCGAAATTAAAAATATAGAATGGCGACAATTTACTCATCGCACCATGAACTTGATTGGCTTGAGCAAATGGATGACAGAACAAAGTTTTGAAGAAATAACAAAAAGACAAAACTTATTAAGAGCTACAAGGAACAGGAAAATGCGAAGAGCCATGATCGCATACGTCGTAAAAGAAGAATGGTATTATCAGCCGTTTCCCTCTAAGGAAACATTCGGTATTCATTGACCGAACACTCAGTACTGATTTCGGTTGAAATTTATAAAAAAAATTTCTCTTAACACAATTTTTCAGGAAAACAGGTTTTTCAAGTCCGCCCTTTATAGTACTTATGGGTTTTCCTTCCTAATCTTTTAATCTACCAAAAACTGGGACAGAACTCGATTCCCTAGTGGGTGGCCTACGTGACTAACTTACTGACCAATATTGTAGCCATGTTTTTCGTATTTCCGAAAGAAAATTTTATAATCCATAGTATTCAAAATGGCTGTTTGAAAAGCACTCAATTTTTTTTTCATTTTGAATGGCCAATCATCAAGCAATATGCTTTGCCTTCAAAATAACTTTTCCTGATCTTGTGTGAATCAACAAAGAGAATTTCCGTTAAATTTCCCCTGCTGATGTTGATAAGCAATTCTTTCTGTTTTCAGCTTTTGGCAGCCTAAATAAATTATGTTTTCTTTGTCAGATTTCAGAGGGTTTTTCTTCTTTTCTTTGAGTGAAAAGATTTTATAGTGCATGAAGATTCAAGCTGAGGATATAGCTTTTCTTGTATAGATATGAACAGTAAAACAAACCAATGACAATATAAAATTGCTTTTTAACGTAGCCCTTGAGAAAACAAGGAGAAACTGTTTCTAATTAATTCTGACTTACCTCAAATATCATTTTGCTTTATTAAATAAGCCTCCGCTGCCTTGAGGCCACACCCAATCATGAGAACGGCTTCGAGGGTAAACCCTGAGAACAAATCCGGAGCCGGTAAAGAAGTAAGACAGTCCGATTTTATATTCAACTTCTTTCTAGCAACTCATGCGACCACGCCGGTGTCAAGATGTTTCCCTTGGACATCATAAGTGGCAGGGATAGGGGAGACGGGTTGCATGGGCAACCGCCGATCACTCGTAAAAACCTAACCCAGGCCTGCGTCCTGGAGGAGACACTCCAGCGTCGCCTCACTGCGAAGGCAAAACACAGGAAACAACAGGATTATTCCGATGGTTGTTATGGTAGGGGAACTGTCCACCGTCAAGAGGGCACGAAAGTGACCTCATCTCCGCTTCAAGGATATCTTCAAAATGGACATGAAGGTGATGAACATGGACATCGAGAAGTAGGAAGATGTCACTAATGATCTCTCATCCGGGGAGAAGCGTGCTCAAAGAAAACAACACGTCAACATCGGGGGAAAGCCTCTTCGCATGCATTCGTTGCAATCGAGGCTGTCACTCCCATAAGAGATACTCCGTCCCGATCAGCAGCTGAGGCATGAATTTTTGAGAGCAGATCCATGGTCTCTCGAGACCGACAGATAACACACACACACATACACACATTATTTAGTAAAATTAAAAGATTTTTGTCTTTTTTTTTTTAAATGCCCAACATTATGATTATTGGACAAACAGTTTTGCGTTACTGTTTTCTGTCAACATTCAGGCAACTTTATAATTCTGTCCTCTCACAGAATGTTATCTTTTTTACCGAAATTCAAGAGAATTCTCTAAAAGCAGGAACCCGAAAGTTCAATGCCTGCTGAGAATTTCTCAGTCAAGCAGTGAAAATTTGTGACTGGTCACAAAAAAAAAAAAAGATCTATTCGAGTATTATACTGATAGAAGATCAGGTCCTATTTTCTAAACGAATTTCTGATACCGTTTCATTTATTGCAGCTTTCATTAGTAGCAGTCCTTCTTCAAATTAACGGTTTTCTTCTTCGAAAGACGCTCGGACTAATTCCCAATCCTAACATATACACAGCACCATCTTGTTTGAACTAAGATCAACCTTTGCTACGATTAATCGGGGTTCATTTACTTCCTTCGCGATTTTTTTCTGATCTACGATGTTGAAAAATATCAGCTTTTCATCGCTCTTCACAAATTCTTGAAAAAAATGGAAGATGTTCATCAGATTTAAGTAGCGAATCACACAGAGTTATGCAGTCCAACTAAACTTTTGTGGAAGTCACAGATCAAACATTACCAATCTGGAGCAAATTATTTTCAATTCTTGATTTGGATATTTTCAATATGTTGTCGAACTTAATATCTTGATTTGATAATTATAAAACTCAACAGGTTTTCACGACCGTGGACAATGGTTCAGGAAGAAATCTCCTGCACGAAAAAAGTTTGCAAACCACTTTTTACACGTTCGATCAGATACATTATCTTCTCCATAAACTACACAAATCTGGAACTGATTAGTATGGTTTGCATTGTTCTTACTTTTCTTAAGTGTGGCTCATTTTCTCCAATTCTCAGAATTAGAATCAGGAAGCAAAAACGCGACAAATTTGGAATTAAAAATATGCGCACATATGACAGTTATCCAGAAATATATTGACTGAAATGAGTTAAAATAAAACGTCCCCAGAGGTATTTGACAAAACGGACTTTTGGAATAAATCGAAAGTATCAATCTGATTTTAGTTGACCTTTTCTCGCTTTTTATTTAGCGTTTTCTTTCTTTTTTGCATGATTTTTTTTTTCTGTGGATTAATATTAAAAATAATAAAATCTGGAAAATATTTGCTTTCGATCGATCAGCTATACTTGTTTATACAGAAACTTTTAATAAAATAAGTTAAAGTTCATTTGAAAGAAAATAATTAAAATCGTCGAAAAAAAAGTAATTGAGTAAAGAAATAAAAGAAAAAGGAATAAAAAGAGTGAGAGGCAAAGGTAAGAAGTGGGGGGAGGTCGTATCAAACAAAGAAGATGAAGAGGTGTGTGGTGATATAAAAGTTATTGTGTGTGGTAAAAAGGAAAATTATGAGTAGAATGAAACCAACATCAAGAGGGAGATAAAACGTGCAGAGGAGGAGGAGAAAAAAAGGGAAGGCGTGAGAAGTAGGTTGACATGGAATTGGAAATTGCAAAATGGAAAAAAAAAGATTATGAGAAAAAAGAATGTGGACGATGCAGGGAAACGAAAGAGAGGAGGAGGAGGAGGAGGAGGAACGAAAAAGACTGGGGACGATGCAGGGAAACGAAAGAAAGGAGGAGGAGGAGGACTGAAAAAGACTGGGGACGATGCAGGGAAACGAAAGAAAGGAGGAGGAGGAGGACTGAAAAAGACTGGGGACGATGCAGGGAAACGAAAGAAAGGAGGAGGAGGAGGACTGAAAAAGACTGGGGACGATGCAGGGAAACGAAAGAAAGGAGGAGAAGGAGGACTGAAAAAGACTGGGGACGATGCAGGGAAACTAAAGAGAGGAGGAGGAGAAGGAAAGAAAAAGACTGGGGACGATGCTGGGAAACGAAAGAGAGGAGGAGGAGGAATGAAAAAGAATGGGGACGATGCAGGGAAACGAAAGAGAGGAGGAGGAGGAATGAAAAAGAATGGGGACGATGCAAGGAAACGAAAGAGAGGAGGAGGAGGAGGAGGAGGCGGAAGAATGAAAAAGAATGGGGACGATGCTGGGAAACGAAAGAGAGGAGGAGGAGGAATGAAAAAGAATGGGGACGATGCAAGGAAACGAAAGAGAGGAGGAGGAGGAATGAAAAAGACTGGGGACGATGCTGGGAAACGAAAGAGAGGAGGAGGAGGAGGAATGAAAAAGAATGGGGACGATGCAGGTGAACGAAAGAGAGGAGGGGTACTGAAAAATAAAACTGGTTTTGTGATTGGAATCACATAGAAACCGAAAAAGAAATATGCAAATAAAAATAAAAACCAGAAATAAACATGAAGACGAAGAAAAACAGATTTACAATTACAAATCTTAGTCAAGTGCAAAACTAGATAAAAATGGAGATTGCATTGTGAGAATCTTCCATATGCTTAACTTTCAAGATCGACAATTTACACTGACACTGACGAGAAACACACAGCTCTCGAAGTTACCACACAAGCTTGCAAATATCGAATTCATTTATAAGCTATTTGGCGGCCATGATCCTCCCCAACTTCAAGTTCTTTGCTGCACTTAATAACCTCTTATTTACCAGTGGTTTTGCGTATTTTTATCACATTGCAAGCAACGATTTTTTAATATACATCTTATTTTCTATGTGCCGTGTTCCTTCAAGTTGTGGGTGATCATTGTTCTCCACAACGTCCTGTCCCTTGTAGCTCTTAGCAACACCGATCCACATACATACACCGAGTCACATATATACGTAGATAAGAGTACTTACGAAAGTAGATAAACGTAAGAAATTACAACCATATCATTATTTTATCCTTCCGGACATTGGTGATCATGGCTCTCCACAATTTCCTGCCCTTGTATTTCTTACTAAATTTTGTCTTTTTGCTACCTCTCCTAATACCTGTTCTGCCAGCCACTTACACAATCTCGCTACGTAGGTTATTCGCTGCTTTCCTGTCCCTCTAGCTTTCAACATTTCATGTGAGTGTTAAATTTTCCAAGCCCTCTTTCCTCGTTGTACAAATTTCAATTTATTTCTGAAAGATAAATAGGTAGGTACTTTTATTTACGTAGATACGTAGGTACTCGTATTTAGATATAGAGGCAGGTACTTATATTTAGGTAGATGGGTAGGTACTTGTATTTGGGTAGATAGGTATGTACTTTTATTTAGATATATAGGCAGGTACTTTTATTTGGGTAGATAGGTATGTACTTTTATTTAGATATATAGGCAGGTACTTTTATTTGGGTAGATAGGTATGTACTTTTATTTAGATATATAGGCAGGTACTTTTATTTAGGTAGATACGTAAGTACTTGGATTTAGATATATAGGCAGGTACTTTTATTTTGGTAGATACGTAGGTACTTTTATTTAGATATATAGGCAGGTACTTTTATTTAGGTAAATTCGTAGGTACTTGTATTTATGTAGATACATAGGTATTTTTATTTTTATCATTTTCAATATGTATTAATACATATTACTACCTCGGTCCCATGATAATTGCTACATTTTTTATTTTTCATTTGATCATTGGCAACACTTATTAATAAATTGTACCGTTGCTATCCAATCATAATTTACCCTTTTTTTCTTTTGATTGTAATACTAATTGAATGTTATTTTTATATCACCGAATAAATCTTTCGTGTTCTTACGTTTAATTGTGACAATACTATTTTTAATTACCTGATGTTTCTTAAAGCGGACAGTCCAAAAGTAACCAGAAAATTAAATTTTCAAAGTTATACTTACCGTATAGATATATTTTAGCAAATAAAGTTCAATTGTGAATGGAACTGAAAGAAAACGTAAGGCAAAACATGAAATGGCAGTTAATATTCGCAAAGCTGTTTTACAATCTTTGTTAGAACGTTCAAAATATGTAAAATTGATGCATGAGTCCAAAGTACCATTTGATGTGACCCTGAAGTCTAAAATGCATCAGTTTAAATTAAATTTAAATATCTAGAAAAAAAAAATAACGCCTTCAACTATTTCTTTAATAGATTATTTTAATTTAATCACTTTATGCTTTCTTTACAAATGTAATCAATGAATTCGGGAAAAATTACATAATATAAATGTCACAAATAATATGAAACAGAGGTAATATATTATTTATTCGATAAAAGAACTTTTGTCCCAAAATAATTGCTACATTTGTCTACACATTTCATACATTAATGTACCAACTATTATGGGATAGACGTAATATATTATTAATTCGATAAAAGAACTTTTGTCCCAAAATAATTGCTACATTTGTCTACTCATTTTATACACTAAATGCACCAACTATTATGGCACAGACGTAATATATTATTAATTAAATAAAAGAACTTTTGTCCCAAAATAAGTGCTCCATTTGTCTACACATTTCATACACTAAATGTACCAACTATTATGGGACAGGCGTAATATGTTATTCATTAGTAACAGATTTTTTGTCCCAAAATAGTTGCTACATTTGTCTACACATTTCATACACTAAATGTACCAACTATTATGGGACAGGCGTAATATGTTATTCATTAGATAACAGAATTTTTCGTCCCAAAATAATTACTACATTTGTCTACACATTTCATTCACTAAATTCACTAACCATTATGGGACAGCTGTAGTATATTATTTATATAATACACTTTTTGCCCCATAATGATTGATCGATTTTAATACACATTTTAAGCACTAAATGTCACAATCATTACGGGAGAAGGGGTAATTCCTAATTATTTCTTTCAAAACATGCATCATATAAAATGGTGTAACATATAAATTTCCTTTTTATATATGACGCTGAAAACAATTACATAAAAGCATATATTATTTGAAAATTCGTCCATTCATGTCTTTAAGTGAATTGACGTTGCTCGATGTGACGACATGCAAAGTACATTCTTATGTATTTTGTTTTTACTTGTCAACTTTTTATTCCTGACATTTGATAAGAAAAATCTAAAACCACTTTGAAAATGTCACTCACCTTTTAAGAAAAGAAGACAAGTCATAGAAATAAAAAATAATTTAGGGTTTTATCTTTAGTATCACTTCAACATAATAAAAAGTCAATTTATACTGTCAGTCTGCTTGATGACATCGCTAGTAAACCAGTGTCTCTTCTCTGCATGAAAGACACCATTATCAAATTCACCTTTAATACAGAAATTCTCTCTTTTGAAAACCTCGAGTAAGTTTAAAACCTGCGATAAATGTAGGTACCACCACATAAAACGCAATACTTAAGGTTTAAAATGAATATTTCAAAATGAAAAATTTTTAAGTTTTTATTTTAGTTTTAATTGCAAGTTAATAGATTAAATTTAATATTTGCAATAAGTAAAATTGTTGTCTGTATTTCAAAAACTAATTTAAATTGCCTGAATACTTTTCTTTTTTTCTTTTTTTGGTAAAATAGCCGATGAGCGCCCTTTTTTAGTCGTCCTTCATCGCAATGTAATTCTCTTTATTAAAAAATCTTCCAAGAATAAAACTGAAACTTTATTTGAAGAATATTAAACAATAATTAATCTGATTTGAAATGAATATTATTTACTTTAAGTTTAAAATATCACAGAAATGCTTTTTTTAACCTGACAATAGCTGTTTATTTAAGGTGTTGAACTGTTTAGCAGTTTGATGACAGGTAGTTGTTTATGCAATGTTATTCTATTGGGCTTTGGCCATAAAATAATTGAATGTGAGCCTGCTTTTATATATAGTACTCAATAATCTTTAAAAAATATTCTCCGTGATTTAATTTTTTTATTGAATTTTGGAAATTTTTGATTTAAATGTTACTATAGTTATCACTCTTATGTTATGATAATGTCGTGTATGGACACTCGTATCTACTAAAAATCCGCATGTTGAAACATACAAAAAATTCAAAATTCTTTTAAAAGTATTAGTGATTGATGATTTATATTAAGATATTCCATTCATGGATTAGTAAATACATTTTTCAATTAATAATATCATCAAAAAGGTTGAAATTAATAAAGATTTTAAAAGATTTAAACTTATTCTAATTAATTTTTTTTTTTAAATGAAAACAATTCTTGTAAAAATTATTATCATTATTATTATTATTATTATCATTATTTATCGAAAAATGTTTTCTGAAGATAATAATAATCCTTAATATATCTTATTTATAAAACTAATTAAAAGCTTTTCTAATTAAATAATGTCATAGTTTTATTGCATTTTTTATTTTACCATTCAGAGCAGATTTCGGTAAATGGTGTTTCTGCTTGGCAAAAACAAATTGATGATTTAATCTTCAAGGATTTCTGCTTTTAGCTAATATAAATATGAAGAGATTGAATTTTAATTTCTAAAAGTTTCTTAAAATTAAGTAAGTGCAGGCAACAGATGCAAAAATTATATATATATTCTTATCAAGATTTTCTAAAAAGAATTTCTAAATCAATGTTTTTAACGTCAAAAAAAGACGCTAAAATTTCCAATACTAATCTTTTGCCCAGCCGCTGAAAAAACAAATTTTTTAAACAAAATTTTGAACGTGCTAAAGAGGATACAAAACTTATAGAAAATAATCCAAAAATTCTTTGGCATTTCCTCTTAATAATAACATAAACATTTTGACGATAAAACTTTGTTTTTATCAAGTTTGAGTCAATTTCATCATGGTATGCTATTTTTAGCGAATTTTTGGAGGTTCCTAAATAAATGATTACAAACAACGAAATAGCGTATTTTAGATTAATTGTGACTCCATACGATATCATAAAATTGAAGTATTTCAGTCCTGCCTGGAAGTACCAGAAGAGCCTGAATCGAATTTAATCTCAATTAGCAACCTTTGCTCAAAAGAGAATTTGCTCTAGGATGACACCAATATGTACTGGGCCATAAGAAATACCAAAGAAAATTTCGTTCTTAGTATTATACCAGAACATCAGAGAAGTCAATGAATAATTTTAATAATATGTGAAAATAACCACTATTTGCCTGAAGACCGGAAACCCCAAAAAATGGAAAATGAAGTATAATATATATTTCAAAAATAGACACAAATACACACACACACACATATATATATATATATATATATATATATATATATATATATATATATATATATATATATATATATATATATATATATGGTGGATTCTTCCGTCGAGATCGACGTATGAGGTTCCGACGATCACGAACTAATTATCTGCATGCCTACGACGGGCATGACTTTTGAGACCGGCTCGAGAATTGCACAAAAGACCACAAACAAGTACAGGAGAATGTATTGTATCAGAGAAGTTAATGAATATAATGTCATAGTTTTAATGCATTTTTTATTTTACAATTTAAAACAGATTTCGGTAAATGGTGTTTCTGCTTGGCAAAAACAAATTGATGATTTAAAAGCTAAAAACAAATTGATGATTTAAAAGCTAAAAACAAATTGATGATTTAAAAGCTAAAGAAGTACAACATTTGATATAGCTGCACTGAGAAGTAAGCATCAGTCGACTCGTTTCAACGAGAAAGCAAAATAAAACTGTGTTCCTGCTGCATGCACTTGAACACTGTTTTATTTTGCTTTCTCTCGACTGATGCTTAAGCTATATCAAATGATGTACTTCTTTAGCTCCAATGCGACCAGAGCTGTTTTTCTTTCTGGTGCTGAGTTGTTGTCCCGGAGAGTTCGTACATTCCAAGTGCCAAGATGAAGTTGATGTTGTTTCGTAGAGTTTTTCGCAGTAGCCGGATATGTGTGGAATTAATTAGATGTAGTTGTCAGAAAACCAAATTACGAAAACTTACCCTCATTGATTAAATGGGGATGATAGATGATAAAACGATGTCTAGCACCACAACGGAACTAAAACAGCACCGTACCGAATGCCACACCCCTCACTGAATCAGGGAATTAGTGGGGGAACAAAGAAAAACAAGTTTAACAACTAGGAATTACGAGTACTTTAAAGACTTGAGGACTAACAAAACACCACATATGACTAACGCAGGGTTAATAAATAAACGGAGAGTCTACTCAAATATGGGTAACCACTAAAGATGACGTTTAAGTAATTATATATATATATATATATATATATATATCGAAATATTTCTGGCACTTAAAAGAAACCAATTAAATACATCTACTGTGAAATGGAAATTAATAAGAAAAGCTAGAATATGTAGGTCATTAAATGACCCTTGTCCTTTGTACATACCTGAGAAACAAATACATTATTAGGTTTTTAAAAAATAAAAATTTACTTAATCAAAGAAATAAAATAGCTATTCTTTGCCGGCATTGTCAAAAATTTTCCTTAAATAATGGTTAAAAAAAAAGGCTGATATAAAATATACATATTTATATTTGATATTTAATAATAATTTTAAAATAATTTAAGTAATTCTATTACATTTACTTGTTTTAAAAGAAGTATAGTCTATTAGTAATTAAAATTAGGAATAATATTTTAAACAAATAACCCTTTTTGAAAAAAATCTTTATGTATACAATGACAAATTTCACGGCGAAACAAAAGTGCCGAAAAACTTCTTGTCCCGACCACATGCGTTGAACGGATGTCATCATTCGTTGTAAAAGGCACCTCTACCCTACTTTAATTTAACCCTTTTCGAAAGTGACTCATATTTTGATACAATAGTTGTCAGTGAAAATGAATACCCTACCTCCCCTTGTTAAAATGATTGAATTTCCACATATCCTTAGAAACTGATATTATGAATGTATGTGCTTATAAAGCTCAGTAAATTTAAAAACAAGTTGAAAATGAAACAGGATTAGGGACTTTAATTTAATTCTATAATTGAATTTGAAGTTTTTAGTTTCTGGTTTTTGAAACATGGTAATCCCTGTGTAGCGATGGAACTATATTTTCAAATTAGTAAATTTATATTTATACTTGATTATATATCTTACTGTTCTTTTTTTTCATTATAATATATATATATATATATATATATATATATATATATATATATATATTATAATAAAGAAAAAAAGAACGGTAAGATATATATTTCTTCATTATAATATATATATATATATATTAATAATTTATATATATATTAAATATATATATATGTGTGTGTGTATGTTCGCCAAATCTAATGCCCGAGAGCCATTCATGGTAGAGAGGTTCTGTTACAATGGTAAAGATGGATGAGATTCGTAATATAAATAAAAGGGAAGTGGTTATGGGGATAAGGAGGATAAATAATGATTGACTCTTGACTTGAAGTGGTTAATTTGAGATTGTTCAGTGTTGAAGCTTAAATAAGCATGGAATAATACAACACAAAATGTACGTTAACAAAATGTATTGAAACAAAGAATAGGTACACAATATTTACAGTTAGTTTGGTATATTCTTGGGAAGACTGTTCCTGCATAATGGGTTGACTAAATCGCAGTCGGGCAGAGTCTCTCGATTCAATTTCTTAATCTCTACTATCTTCCCCGTCTTCCGGTACCAACCCATATTTATATGGTCGGTAGTCCGCTTATGTAAATTAGGTGTATCATACACAACATTCAGGAATTTGGAGATTCTTGCTCCCTGAATGGAACTTTATCTTACATTCAGAACACGGGGGAAACGAGGATGATTCGGCTATGTGAAAGTGACATGACGCATTGTAAAGTTTGAACTGTTTTGACCTAAGCATGTAGTTACTGAGTGTGAGAGAATATTTTAAAAAAACTACTATTAAGGAGAAAGGATAATAAAAGAAGAAGTATTAAGAAGACAGAATATAACGATTGACATTACATTTCAATTGTTGAAGATCAAAGTAAATTGGTAAACGATAAACAGGAAGAGTGTTCAACAAGCAAGAAGTGCGTAAAAGAAGGAACTGTTAGCATAAAACTGACTGCATTTGCACACTAAAACAAACTGAAATATTATTACTTTTTAGTTTAATCGAATATATATCAAACAAGACAATAAAACCACTAAGACGCAAGGCGTTAATGAGTGTTAGAGAATATGAGGAAAAAACACTATTAAGAAGAAAGAACAATAAAAGAAGAGGAATTAAGAAGAAAGAAAATAGCGATTGACATTGCATTTCAATTTTTGAATATCAAAGTTGATTGGAAATCAAGATGCGATTTCAACAAGCGAGATGTTCGATAAAAGAAACTGTTAGTATAGAACTTTCGGTTACATCGTTATTTCAGTTCTAAAATGGTGAGACCTTGGCGCCAATCTAGTACTGCGCTTAAATTCATAAAGTCTAGGTACCATAGCGGAAAATCCAACAAAACAATTACCATGAAAATATTTATAGAAAAGGCAAAGGGAAGCGGCGTTAAGGCGGTGGGAAAGAGACTGAAGCTGAGATGCCAGGTCAGGACAAATAATATTGCAGATTCTGCCTTAGATTTTATCAATATGTCGTAGCAATAATGTTATTGCTCTTATTTTGGTTTCCTTTGATTATTGTAAACATAAAACTCGACAGAAGAAATCATGGACTTACTGTAATGAGAGAATGCGCCGACTATTTTTCCAACATCTTTAGAAATTAATTTGATTTGGTGTTTGGAATGGACTCAAGAGGCAATATATGTTCAAAGAATTGAACTTCATTGAGAGAGCAATAATTCATTGTAATTAAAGAAATCCGTGATTATAAAAGAATACTAGTTTGGCTTTTGTGATATTGAAAGTTACATACCAATTATTTCTCCATTGAACTGTTAGAACTCGCTCGGAGGAGAGATCAGCCGCAAAGCTCCGAACATCTTGGTTTTTGAAAGCGTGTCCACTGCATTGTTATTCGAACTGTTATCCTCATCTACATTGCCATATTCAAAACGTTCAGGCATTCTTCAGGTGATTGGAATTTCGATTCGAACACTTTATTTCGTCCACCGTGGTAGATGTTCTATTTCTACGTGCCATGCTTCTTCCGGATGTCTCAGTTATTTCTCTTTAACTCAACTCTCCAAGTTTTTGGTTCATCAGTGTTTTTGTTTCACAACTCTTTGGGTCTAGTTACTGGATCTAACCAATGTCTTTATCCACTGGGCCATGTGTCCTTGAGGACATCTGTGTATGAATTTCTGGGACTTATAAACTCAGCGCGCAATATTTTAATATTATAGTGTTCATTTTGTTTAGTTCTTTTTTCGTAACAGATTTAATGTTTAGTATAGAGCTTTAAAAAAATTCGCAGTGTGAGGTAGGCAACAGGTAAGGCATGTAGCAACATCAGCACGGCAAAGGGCACTCCTTTAAAGGCAAGGAAGGGCAAAAATATTTTAAGTCAAGTGTTAGCGATTGCTGAATGAGCCGTACGATTTTTGAATCAAGCACGGACAACGCCGGACCATGCTACTAGTATATATATATATATAGTCCAAAATCAGCAGCAACCCTTCTGTACGGTCTCTTGTTTAAGTTGGTGAATGCTGCCATAATTCTTGCCTTATCACAATAGAGAAGAGTGCGTTTCCGAGCTGCGGTACCTTCGTAATCACCATTAGACTCATCCATCTTTTTTCTGAATCCTCTGACACCCAAACACTCTGAAATGCTTCCGGCACGAATGCCAAGCAGTACAGCATGATGTTTCCAAATTTCTGGCGGAGTGAATTGCGTTGTGGTGCTCTTTTTCTCATAGACGGTGCCCAGCAGACCCTACTATATGTTCAGTCGACACAATCAATAACAAACAACGTGCATGCTCGAAATTAAAACTATAGAATGGCGACAATTTTCCCATCTCAGCATATATATATGTGTGTGTGTGTGTGTGTGTGTGTGTAGAGAGAGAGAGAGAGAGACAAATAGACAGGCCGAGAGAGACAGAAACAGAGAGATAGGTTGACAGGGGTGGGTACAGACAAGTACTAAAACCTGAGATATAATTAACTCATTTCTTTGATCTTAATTTCTTTTACTTTTTATCACAACTCCCAGGCTGTCATTCTACGATCGTTAACTAAGTAGCATAGATTGTGCATAAGGAGTGAGCCTCCGGCCAGATTTATCTTTGGATTCTTTATCCATATGAGCCTGTTTTTCCATGACAGCACTTTACCGATAAGGCTACTCATTCAAATGTCGGTCTACAGCTATATTCTATACCTCTCCGAATTTCAAACGGCGCAATCCTTTTTCCTATATTTTACACTATTTTAGCAGCATTAATCTCAACTGTCATCATGTGCTATGTGAGTTTTGCATCTGAACTTGAAATGATAGGTTATTGTCAACACTAATCTTAAAGTTATCTCGAACTTTCAAAAATCACAAAATGTATTGTCATCCAGCAGGTATCTGTCCACATCCGCCATTTTAGTGGACTGGCTAGGATGTCAAATTGCCTGATGGCAAGTGGAGCCCTGATGGGGTGGACCCTCTATATCAAATAAAAATGCAATTAATAAACAAACATAGATGCTGTATTGTCTTGTTCTACGACATGTGATCAGTAGTCAACTTCCTCCCGCCTGACTCTTCACTATACATATTTTTAACTAACATAAGCAAATAAATAAAATCCTATTTGCCAATCCCATTACACCTCCTTAAGTTGAATAGGTTAATGCCTTTGGTTGTTCTCGAACTTCTTCTACAAGCACTTCCCTCTCCTTCCACTTGAGGTTGATGTCATGTACTTTTTAATAGAGATCTTGGTCTAAGTTCATCTTCTGTGTCTGAGTCACGTTATCATTCATAGTCTGGACTTCTATTGCATTACCTTGATCTGAAGAATCCATCGTTTTCTTCTCTGTCAAGGTATTCTTCCATCACGGCGTCTTCCTCTTCAGTTCTGAATCTTAATTGGTCAGAATGAGCCATTGTACTTTTTTCCTTTCTTTGCTATAATGGCATGATTGTAGAGTGTGTAAAAGTCGACGAGAAAGCTTTACTGATCTATATGGATCAGTCCAAGGTGTTCGACAGGATCGACCAATCTGTAATTGGTGGCTGTCCTGCAAGCCACAGAATACCAACCCGAATTATGCAAGTGGATTAGCCTGCTTTTGTCACGCCCTAGGGAGGAAGTACAAGTAAACGGGAAGCGGTCGGGTGCTTATGCGTTGTCCCGGTGGTTCGTCAGGGTTATCCCCCGTCTTCCTTATTTTACGCTTTACACCAACTGTCCGCAGTATGGTCTTTATCCAGCGTCCGTATCGAGGAAGGGAGCTAGTAATGCCTCACTTGGCGTGTCAAAAAACACGTTTCGAGGCTACTTTTTCTATGCCGCTCGTTAACATAGGAACCACTGTGACTGAGAAGTGACGCCTTTCCTAGCCTTAATATCACTCCTTTCTATCCCGGGGATTAGTGCCGCCGTAAGCCCCGACGTCAGGAAACTTTCCCCAGCGAGTTTCGTCAGGCCTTGCGTGTAACTCCTCGATCTAGGAGGATATTGTATCAGGGATTAGTGGAAGGGGTCGCGTGAGACCCACTATGTATGAAGCTCGGCTTGTCAGCGGGCGAATTACGCTCTTTCTGGTCCTTGATGTCAACGGAGAACTACTTCAGCAACCTTCAATTTTAGATTACCTGGCGATTGGTCCGGAATGTTCTGCCTCTCAATGACATTAATTTCAGAGTGCACTTGACAGAAATACCCGCTTGACACCGGGTGTAATTGGGGCTCAGAAGAAACAACTGAGCACGCCTTCTTTTGTTGTGCACCCGTTCTGGAAACATATTGGCGAACTGACGGCTCGGTTCGATCTTGAACTTATTGTGGCTAACTATCTCGCGTCCGTATACGATAATGTGATCTGGTGTGAAATGGTTGGTGTTTCTCACACTGCTCACCGTGGCGGTATGGGTGACACGGGTGGAGGGAATCTTACGAGACGAATGCTATTCTCATCAGGATCTGATTGTATTCTTTGGACATCAGCTCACAATGAAGATTAGAACTAACAGAAAGTGTTTTTACTTTCGGTAGATTTCGGGGCAAAACGTAGATGCGAGTTTTGAGTATGGTTCGCGTTAATCGAACCAATTTTGATTTCTTTTTCTAGTCTCCTAATGTCACAATATGGCAGTTTCCTGTCGGACCCACACCCCCTTGTTAAATTAGTTTCCTTTTATTCAACTATTTAATGTGAGTGACTGTAGTTCCCGGCGTTCTCTTTTGCTATCGTCCTTGTCAAGTTTCCCAATTTCCCCAGTCCTTTTCATCTACGTTTTTTATCTTGACTGGACCAGATTTATATATTCCCCCATTTCAATTTATTTTGACAATCCCCAGATTCTAGCGAGTGGGCTTTTTCATTCTGCTTATCGGCAGAATACAGCGGCCGCTTTTATTTTTGTGGATTGAACAGGCCATACTAACATAATTTCTATTTTTCATTTGAATGTTTTATTTGCTTTTCTTTTTTTTTATCATTCGCTTTCATTTTGATTATTTGGTTAAAATAGTAAAAAAAAACAAATAAAAGTAAATTGTTACATATGAAGAGATTTTTAAACATCATGGGTATTTTTTCATATCCCACGAATATGTGTTATTGTGGTATATGTGGGATTGGTGTGGGAAGGATAGGTTCTTGTGGTGAGTGAGGAAATTGTTAACGTGAATGAGTCGCGAACCGCATTAGCTAGGTAGTAGACAGTTTTCGATCAACCTCTCCCGACATCTCCTTCGGCCTTGTGTCATAATAACACATAAAACATATATATATATAATTCTGTTCTTTCGGATAGAATGCTGCGATCACTTGTCTGCATAACTTTTGTGCGTTAACACCATTCTTAGTTTGTCAACTTTTTGCCTTATCACTATTGGTTTGTCTACTTTTGTCTTGTTTATATATATATATATATATATATATATATATATATATATATATATATATATTCTTTATTATTGTTTCAATCCTTGGAGGAATGACTTCATGATCATCCCCCTCCCCAAATTTATAGGCAAATAGCAGTAGATGCATGCTGGGATTTCTTCCTAGCCAATAAGATAGACCACTTCTTGATCTCATCCGCCATATTTTTCTTGTTTTGAAGTCAGAACGCTATAATTACTTGACTGTATCCCTTTTGGGTGTTAACACCATTCTTAGTTTGTGAACTTTTTGCCTTATTAATGTTGTTTGCCTTATTGCTGCTATTTTGCCTTACATATTATGTTTGCTAAATATTTTTTTTTTTACTCGGTTCTTTTCTTTTTCTTGTTATAGCTTATTGCAAGCTGTGTCAATTGTGTTTGTTGGATAGTTCTGACATTTATATCTAGCCAGAGCCAATTACTCTACGGGTCGCCCAAACAATCTTGGATATATTTAGCTTATTTGTATTTTACAGAATGGAGAGACCTCACGTCAAATGTATGATACGATGTGTTGATAAAATTCATTTTTCCTAATAAGTAAAATGCTGCAATTCAAAATTTATTACTCAAGATAATAATAATAATCGACAGACATTTAAATATAAAGCACAATCTTTTATCGAATATGTAAAGCTCACTGAAGGGTTCGAATCTTGTTACAAAATTACGTTATCGTGTTTCGATGAGAGAATTCTTTTTCTTTTCTTTTTTTTCAAATCTCGCTCAATTACTCTATTCCATTCAGTAACATTCATTCTTGGCGTCTTACATGAGCAACGCGTAGCCACTAAAGATGATAAGTTCACCCAATAATATTTTTTTAATCAATTTCACCCGAAGCAAGACAATACTAAGGCGAAAGGGGTTACAGGGTGCGGAGGAATTGGGAACAGAAGTATTAGTAATGAGTAGAAAGAGAAAAGAGCAGTTAGGAGGACAGTAAATAGCATTTGGCATTGTATTTAAATTCTTGCAGATTAAAGTTGGCTGGAAAGCATGAAGCCGGAAGTGAGTTCCACAAGTGGTAAGTGCGAGAAAAGAATCTGTTAGCATAGAATTTACGGCTACATCTAGCTAACTCAACTGTAAATTGATGAGATCTCGATGCCAGTCGAGTACTACGCTTAAATTCATACTGTTTAGGTACCATAGCGAATAGCTCATCCGAATAATTACCATGAAATTATTTATTAAAAAGGCAGAGAGAGACAACCTTACGGCGGTGGGCAAGTAACTGAATCTGAGCCGCCAGATCAGGACCAATAATATTGCTGATTCGTCTTTGGATTTTATCCAGGTAAACAGCAGGGACACCGGACCATATATGGCAGCAATATTCTAAGCATGGACAAATGGTAGACTTATAGATATGTAAGATAGATTCAGGAGAGAAGTATTGTTTCACCCGACACAGTGAACAGACTATATTAGCAGCTGTCCTAGCAATGGATTCAATATAATCTTTCCATTTCATGTCAGCTGAGAAAGTTAGCCAGAGAAGGGGCAATGAGTCACTCTCCTGGAGGATAGCATCAGCCATGCTGATGGAAGGCAGAGAGGGGTCTCACTAATGATTAATGGAGAGAAGTTTAGTTTTGGGGGCGTTAAAATTGACAAGCCATATTTTGCCCCAGTTAACGACGATACTTGAGAACGTTTTGTAAATCAGCTGCCATTTTGACCTTGTCGGACTGGTCAGCCTTAGTATCGAGTCAAGAGTAAATGGTAGTGTCGTCAGCGTAGATGTCAATTTGAGAGCTGATGCTATCGGGAAAGTCGTTAATGAAGATTAAAAACAGCGTAGAACCAAAGATGGAGTCCTACGGAACGCACGCGTTAGTACGAAAGGATGTAGACGAGTGTCCGTTCAGGACAACCTTCATTTTACGATTTAATAGAAACGACTGGATCAGCTTAAAATTCAATTGTGAATCAGAACGGGAAACTAATTCTTATAGCATCTATTATGATATATCTGTTGTTATTCAGAAGCAGAAAGGCATGCCATACAGATAACTGTATCTTGGGTGGAGGATGATAGTGCCAGGGGTGAAGAATGATATTATCAGGGTTGGAAGATAATGACTAGTGACAAAATTATGGTCGCTCAACAAATTCCGGTACGGTTTGGATTAGTTCGTACAGTATATCGCCCTTTTCCAGAATATTTAATGCAAAATACTGTCTAAATATTTATCAACAATAGAAGGGTAGACATAGGTTTGGCTTGCACGAGAGTCAAAAAGGTACGTATGGCTTTGGTTAGTACGAGAGTCAAAGAGGTACGTATGGTTTTGGTTAGTACGAGAGTCAAAAAGGTACGTATGGATTTGGTTAGTACGAGAGTCAAAAAGGTACGTATGGCTTTGGTTAGTACAGGAGTCAAAAAGGTACGTATGGCTTTGGTTAGTGCGAGAGTCAAAAAGGTACGTATGGCTTTTGGTTAGTACGAGAGTCAAAAAGGTACGTATGGCTTTGGTTAGTACAAGAGTCAAAAAAAGGTACGTATGGCTTTGGTTAGTACGAGAGTCAAAAAGGTACGTATGGCTTTGGTTAGTACGAGAGTCAAAAAGGTACGTATGGCTTTGGTTAGTACGAGAGTCAAAAAGGTACGTATGGCTTTGGTTAGTACGAGAGTCAAAAAGGTACGTATGGCTTTGGTTAGTACGAGAGTCAAAAAGGTACGTATGGCTTTGGTTAGTACGAGAGTCAAAAAAGGTACGTATGGTTTTGGTTAGTACGGGAGTCAAAAAAGGTACGTATGGCTTTGGTTAGTACGAGAGTCAAAAAGGTACGTATGGCTTTGGTTAGTACGAGAGTCAAAAAGGTACGTATGGCTTTGGTTAGTACGAGAGTCAAAAAGGTACGTATGGTTTTGGTTAGTACGAGAGTCAAAAAAGGTAAGCATCAGTACAATAAATAGGTGTCCGGATTTTTTTGTTATTTTTTTTTTTTTTTTTTTGATAGGCATTATTGTTGTTAACCGAAATGCGGTCTGTGTTTCATTGACTCCAAGTGACAAGGTGACAAGGAATTTCTAATATCAATAAAATGTTTGCAACATTACTTATGAATGGATTTATTTACACAAAAATTGCGAAAATAATTTTTATATCATCCCACTTATGTTTTTCTTTAATTTTATCAATTCTATAAATTGTTTGAATGCTAAAAATATTTGTTTTCTATTAAAGTAAATCCCCGAAGACATCAAATCAGTTGTAAATTCAATCGATGAATAAATGTGTCTTTAATCGGAAAATAAATAAAACTATCATATTGTTCTGTTTTGAATGTTTGTAATTTTCTTATTAAAATATTTATAGACTTTGTGGTTGTGAGAAAAAAATCGTTCAACTTTTTACGATTGAATGGCTTCTGGTGACTTGCGAACTTTCTACACCCAAGCGACACCAATTCGCAATATCTAAACTCGCGACTAAATTGAATATTATCAATTATTGACCCTGCAAATAATTATTTCGGAATGGCTTAAAAATTGGGCAAGGAAAAAAATCATTTTTTTTAAGTTGTCTATATTTTTCCAAATGATTTAGGACAATTTTTCACCGCTGAATCCGTAAATGACATCCGTTTCTCTCGATCAGGTCATGATTTTGTGCTAAGTTGAGTTTTTAAAACTTCGATCTTCTGACTAAATCAATTACATTTTTGTGACATTATCAATTGAATTTTGTTAATATTTCTCATACAAAGTAAGTTTTTTAAGAGAAAAAAAGTTTTCAAACATAATTTATTAAATGTTACAAACATCGAGTTTTCATTGTAAGTAAATGCAAATTGTATCTTACGTCATCAGTGTTCAAAATTCAGGGCTTGAAATTTCGTTTATTCAAACCCTTAGAATGATCAGCGGCAGGGGTGTCCCTTTTCAAAATCCATCAGTAATCAGCCATCATGACTGCATCCCAGCATCACTGATGCCCGGTCTCCATCTCTTTCATGTCCTGATGGGATCTCTCCCTCTGTTCGTCGATCATTGATCCCAGATTCTCAGAAAACCTATCCATATGTGAGAATAAATAATGCATTTTGATGTTCATGTTGGATCCGAGGTTTCTGAAAGCAGTCAGCATATTGATGACAAGTTCTGTGGAGTTCCTGGCTTTGTTGTTACCATGAAAGTTCTTCAAGGTCAGAAGAAAAGCCTTCCATGCTTCCAGTTCCACTTCATACATTGAATTTTCAAACTCTGGATCTCTGATGAGCTGACGGATTTGAGGACAATCAATGATGGCAGCTTTCAACTTCTCCATTGTCAATCCTGGAAAATCCTAACACAAGTAAGTGAAGAAACCACTATCCTTGTCCAGAGCTTTGGTGAACTGCTTGATAAAGCCGGGCTTGATGTGCAGCGGTGGGGAAAAGTATTCTGACTCTTTCCACCAGAGGCTTATTGATGATGTTTGTTATTCTGCAAGGCTTCAATTCCCTCCCGAACAGGACACTGTACCTACTATCAAATATGGGTACTTGGTGAAATCAAACTGTTGTCCCTATAAAAAGTTCACCATCTTCAGGTCAACACAAATAAACAACTCATACTGATCATAATGAATTTTCTCCAGCACATATTTCACTGCTTCATATTTATCCTTCAGTGTAGTCGTGTGGCTGATGGCTACAGAGGGAAACTAGTTGCCATTGTATAGTTGAACACATTTCAGTGATCATTTGCTGCTGTCAATGGACAGTCTCCAATCTTTTAGGTTCGG
This sequence comes from Acanthosepion pharaonis, assembly GCA_903632075.3. Taxonomy (NCBI): domain Eukaryota; kingdom Metazoa; phylum Mollusca; class Cephalopoda; order Sepiida; family Sepiidae; genus Acanthosepion; species Acanthosepion pharaonis. Next base: position 2,641,333 of record CAHIKZ030002225.1, on the reverse strand, counting down.
ACTGTGGTACAACCAATTTTGAGCAGATGCTGTGCAATATCTGTACAGCACATCAAGTCCTCCTCTTCAAAGAACAAAAGGAGATGATCTTGATGCCTGCTGTGGTCAAAGGTGATGCGAACACTGTCAGAGAGGAGTTGTTGTTTTTTTCCTCCGATCTGAATGCCAACAGTTCGGCTGAGGACTTTGACAAGCTGAGATTATGAACTCGATCATTTAGTTCCTTCTGAGAAAAAGGATATGAAGCATCATCGTCAAAAACGAATTCTTCATTTTCTTGAACACTGGAGAGATCTTCCTTAATAATGTCAGGAAGTTCTCCAAAGACAGGTATTGGAATTTCATCCCAATGAGCTACAGGACAAGATCAAATTACTTGAGGCTGCTCCAGTTATCTCCGTTTATCCCAGTCAATAGCACAGAAGTAGCAGTCAGGGCTATAGTCTGCTGGCTTCCTCCAAACCATGGGAATTCCAAACTTCGGACATCACTTATTGCCTTTGGTCCACCAACGCAGATACTTGGAACGTGTCTTAGATACTATATGTGGCGCCCAAACTTGATCTAGGTCATCAAGTTTAATACCAAAATAAAGAAAGTACGCTGTATGAAACTTGTGACTGGATTCCTGTTAGAAGCAACACTGTATTCACTGCAGATGTAGCAGATGACGTTGTGCTTATCTTTACAAAATCTTTGGGCCCCTCGACGTGGTGTAATGGCTAGAAAGCTTGTCTTGCTAGATCAATTACGAATGAGTAATGAGTTCGATCCTCACTGGGTGCCCCCCTACTATCGGCCTTGTGCCACATCTAAGCCGGGCTTAGAAAATCACTATCTTTACAAGATCTTCTGGTTGAAGCCATTTTATTCACCTGTAAAATAAAAATACCAATTAGACATAAATTGATTCATTTATCTTTTCGGGGTTCGTTTATTTCAAGAAGTAAAAAAAAATGCATCACATGAATCGAAAATACTTGTACATATCCAAGGAATCCTTCGACACGTGTTTTAGTTAAATATTAAAAAAATCGATACAATAATATAAAATGTTGCAGAACTGCTAGTAATTTAGTCTTTTAAAACAATCCCACACATCCATTAAAAGAATAGAATCATGGATAAAAACACGACGTGATATTAAGAAATTACATTAATTTATTTCCTTAAGAATTCAAGATGGAATATACAGTTGGTTGAAATGTATCGAATGGGTAATATCGTTTTTCTAGTTGTTAAAAAAGTTATTGTATATAGTACAAACTGTATTGCGTTCGTGTGTGAGAAACGTGAAATTACGTTACTAGTGTGTTTGTGTGACATAGTATGTGTATGCGTACGTTGTAATGGGTATAAAGAAGGTGGATAGAATTAAGCTCTTACCATAGACGACGACGACGACGCCTATGTCTGAAAGCGGATCATTTGAGGTTTGGTCAATGCCACTGAGTCGTTTCTTGATAGTGCTTGTGGAAGCGAATGAGGTATTGAATATTATCAGAGTGTCATGGCCCTTAGTGGAATCTGAGAGACAATGTCAGTGAGGTTAAACATCGTGATTTTTACACAGTTATTCCTGAGTAATTGGCTCCTGAATCATATAATTTTATTTGGCTCTAAAAAGTCACGTGGTATGCTTACTACTACGTCCGCGCGATATTTTGGCGGTATACCTAAGTTGTAATGATTAATAAAGCAACCTTTCTAATTTGTATTCTATGTTTTTGTATTGTACAGCATAATTAGTGTGTTTTGAGATGTAAGCACTTTATTGCGTGTTATTGGTTTATAAACATTTTGGAGGCATGTTTTAATATTTATGTAGCTATTTTTGGCTGAATTTAATATTGGTTGCTTAAATTTAATAAGTTTATAATTAATAATAATAATTAGTTTTATTTTGTGAAATATGTTGCATATTTAGATATTTTAATGAACATGACAATGTAAAAAAAAAAAAAACAGCATGTGACCACAGCTCAAAAAGTTGACCCGATTAAGTAAAACTATTGTGATTTTTGGATTCAACACATCAAAATTGTCGTAAATCAGCTAAAATATATGTAGACAATGAATTTGGTGTTGAGCAGTGAAACACTATTGACGCTGACTCGGAAAATACTCAGATTTCCTCCTGGTAGCCGTCCGATAACAAGAGGCTTGTCCTCTCATATGCCGCTTCATTCATATCGGCCTTAAGGGTTCAAGATATAGTATTTTTTCATTTAATACTACACCAAAGTCACGTATGGTCGTTCGTATGTGTAAGTGGACACGTAAATATTACGTCTATCTCATGAGAGGAACCGGAAAAACGCAAAGATTTCATAGTACTTCCTCTGGTCAATTTAGTATATTTAACTATTATAACATAAAAAAAAAATTGATCCAATTTCTTTCCCATTTTAAATTTGGAATTTTTTTTTTTAAATTTGGAAAATAACAATGACTACATTGACGTGCTTAATGCGTATTATTATTATTTTTTTAATAATATCATGCTGTTCTAGGCGATTATGGCTCTCCATAGTTTCCTTTTCTGCAATATCTGTGAACTGTCATGTACTTTACCTAAGTATCCCTCTACCATTCCTTCCCTCAATACACCCTGTGAGTATTACATTTACCAAGGCGTCCCTTCTCATAATGATCTTAAGTGTGTATGTGTCTTTCGAAACCCTCATTTCTCATTAGAGGATGTGCGGATGGTGTAACGGATAGAGTTGAGAAATCGAATAGCCGAGTTCGAATTCCAGCCGAATTCCAAACTAAAATAAAATTCTCATTTAGTAATAAAAGTTTCTAGAATAATTAAACAGAGAGTTTGGTTTAATTTATAGAAATGAGATTATGTTAAAAATTTGTCAGTTAAAAATGTCATATCTATTTAGGGTGTAATCAATCGTGAATCTCCACTGATTCCTTTTCTTTATTATCCAAGAATTGCGATGCATTCTTGGGAAAAATGGTGAAGAAATTCCCCGTTGCCGTTGGAATTCAAATTTTTCATTCTTTTACGCTGTTGCCATCCAAGGCTAAAGAACAATGCTATTTAGCTTATAACTGTTAAAAGTTTTCTTCTTCTTCTTTGCTTATATACCTTCAGGATGTTAACGATCATGTCTCTCCACAATTTCCTAACCTTTGGAGCTATCTCTCCTAATCGCTGTTCTGTCAACCATTTACACAAACTCATTAGATAGCTTATGCGTTGTTTTCCTCTGGCCCTTTAGCCTTCGATATGTCCTGTGAGTATCAAATTTTCCAAACCGTCTTGCGCGTCAAACGAAAATTTCATGATGTTCTAAATGAGGAAACGCGTCACAAGAAAACTTTTTCCACTTTGTCATTCATTTTTCCAACAATATTTTTCTTGATATATAAAAATGTATATATTGTTATTTCATTCATATATATATATATATATATATATATATATATATATATATATATATCATTTTTTTATATATCAAGAAAAAAACTTAGGGGGGAAATATGACGAAGTGGAAAAAACCTTTCGTATTAAAAAAAATATTTTTTGGCATATTTAAAAAATATTTTTTGTCATTTAAACTCACGTAAACCGTTAAACATGAACTTGTAAAGCAGATCAGTGATGACACGAATGAATTGAAATATTTAACTGAATCATAATAAAACTTTCATTTCGATAGAATGTTGAAATCAACCTCAATATTTTATAACCAAAACCGCTAGTGCCCTAATGCGTCACGGGTAGTCTAGTATATATTTACATATAAATGCTCTTCTTAGCCGAGATGAAAGGTACGCTATATCAAACAGCCTTTTTTGTTTTTTGTTTTTTTTTCTTACAAAGGGGGACGCGGATTGGTCCTTGCCGTATAGCACATTTTCTTTGAGATTTCTCAAATACGCAGACCCATAGACCTAAAACTCCCGATTTAAAGTAAAAATAAGAACTAGGCGTCTATGTTAAATACGAGTATCCACTATAATAAGCGTTGAATTAATAAAAATTTTTGATTAAAACTAAAACCATTAATTATATATATATATATATATATATATATATATATATATATATATATATATATATATATACACCAAATCCGTAGGTGTTAGGTATTATTCCAAGGAGGTCTTTTTGATATAAAAATATTAAAATTTAAATTCATTATGAGAACTCATTGTATAATAACGAGAAATTTATATACAGACCAATATAAATGCCTGTTTTGTTGTCTTTTTTATTTTTAAATGTCTGGTTTATTATCATAATAAAAAAGTAAAAAAAAAACAACTCTTAACAATATTGACTACGAACAAGGCCACAATGTGCTAACCGTATTCGGAAATTAAAACATCCCTACTACACACTAAGATATACACATAATGCACACACTCAATTAAGCTGAAAAATCGAATCATGCTTGATAATGGCTAAAGGTATAGCCGAAAGCGCTCGGAAATATAAAACATTTGGACAGTTCTTACACACTCTTTGTCCAGAAAAGAAAGCTCTTGTTCAAACACAAGAAAAATTAAAAGCTTAACCGTAGTACCTTGTCTCGCGTTTTTAATCAAACATGCATAAACGAAGGATTGCTGCCTAAATATACAACTATCAAATATATATATATATATATATATATATATATATATATATATATATATATATATATATACTACTACTACTACTACTACTACTACTACTACTGTACTGTACTGATGCGGCATTCACCCTGGGCGGATTGAGCCGGCTTCTTCCTGTTATGAGAAGAAGATTCTTGGGATAAATTACAGAAGTAGGGTACCCAGGCCTCACTCGGAGAACGTTCTTGCTTGCCGCGGGATTCCCACAGACGCAGAGACAGGAACGACCAGAAGCCGCCGGTTACCGATGCAGACGCTCCTTGGATTTTCACCAGAGCCCTTGTTAGCCGGCGTGTGTGTCAGACCTGTCCGCCTTGGGTGGCCCTACCAGGAACGAAGTTCCGGGCGGCATAGCTCTGACACTACCGTTTACACCCCCCCACCGACTGTGAGGTAAGGGTTATATATATATAAGTTTGGTTAAAGACCAAGAAAAGTAAATTTTTAAGATTTTTTTTATTTCCTTTTTTTATATTTCGAACCATTCTTCTGGCTTTTGATACATATCTAAATCTAAATTATCCAATGCCCAGTAGCTTGATGGGTAAGCACTAAGGAATATGGATTACTGTAAGCTACGATGTACGGGTGGTGTAATGGATAACGACTCTGAATTGTTCATCGGAAAGTCGACTTCCAATTCCACTTATGCGCCAAAACCTCCCCCCCCTTGGTAAAGGCATGAATCCACCTCTTCTTCCCGAACCCCAGCAATAGGTTAATTAGTGATACTATATAAGTATTATCTCCAAAAAAAGATTCTAAAATATTGTAAAATACATTTTAATATATATATTTTCTGGCTTTAAATAACCTGCAAAGGGTTAATAAGCCGTAAAACATAAATTTATCAATTAAAATAAAACTATCTTTTAACGAAATATATTAAAAGTGTTTATTCTTGAATTTGATAAGATTTTATTGATTTTCCGCTGTTTCTGTTAATGCTTGACGATTTTGAAAAATATTTATCTGTAATCATTGAAATATTGAATTTAATATTTTTAGGGTGGGAGCATTTTGATTGCGTCGAGAATATTCCAAGGTCCAACATAACACTTTCAAACATAGTAGTATAAGATTATTTAGACTCCTGTTGACCATCGCAGTTTAGTATATGTGAACGCTTGCTAAAAAGTTTTATACGCACAATATTTATGAATTATCAGCATTTTTTTTTTCAGTACAAGACGCAGTTTTTATCCCGTCAGGCATGGAAAGTAATGGACCATCCTTTGCTACAACGAAAGAGATTTGCTCCATTTTTGTTTTATCATGTGGCTAAGTGTAAAACGTTCATAATTTATAATAAGAATCAAGTAAATTTAGTGATCCGTGTAGAAAAGTATCTGAGAGTTGCCTTGGTAGTTGATAACATCTTACTAGTTCTCATTTCGCCATTGTTAATAAATATTTTAAATATAACTCCAGTAATTAAAGCGTCAAACTTGGTACGTCGTAGGTCATTGACCTAAGCGAATTCACATAGTATGAAAAAAAATTCAGTTCAGGGCAACCAATTCATTTTATAGCTTCATTTGAAGGTCACGAAAAGCTGAAATTGCGAGTAGATAGATAGACAGACAGACAGATAGATAGATAGATAGATAGATAGATAGATAGATATAAACAGGCTTAGATATATAAATATGAACAGACTGAGATAGATAGATAGATAGATAGATATGAACAGGCTGGGATTTAACCCCCTTTTTTTTCTTTTTTGAAAAAGGAGATTGAATTTGTTTTTAATCTTAAATAAATCGTTCACTGACCAGTAATTTACAATCGACAGATGAGATGCATTGATATGCATTGAAACATGACTGCAATTGTGTATCGATTTTACATGTTTTCGGTGTGACATCCTAAAATAAATAATATTGCTCTACTATGTATTGAGCCTTCTTTAAAATTAAATGTTACGAACGTTGGAATTGCAGTCTATTCGTTCTCGTCATATATCTTATCTGGATATATATATATATATATATATATATATATGTGTGTGTGTGTGTGTGTGTGTGTGTGTGTGTGTGTGTGTGTGTGTGTGTGCTGGTATGTAGAAAAATAGGAAAGAACACGTTAGGTAAATAATTCAGGGTTCTTTAGTATTTTTGTTTTTATTTTTAAAAAAAAAAAACAGTGCTCGATATAGAGGTAGAGCTTAAATTATAATTATTTTTAAAAAAATATGATTCCTTCGCTACATAAGAGTTCTCATGTTTCAAAAACGAGAGCCGAAACCCTCAATATAATTATTAAAATTAAATTGAATTAAAGTAACAAGCCCTGTTTCATACTCAAGCGAAAATTTAGGAATAACCAATTTTGAAATTTACGCATCTTTATAAGCATGTTCATTCATTATTATGGAAACGGCTGAGGCGACCATTTTTGATAAGTGGCCTAAGAGTTAATTTTTATCCACGTATCAGTCACCTTCGGAAAAAGGTCAAGCTGAGGTAGGGTGGGGTGTCTATTTCAAAGCGAATGATGGCATTCATGTACGCACATCGTCTGGTCAGTCACAGAGAAAGATAGATTTTGGCACCATGGTATGTGCGTTAAGTGTCTCGAGAATTTTGTTTTATTTTATTTATTTATTTATTTTCCAAAGGGCTGTTTTATATATAAACGCGTCGCACTGAACTACAATTTGTTTTTTGACGACTTCATAAAGGGTTTTTTCTATTTAATGATTCGGTTAAGCTTTTAAAATTTATTAAACCATAGACATGAGTTAACGGTTTTTTGCCGACATCAACAAAATTTTGCATTAAATAATTAGCTTATAAAAAAAATCAAATTTCATATTTAATAAAGGCCTTAAAAGCTTAACCGAATCATTAAACATGCTTATAAAGATGCGTAAATTTCAAGATTGGTTATTCCTAAATTTTCGCTTGAGGATGAAACAGGGCTTGATACTTTAATTCAATTTAATTTTAATAATTATATTGAGGGATCCAGCTCTCGTTTTTGAAACATGAGAACTCTTATGTAGCGAAGGAATCATATTTTTAAAAAATTAATATATATATATATATATATATATATATATATATATATATATATATATATATATGTAATAATTCGTTGATATATAATCCAAGTGAACCCTATTAATGCAATATAAAAAAATAAATATTAAAACTGATTCACACATAGAGAATTAAGATTACATATAGGTGATGATCATTTCACCTTGTAAATTGAAATAATTTACAAGGATTTTCAAACCAGTCATGGATGATAACTTATTGAAAGAAAGAAAGAAAGAAAGAAAGAAAGAAAGAAAGAAAGAAAGAAAGAAAAAGAAAGGAGAGGAGAAAGGAAAAGATAAGAAAGGAAGTGAATAAAAAATAGAAAGTAATCAAGGTGTGGATTCTGAGGGGTGATCAGAGGAGAAAGAAATAGAAAAATGAGAGAGAAAATGACCTATTTATTTTAGATACAGTAGCAATCTGAAGTTTAGATTTAAAGAAAACCTTCATAAATCTTTTAACAAAATTAATATTATATTCAATAATAAGAGATAAAACAACTTATATTAAAGAGAAATAATTCAGAATTAAATATATATTAAAATAAACAGTATATCAGAAAAAATAATGTACATGTTAAATGAGAAACTTCATCCTAAGGAAAATATAGTCATTTCAATATATATATATATATATATTTTAATTTTTTTTTTAATTATTATCTAGCTATGAAAATATATCCTTTTTAAAAAAAATCCAACCGTCCTTTATCGACATGAGCCACTTACCCTTCCCCGTTAAGTTTTATTTTTAATCACAGCGGTTTAATTAGACGATATCAATTTGAATCTCGGCGAAAAGCGAAACGGAAAGAAAAAATTTAATAAAGAATCGTTTTTTAAACCTTTCACTCCATTCAATATTGAAATAGTGGTTGCTAATGCAATGGTCTTCAACTAGAATCGAACTCGAGATTTTTCGTACATTAAAGACGTTAAAATTTCCCTTACTCTCTGCCGTACTCAGAGGTAGAATCTCTGACTGATTCCAAATAGGTTGGGTTTCGATTCCGGCTTGAAGCAATCAGATGTATAGCCACACTGATGAGCTGTGATACAGCGAAGCAGTCTGCCTGTGGATGACATATATATATATATATATATATATATATATATATATATATGAAGAAATATTGTTTTAAGGTGTCCTGTATTTATGGGATGAAGTGCTCAATATCAGAGATAGAGCGTATGTTAAATAGAAATATAAAAGTGAACATTGAAGTAAACACTCAGAGGCGACAGGCTGTTTCATGCTAGGCGCAATCGGCAGGCCGCGTCTAGCATGAAACAGCCTGTCGGCTCTGAGTATTGACTTCAATGTTCACTTTTATATATATATATATATATATATATATATATATATATATATATGAAGAAAAATACAGAAAAAACAAACAAAAAATCTGAATATGCAATTATGTAGTATTAATGTTAATATAAAGTCGACGTCGGACGTTTCGGTCGATTTAAGACCATCTTCATGGACATTTTCATTTAAACATAATTAACATTAGAACATATAAAAGATGAAAAAAAATGAAGATGGTCTTAAATAGACCGAAACGTCCAACGTCGACTTTATATTAACATTAATACTACATAATTGCATATTCAGATTTTTGTTTGTTTTTTCTGTATTTTTCTTCATACTGTCGGATCTATATCCATATATTTGCTTACATATATATATATATATATATATATATATATATATATATATATATATATATATATATATATATATATATATATAGCAATTTTGTCTGTCTGAATCAAGTTGCCGTCTGAACTCGTGAACCAATATTGATGAAACTTTGCAGACATGTTAAACTCACATCCAGATTGTTAGGAGGCGAATTGGGAATTTTTATAAAAATCTATAATGTCACTGATAGGACCCTTAGAAGGGGTTCAGATGAACAAAGGTAAAAAATATAATTACAGTTCAAGAACAGAACTGCAGCAGAGGTGTTCACAGGTATGTCATTTAATAAATGTCGTCTCCCACTAAATGCGTAAACCATATTAGTCAATCACACTCTTCCCCAGGTTTCTCATCCCAAATTGAACTCATATTTAAACTGATATAGGGGGTTGCTACTCACAAGTAAAACAATTTCGTTCGGATAACCGAAGAAAAGTTATCAGAACCGGAATTGGGATAACATCCGTTTTGCCAGAAATTACCGGGTACGTCAGTATATATATATATATATATATATATATATATATATATATATATATATATAAAATTATAACATAAGTATGTTATAACATCACTACAAAAATAGTCATTTTGTTTCAACACTACTGGCGTCTAGTCAAGTGATGACGTTGCAAGTAAAATAAAACTTTTTATTTTAAACTTTTTATTTTACTTACAACACCATAACTTAAATAAGACGCCGGAAGTGTTGAAACAAAATGACTATTTTTGTAGTGATGTTATAACATACTTACGTTATAATTTTAAATAAATATTATTCATTCTACTCTGTATTGAGCACTTTTTAAAAATAGTGTTTTTGGTTACTGGAAGTCCATTCCATCTATACCAACCTTGTATTCGTATATATATATATATATATATATATATATATATATATATATATATATATATATATATATATAGCATTTCGTAGCATTTCTTGTGTTTTCTCGATATGTTGAAATACTTATACTTTTTGATTAGATCCCGTGTATATATATATATATATATATATATATATATATATATATATATATATATATATATATATATATATATATATATATATATATATATATAAAGTCTGAAAAAAAGGATCAGGATTCGTGATATAACAATAAAACTACAACACATATCAATTCGTCATTTAATTTGCTTCGAAGTATTCCCCTTCTGAAGCGATTCACTTTATCCAGTATTGTTTCCATTGATGGATGTATTTCTGGAGCTCCTTTTTGGAGATAATGTGCAGCAACTTCGTAGATTTCTTGGGTTTTCTTGACGTCTTAAAATCCTGATACTTCCAAGTATGGCAGTTTTGGAAAGCGGAAAAAGTCACAAGGTGCGGAATATCTGGAGAAAAATGGTGGCTGTCGGATCTGTGGAATGTTGTACTTGTCCCCAAAACCGCTGAACAACTCATGGTCACTGATGGAACCTCTGTGGCGTCACTAGACGACCACATTCTACACATAACTTATTGTGACTGCGCAACAGAGTTCAAGGTTAATCTGTGCCCAGTGGCTTCACTCTGCATTCTTTGACTTCGTTAGCAACATTTCATGGCCAATGATGGAACTTTTGAGGTTTGATGAGATGACCACACTCTACACATAACTTAGTACTCTGCGTACTTTAACTCCGTTACCATAGCAACAGTCACGATACTTCTTGATCAAACCACCTCGTATATATATATATATATATATATATATATATATATATATATATGCACATTTTATTGAAAACGACAGACAAGGTGCTTTTATTTATTTTTGACACGCAAACTCACTCTACACCTTTCTGACCATAGCTCAATTAGATCTCATTTAACCTACCAAACACTATTCATAACATACTTGTCGACAACACTAATATAATAGCATCATCTACATGCAAAAAAAGGCTAAAAATAATGGAAGCCTTATTAATAAAAAATTTAAAAAAACAACACTTAATAATATTAACTTTGAACATGGACACAATATCTTGACCGTATTTAGAAAAATGAAAACATTTAATAAAACATACATACAACAAACTATTTCTTATTTTAACAGTTAAAATATAATCCTTGAAAATGGCTAAATGTATAGCCGAAAGCGCTCGAATAAAAAGAACATTCGGACAGTTTTTATATAATTTATCATCCAAAAAGAAAAAAATTATTAGATCGTATGAGAAATTGTATAAAAAACTAAATAACAGCACCTTGTCTGTTGTATTCAATGAAATGTGCATGAAAGAAAGATTGCTGCCTAAATGCACAAATTATATATATATATATATATATATATATATATATATATATATATAAATGCCTCGAGATACGAGCGTACCGACATACGATTTTTTACCTAAAAGATATGATTGAGTTTCAGTTAAGCATCCCCTAAGTTGGCGCAGCGGGCGTTAAGCTTTGAGAGTATCTCCCTCGCACTACACGGATTCAACTCGCTCTGGAAGAATATCTTCTGTGTTGTGTTTTATTTTTAATTTTTTTTTTTTTTTTGTCGTCATTTTGCAAAATTCCTTTACTGACACCATTGGTCCGAAGAAAGTAAGTGTAAAGAACAGTGATGAAAAGCTGAAACGTATGATTTCGCTTGAAGTAAAACGGGAAATTATTAAAAAAAAAAAAAAAAAAAAAGAGGAAGACGTACAAGTAATGGATTTGGCCAGACAGAATGAACGTTCTACATCGACAATAAATAAAAAAAAATGTCAAATTAAAAAAAATAGTTACAGTAATGGATAAAATGTAAATGTTTTTAAACACTTAAATTAAGTGATAAAGTTAATCTTCGTTATCGTAGACTAGGGTAGACGTTGCTAAGCTAGCTGTTGTTGTCCTTCTCTCATTCTTTCCTCCGCCACTTGGAGAGTGACTCGAAAGAACATCATCGATTAGTGCAGTTTATTTCTTTACAATTTGTTTTATCTCTTTTATTTCATTGTTTGTAAACTACATTTCTTGTTTATTCACACGCTTTTCCCTTCAAATACATAAATAAGGGTGATTTTTAGGAACCTGGAACGGATCTGAAATATTCCCATTAATTTCAGTTGGGAAAATTGACTTGAGATACGAGTCTTTTGACCTTGCCACGAATTAAACTCGTATCTCACGGCATTACGGTATATATATATATATATATATATATATATATATATATATATATATATAAAGAAAAACAGATTAATCTTGAACTCTGTCGCGCAGGCACAGTAAGTCATGTGTAGAGTGTGGTCATCTCGGGACGCGACAGATGTTCAGCCAGTGACTATAAGTGGTGAAGTGGTTTGGGGGCAAGTACAACTATCCCCAGATCCGACAATCACCATATTCCTCAAATGTCGCCTCTTACGACTTTATTCCTCTTTCCAAAAATCAAATCCCACTTGTAACGATTAGGATTTCAAGGTGTCGAGGAAATCCAAGAGAATGTGATGAGGCAGCTTATCGCTATCCCCCGAAAAAGAAGTTCCAGCATGCTTCAATCAATGAAAACGAAACTCGATAAATTGTGTGACTTCAGAAGGAGACTGCTTCAAAGGAGATTAAATGCCGAATTGATATGTATTGTAGTTTTTCTTTTATAGCACCAATCCCTATAATTTTTATCAGACCTCGGATAGATAGATAGATAGATAGATAGATAGATAGATAGATAGAATCCAAGTTGGTTTAAAAAGTCACGCTATGAATCATGTACCTGGTCCCATGCCCAGTGTGAGTAGTCTTGTTCTTATTTTGCTTATCACACTAGATACAAATCAAATCCTCCTATTGACGATAACATAGATTAAATTTGAATCATCTACGGGGTGTCATGAGATTTAATCTATGTTACCGTCAATAGGAGGATTTGATTTATATCTAGTGTGATAAGTAAAATAAGAACAAGACTACTCGCACTGGGCATGGGACCAGATACATAATATCAATTCTGAAAACACGGGACAAATATTCACAATAAATTTGTAGCAGAACTTTTAAAGGGCTTCCTAGTTTCATTAGCGGGCATCTGCACGGCACATCAATCAATTGCTCTGTAAATTTTCTGTGGGGCACAGGAGCACAGTCTCGTGTGGTTTCTTTAACAGGTATGTTTCAACAGGAAGAAGTTGCTTGTTTTGAATCCAGAGTTTTCTTCGTAGACTGGTTGCCAGTCAAGGCAAGAGAGACAGTTTGCCCTGTTATTTAACCTGTGCAAGAAGAGAATTTATGGATTCATACATTTCCAAAGGTGTTCATCCGAAAGCAGGCACGGATGGGATTTGAACCCGGCCTGCCAATCTCACTTTTCGCTTAGCTACCTCATATCTACAAATTGCCAAGTTTTACACTCCTCCCAGGTCTTTTGAACAGCAGTAGAGCTTTATCCCTTGTCCCCTGCTTCGGATTCGATTTCCGGTTCCTCCTCGATTCTCTTTCACTCTCGGTAACTCCTTGCGTCTTAGGGATATTATCGCCGTGCTTGTAGAGAATTGATTAAAAATAATAGCCAATTAATTAAAAAAAAAAGTAATATTAGTCGATTATAACACTAAAAATTATATTTAGAACGGTCACTTATTATCTGCTGACTAGGTAGGACGTTGCTTAATTTTGATGCTTATTTGAAAACTGATATTCATGGTAAATAAAAAAATATATTTTTACATGTTTTTCTGTTTTAATATATTTTATTGTTAGACGTTATTTATATAGGCACAAATATTTAAGTAAATGGCCTTTTATAATAAACAGTATAAACAACATTTACCGGCCTGAATGTCCGAGAAACACAGAAATACAGTTAGTTAGTTGGACTGTAGTCAAATGGTGTAGCATGTCAGATGGTTATGATGATTCCATGTAGGATTCAGGTTCGATTCCTGTCAGAGGATGCATATTTTCTATGAAATTTCTCTGACATTCAGGCAGATAAATGTTGTTAACACTTTATTATAAACATAGCTTTTACTTAAATATTTGTATCTATAAAAATAACATATAAACAATAAGTATATTAAAATAATTGTCGGACTTTATCCTATTCGTAGTGTGTGACGTCATTTGTTTATGTTATACGATTCGATCAAATATAAATGTTCGAGGGAAATCATGGAAGATTGTAGTTTAAACACAGTAAAATCGACCCTGCTAACCAAGCTCTGTAACTAAATTGGTATAGCACGTCAGGCTATATGACGGTTCCGTATAGAATACAGGTTCGATTCCTGTCGGAGGACACATATTTTCTATGAAACTTTCTCGGATATTCAGGCCGGTGAATGTTGTTAATATTGTGTATTATAAACAGATTATTTACTTAAATATTTGTGTCTATATAGATAACGTATAACAATAAAATATATTAAAATGTTTTGCTGTGTGTAAAATGCAGGTAATTCATTTACATTTGATCGCCTCTTACGTGCGCAGGAAAACGTTTTTCTGGTTTTGAATGCGCAATTTCAATCAGGATATCCCAACACTTTATACCGTTTATGGATAAACCCAGGCTGTTAAGTTTTTCTTTTCCGCGTTTTTGTTTTGTTTTTGTTTTGTTTTTGTTTTTTTGTTTTGTTTTTTTTTGGGGGGGGAATAATTTTGTTTTTTTTTTTGTTTTTTTGCTTACTGAATGAATTTATGTATGAGTTAAACATGGAAGCAATATGGGAGTGTCTTCACTTGTATAGGGATTGGGAAACTTCCGCTTCATGAAAAGTGGAACTCACTTAGAGAAAAGACTTCGTGCGTGGCATTTAACATGTCACCAGTAGACAAATGACCCAGTTTTATAAAAGCCTACACTAATGGGAAAACCCACAGGAAAAATTCGGTAGTAACCGGTCAGACCGAACAATCAGTGTTACGATAGATCGGAATGAATAAAATCTTTTTCTTAAAACGTCTTTTCTTTTATTTTTATTCATAGAAAATTAGACTTCTAAAGTACACTATTATCTTTCTTTCAAATATTGATGAGAGTTTCCTTACAAACCTTTTCTTGCATACGGATAGAAAATAAGTTCATTTGATATACACCGGGCTTATTCACCGAGACGAGTCTGAGGGAACTAGAAGTCCTGCCAGCATTCATTATTGGCGACCACCATCTTAACAACATAAGATATGCAGATGATCCAGTGTTGGTAGGAGGCACGGAATGGAAACTAGAAAAAACTCCTACAGAAGATAATAACTGAAAGAAGACAGAATGCATGGTTGTTAGCAAAAAGGGCGAGTCCAAAAGGCGAATTACAAATCGGAGATAGCAAAATCAAATAAGTGAGAAAATTTAAATGTTTGACATTTAAGAGATTTTTAAAGTGTAGCACTTTCGAAATATGTACAAGCATTCGCCACTCTAATCAAATTACATGCACAGTGTAAAGCCTGGCTATTCACTACTCTACTTTGTTTCACCCTCCATTATATATATATATATATATATATATATATATATACATTATGAAATGCACAAAATCGGACAATTATTTTTAAGACAATTTGAGTCGAAAAATGCTAACGTTTTGACGTTAGTTGAAATAGCTATTCTCATGAGGCAATTTTGAATTTCTCTAATATGTAACATATGCTCTGTTATAATAAATACATTGATGATTGTGGATCAGTTTTAATATTCTACATAATTAGGATTCACTTGGATTATATACCAACTATATAACTTAAAATATATAGATGAAGACAGGAAGAATTTTGATTGAATAAAAATCGACAAGTTCTGTCTATCAAATTTTTTAACTTTTACAATTTCAGAATTCGTTGTATTATGAAAGTCCATTTTCATTTTTATCTTTTAGTATTTTTTCCCGAGTATTTTCAAATGTTGCTACATTCGTTTTTGCGGAGGAAGTTTTGTTGATGTTTTTGCTTAATTCCGTTGGTCTCACGTTGCTGAAACCAATTTCAGGCCACATAAGGTAACGTCATTCAAACGGTCAAATTGGAATTCATATATATATATATATATGTGTGTGTGTGTGTGTGTGTGTGTGTGCATATATACACTTCAATATACGATCCCCTCTAAAAATTTAATATTTTTATTTAATATTGGCTGTCAGTCTTATATTACAACAGCCTCCAGAATTTGTAATCTTTCTTTGCACTGTATGCTATATTAGATTTTAGTGTTATCTGCTAAAATGTGTCTTATGTGAATATTATTTTGCTCATTTATCATATGTTCATCTATATGTGTGTGAAATGTAATAAAAAATTGCTAGACAAATCTAGTCGATATTACTCAACCAAACATCTTTGAAATATATATATATATATATATATATATATATATATATAATATTAGT
Organism: Acanthosepion pharaonis; assembly: GCA_903632075.3. NCBI lineage: Eukaryota > Metazoa > Mollusca > Cephalopoda > Sepiida > Sepiidae > Acanthosepion > Acanthosepion pharaonis. The sequence goes on along the minus strand of CAHIKZ030002225.1, from coordinate 2,624,612 downwards.
GGTAAATATACACATACATATGCAAAATATATAGATATATATACATAGGTGCATACACATAAATGTATATTTTTTGAATAAAAAATTCCGAGAGGATAGAATCCAGGTAGAACTCAATGTCCAGGACAGAGCAAGGATATAATAAAAAGGCTTAAACACTAATATTCCATGGTCATATATATATATTTCCAAGATTTAAATAAGCAACTATAAATAGAGTCTGCTCAAAATTAGCTTTCTGACATAAAGTGCTCTATGCCATAAAATGACAAAGCTTTTTAATATTAATTCAATAACCAGGTAAGCAATGACTGGCCAATAAAGTTTCATTTGTTTACACACAAACTTCAGGTAGCAAGTAACTTGCAGTAATAAGTTGGTATATAAGGTAATCGTCTTATTACTGCAAATTACTTGCTACCTGAAGATTGTGTGTAAGCACATGAAACTTAAAGTAGTAGCCAGTCATAGCCTACCTGGTTATTGAATATATATATATATATATATATATATATATATATATCAAAATCTGTTTGTATATAATCCAAGTGGATCCTAATAATATAACATATTAAAACTGATCGACAAAAAGAGCTCAATGTATTTATTATTACAGTACAGACCGGGGTTTATAAGACGGACAACCGATATTTTCGTCTGCCACAATAGCTATTCTCCATATGAGGTGAATTTACATTTTACCGTTTATTATATATATATATATATATATATATATATATATATATATATATATATATATATATATATGTTTAAACGTTATTTTCAAACGGATACTCATATTTGAGTAGATGTTCTGTTTTATTAAACAGTACATTTATTTATTTATATCTACCGGCGTGAATATTCCAGAAATGAAATCTTATGCGCCCTTCGGCAGGATTCGAACCTGCTTCCCGTAATGGAAGCCATCATTAGATCCGATGTATCTGTGACTAATTTGAACTTGCGTTTAAATTTGCTTAAAGTTAGAATAAAAAACACAGCAGATATTTTGAGAATCGAGAAAATGTGTGTTCAAAACCACTATTCGTGCTTTGTTTGATCAGGGCGTCCTGCGTGGCCGAGTTGGTCAAGGCACGTCAGAACTAATGACGGTTTTCTATTTCTCAAATATTCGGGCCGGTAGATTTAAATAAATAAATATACTGTTTAATAAATAAATAAATAAAAACAGAGCATCTACTAAAATATGAGTATTCATTTAAAAAATAACGTTTAAATAAATAAGTTATATATCTGTCAGATTTAATCCATTTCCTAACACACACACACACACACACACACACACACACACACACACGCATATATATATATATATATATATATATATATATATATATATATATATATATATTTGTTTTTCACATAAGTTTATATACATAAGTAAGATGAAAGAATATTACAAAGAATTTTCAGTGAACAACAATCACCATCGGAACTGACGATCATTTTATTTAGATTAGGATCCTAAGTAGTGGAACGAAACAGATTCCATAAGTTCCTAATAAGTTTCCAATGAAGAAAAAAAATACGATGACAAGTAGAAAATATATTTGGGGTGACAAATTAGAAAGTGAATTTAGCATTAATAATTAAAGATAAATTATAATCTTATCCTGAACGGTTACAAAAAGTAATTGTTACTAAGAAAAATAAATCCATATAACATAAAATAGATAGTTACTCTTTTTCCCCATAATGAAAAAAAGTTAAAAATTAAAACCTTCTGCTGGGTTAAATAAATGTGCCTATATTTTTAAAAATATGCATGAAATGATTTTGCTGTGGATAGCGAACAGACATACAAACTTTTGCCAATTATATATAGGGAGACGTAATGTTGCTGTGTGTTTTTTATGAACTCTATTCTATTGGGATCTGGGAAATATACTAATTGTATTTAGTTTTATAGTTACTTGGATCGTTCAATTGGGAAGAAGTGTTGATCCAATTCTTGACCTCACGTAGGAGGCAAGAGGCTTATTTTATGTGTCTGATCTTACACGTCACAAAAATACTGAAAGAACGTGTGTTATAATGCTAGAGTTATTCAAGTTTTTTCTTTTTCATGTAGATATAAGTGTGTAATAAGTAAAAACACGTGCATATGCACGCACACACGTACAATATATACACCAACAATCATATAGACAACACGACAGATACATACACAATACACATATACCCAACACAAACATATTTTTTTTTAAGCATTTCACCCCAAGCAAGGCGGGAAGCCACTAGGATGCAAGGGGTTACAGAAAATTTAGAGCAAGATCAGATAGGAGTGATAGAAGAAAGGATGAGGGTAGTGGATAGATCAAGGCAACTGGAGATGTCGATTGACATTACACTTGAATAGCTGGAGATTATAGCTCACAGGGAAACAGGAAAAGGGAAGGGAGTTCCACAGGCGAGAGGCGCGAGACATGAAGCTATTAGAGTAGAAGAGACGGCTACATTTAGGAGTTTCGACAGTGAAGGGGTGAGAGCGGGATGCCAGCCTCGTGAGGCGCTGGAACTCATGACGTCTGGGAACCAGCGAATGCAGCTTCTCGGAGCAATTTCCATGAAAGTATTTGTAGAACAGACAGAGGGAGGCGACGGCGCGTCTGTGAGAAAGTGACTGTAGACGAGACGCCAGGGCAGGGCGAACTACATTGCATATCCGCCTCTGGAGCCTATCAAGAACTCCGAGGCAGACAGAAGAGGCGCCAGACCATATATGGCAGCAATACTCCATGCAAGGGCGAATTGTGGATATATACAACACGCATACACAACACGCATACACAGTACCAGGCCTGAATTAACCATTATGCAAACTAAGCACGTGACTAGGGCACCAAGTGACAAAGGGGGGGGCTACAAAAATTTGAATCGGGCATTAAGTGAGAAGGGGTCACAGGACAAACAATTTTTTTTTGAAAATTGCACAGTAAGTGTTGCACAAAACACTTTTTAGATTTAGTTTCTATGTTACAATATACTTTTTGAATGAAACATTTACACAACATAAAATTTCATATCACTTCTAGCTACGGGCTTTTACATTTTTGGATGACTGTCGCTGTCCATAGATATTAAGTTTTGCGTGATTCTAGAATTAGAATTGTCTGTTTTATGTGTTACTTATTCTGGTTACACCCTTCATTTTTTTTTAAAATTATAAAAAAGATATTCAAAATAATGTGATGAAACCATTTTCTATAGTAAAAAATCTCATTGAAATAAATTTTAATGTTTAAAATTGTAAATAAAATTTTTTTTTCAAATAATAACATTCTTAACATTTATATTATTTGAATTTACTTTCATTAAATTGAAAAAAAATCAAACTTGCTTATATAAATATGATTTTATAAATATAAAACTACAAAAATTAAGCCTTCCTCTTTTTTGTTCACAAATCTTTCAGACCCTAAGATGAAATGTGTTCAGTTAAGTGGTGCACAAAAAAGAAAAATAGTCAAGCAGAAAGAACAAAATGCTTCATTAGTAACAGCCAAGACTGGAAAATTAACTAATTATTTTGTTCCAGTGCAACAACGTGATTTTCCAGATAAAGATCAAAACCAACCCCTGTCCGAGAAAGAAAACATTTCTACAGTTTGTTCGCTTAGTAGTAGCCATTCATTTACTTCAAGTTCAGAATATTATGGTGACTTTGATGACAATGAAAAATCACAACCTTCACAAGCTGGTGCATATAACATACTTGCTACTGATCTACTTGTTAACCCTCTTGATAAGTCTACTCAAGCTGTTCTGAAAGTCCTGGTGTTGAAATGGTACCTGAAAATGAAATTTGTAATGACACAATTTAGTCTTCAGAAGATGAAGAAGTAAATAAAGCAAAAAGATTCAGGGCTATGAATTGATTCCTCAGCTCACAATGTGACTTATTGGGTTGATTGTGGGCCCATTGACTGTTAGCATCATGATGGTCGCGTTGGCAAATCTTGCCAGACTATTGCTAGTGAAAAACTAACAAAATACTATTCGCAAAAAACTCTTCTATGGAACAAAAGCAAATGGTGAGCAATACAAAAGAGAATGGTTATTCACCATCCACAGGACCAGTGTGTTGCTTTGTTTGTAAACTTTTCGCGGCTAAAGGTTCTACCCATTTGGCTGACAAAGATGGTTTCAGTGATTGGAGAAATAACATTATAGTTGATAATCACAAAAACAGTGCTACTCATAAAGACCCTATGGGAACATATTTAACTCATAGACAAGGTTTGGGTTTACGACAAAAACTAGAAGAACAAATTAATAAAGAGTACAATGAAAAATTTGTATCCCTACAAAATGGAAATTATTTAGGGTTGCTGGAGTTGATCATTTAGTCTGATCCATTTTTAGCAGCACATCTTGTGAAATATGGAAATTCTGGAAAAGGAAACCCTTCTTATTTATCCAAAACTATCTGAGAAAAACTCATTGAAATTATGGCTCAAAAGGTTCACATTCCCATTATGGATGAAAAGTCTTCTGATTATTTCAGCTTGTCAGTAGACTCCTGATGCAACACATATAGATCAGTTTCGTGTTGTACTTCGATACTTAATAGATGGGTACCCCATTGAGCGATTTTTGACCCTCTTGGAGCTATAAAGTCACACTGGTGAAGATATGGCTAAGCAGATGTTGCAGTACTTACGTGAAGTTTGCAACCATAATTTTTCTAAATGTAGGGGTCCTAAGAATATGCGGCTAACATGTCTGGGAGTTACAAGGACATGAAGCCAAAAACTTTAGAGAAAAATAAGTTTGCCATATATGTGTCCTGTGCTGCGCATTCACTAAATCTTGTAGTCTGATGTGCCGCTGACTGTTGTCCAGAAGCAGTTAATTTTTTTTTCTTTATAGTGCAACTGATATATACATTTATCTCAGCCTCAACCAACATATGGAAAATTCTCAAAGGGTGCGTTGGGGATGAAAAGGTGTTAAAATCCCTTTCTGATACCAGATAGGAATCACATGACGTTGCAACTGACGCCAATCTAAAGGCTTTCACTCAGATTTTAGAAGCTTTAGAATGTTTGGAAGAAGACCATTCACAGAAGAGGAACACCAGAAGAGAAGAAGAAGACATTGCAAATAAGATGCAAGAATTAGAATTTGCTTTCATGCCTATCTTTTGGGAAGAAATCTTGCGACATTTTCATAGAGTCAGCCAAGCTCTACAAAATGATCACGTGAACTTGAAAACCTGCGCAGGTTTGTATTCCTCATTGGCAGGACCATTTGTATACTTTTAGAAATTAATTTGAAAGATTTGAAGAAACTGCAAATGAAATACCACCAGATGTAAATTAAAAGGCAACTGATACCCGCAAATATAAAAGAAAGAAAATGATCAATGATGGGAATGCACCCGAAGTATCCCTGAATACCAGAGATAAATTTCATATATCAACTTTCTATGTCATTATTGACAAACTCAAAGCAGAGATGAGACGAAGAGAACAGATGTATAATGATATAGCAGACCGATTCTCTTGCTTGGTTGATATACCAGAAACATTCCTCATCCAATGAAGAAAGAATACAGTATTCTGAGGGTTGTGAAAAACTAACCAATGCCTATCCAAAGGACTTGAACAGTAATTTGTCTACTGAGCTTCAGCAGTTTCACTCATATATTCGCCATAAGTTTAGTGCAACAAAGTCTGTGAAAACCAGATTCGGTCATGTAGAACTCTACAAAGTAATGGTAAAAGACAATATCGAGTTTGCTTTTCCAAACGTAGCGCATATTCTTTAACATTAATGCTTACAAACTGTGCAACTGAACGCTTATTTTCTCAATTGAAACATAAAAAATTCGAATAGAACAACGATGAGACGAGAAAGGCTGGATTCCTTATCTCTGCTAATGAATGAAGCAGATTCGTTGCACCAAATTAACTTTGAGGACATAATTAAAGACTTTACTAGCAAGAAATCTAGAGAAAAGCACTTTAAAATGTAAATTTGTAAGTTTTTTGTTTGTTTTGTTTTTTTGTAAATATTAACAATACGATCTCCTGTTAAAAGACAATTTATTATATTCTAGTTTTTGCTTTTTATTTATATTTTGTTTTTTGATTAGCAAGTTCAAGATGTGCATTGTACTTATTGTTTTAGTTCTAAAAGTAAATAGTTTCATTTATACTGTTACGTTTTTAATTTTTGTCTGCTGTGAAAGATAAAGTACAGTAGCTGTGTTAATTATTATTATAAACAAGTAATTATTTTAATAAAAGAAATTTACCTCATTTTGAAATTTATATTGGGTTATATTTGTTATTTACTTTGGTACATGGCAATGAAGGCATAAAATGTGAAGTGCCCATCTATGTTAGAATTTTAATTAAAATCAATATACCAGAAGCCAGTGGAAGGTCTTAGGCACAAATGTGGCCTGTGCCTTGGGCATAAACAGGTCTTAAACGGGCCCTGCACAGTACACGCATACGTAATAGCACATACAATTTTCTCTGTGTCTGTAGATATATATATATATATATATATATATATATATATATATACACGTACCCCCCACACCACACACACACATACACACACACATATATATATATATATATAGGTAAAAGAACTTGGATGAGTTCCAGCACGGAATATGTGAACGAGCGGAGCAGTATCGAGTCTAGTTCGCTACCTCTTAGTCACTGAGGCCCATTAGTACAGTTGGTGTGGCGTTTGCCTGTCGATGTAGCTGTCCAGGTTTCAATTTTCAGTAGTGGATGCACACTGCTGATGAGTCCCAAATATAGGACGGAACGGCCGTCCAGTGCTTTCTATATTCTGTTGAGGTTTCTTCTAGACTCGATGAATTACGTAATTATCTCAAATCCTCCTTAATTTCCATCATATATATATATATATATATATAATTCGAGAGGAAAATTGATTTCTAAGTTTAAAGAAAAGAACAAACGCGAACAACAAATTACGAAGTTCAACGTCTTCTATTTGGGTTTCTGGAATTTTTTGATTATTTATTTCAGCTGAATATAAAAGTATATTTATACGTTTGGTCTGTGCTTTTTAAAAATCTTAAGTTTTTGTGTTTTGTTTTTTATCATTTCCCTCTAAACAAGTCAATAAAAAGCCATTAAGTATTTCCTCCCCACTAAGGTGAGCTGTGACACAAGGTCATCTTTTAAGGTGAGGAACCCGAGTGCGTACACCCGGGCTAGGAACAAAAATTGTCTGCAGCCACCGCAACCGTCGGTTGCGTTGGTCTCGGTGCGATCACCGATCCCTCTCATGCAATGAAAGGGCGCAGGCTCAGGCAGCTGTTCCCCAGGGCTAGGCACCACTCAGTATAATTTTCCTCAGTTGGAACTCTGTCCTTTGATGGAGTCGCCCCTGAGTACACTCTGCCCAAAGACAGAGACACAACTGAGAGATGATAAATAGATGTGTAACAAACTACTCAAAAGAGCTTTTTACACAAGTCAATAAAACGCAAAGAGTTACTGAATGTGAGAGAATATAAGAAAAAGAAAACATTATTAAAGAGAGAGAAAACAATAAAAGAACGCGGTTATGTTTAGGATTTATTACTGATTTTTTACAGTAATTGTGGCAAGAAGATGTTTATGTTTTCAGGAGAAAAAAAAGCCAAAATAATTATCACTGTCCAATGTCCATCGTTTATAGCCAGAAGTTGGATACAACTAAAGCATAATATGGCCTCAGTTTTGCCCACCGGAAGTACATTCATGGACAGGTATCCATGCACGACACGGCACAACAGATACACAGATATTATGCGGCTTTTGACAAAAGCAGCCACTTATTGTAGCCATTCGTTACTCCGTTTACGTGACCAAGGACAGACGTTATATCTTGTTAACTTGTCAGATTTCACGTCTTTAATTTAGAAAATGTTAGTGGACCTCTTCTGACTCATACTTATTGGGGCGCACAGGCCATGTTATATTGCGCCCCTACAGGGGGTCCACTACACACTCTTAGCGCTACCAAAGCAGAAAACTACCAACACCGCACACTCATAAGGAAGAGAAGAAACCACTGATCAGTCAGATCACCAATAAGTTAAGACAGTTAAATTATTAAGGCCATTGAAAAAAGAAATGAAAGCGGTAAACCATATCCTAAACAGGGGACAAGAGATAAACCTCTATTCTTGTTCAATAAAAAAGGTGTACTAGCTGGGGGTGATAGTACTCATTGCTTCCTGTTTATTATATGGTTTACGGATTCCTTTCTTTTTTTTATGATTTATCTGTCTTATTTTTTATTGATCTGACTGGCCAGTGGTTGTGTTAGAAAAATTCAAATTTTAATGAAAACGTTGCCCGTTTTTTTCTAAGTGTCCATCACATATTCTACCTCAGATATCTAAATTATGTTGTTGCTATTTTTCTATCTTTTTTGTGTGGGTAGCATGACTGTTATTTGGGCTCAGTGATCCGAGTTCAAGTTCCACCCTCGTCTGTAGCATTTCACTTCACACAAAAAACATTTGAGAAGGGCATCGATTTATTTCTTATACCCATCCACCCCAGGTTAAATAACAGTGTAAATTGGACACCTTCACCTTGGATGGCAGCCAGTCTAGGAGAAAGTCAACTCTGAATTCAACACTGAGAATGAGAAACACTTTGCTATCATTCCGAAGTTATAACAATTCACAGATTTGAAAAGAAAAAGGAATCTGTGGAAATTTATGATTGTCTACATCGTGAAGAGACAGAGTAATCTTTAAAAAAGTTATTTTAACTGAGATAGTTTAAGCTTATGTTAAGAATATTTTTCAATATTTTCACGATATTTCTTTCGTACTTTAATAAATTCTTGATAAACTCCTTCCATTTAAGATTATTCACACAAATTATTTATTTACAAGGGAGAAAATATATTCCTAAATTATTCAGCGATGTCATTTCGTATTATGTAAGCAAATAATAAGAATAATCACTGAAACTTCTTTTCACAATGTTCTCTTCATATTTTTTTTTAATTTTGTGTAGGAAGTGTCTCTTAAGAAAAAAAATTAAAATCTCAGCACTGTTTTTTTTTTTAATGGAGGGGAGATAAGTATCAGATAAGATTCTAATTATCTCCCTTAGATTTAAATTCATTTTTTTTTTCAAAGATTTCTATAAGGAATTGGTGACACTGTTTTGAGAAACATTTCTGTAATATCATAAAATAAAATTGGATATTGAAGTGAACACCCAGTAAACGCAATCGTCAGATCATCATTGCGTTTAGCATCAAAGAGACTGTCGACTCTGGTTTTTGATTTGGGTGGCAACTGGTCGACCGCACAAAGAAATGGCAATCTACTGCGGGAAAGAATCTGCCACGTCAGTCATGTATCGAAAGATACATGATCGCCGAAACGTGTATCACGCATGGCACCTAACTGACTGGCCAGATTAGTGACAAGGTCTCATCATTTTACAGTTGAAATAGCTAAATGTAATCGTAAGTTCTATGCTAACAGTTTCGCACTTCTCGCTTGTGGAACTCTCTTCCGGCTTCTTTGTCAACTTTGATCTTCTAAAATTTAAATGCAGTGTCAATCGTTATCTTTTGCATTTTCAATTCCTGTTCTTTTATTGTCCTCTCACCTTAATATTAATTTTCCTGATCTTCTCTAACCCTCAGTAACTGCCATGTGTCCTAGTGGCTGGCTGCTTTATTTCTTGGGGTGAAATGTTTTTTAAAAATTGATGTAGATTTTCCCATGAAAAAGAGATTTTAGCGTTCCACTTAAGTTATAAATTTCTCCTCAACAAATCATTGGTTAAAAAACAATGCAATTACTATATGTCTTCTTAAAAAAGTGAAAAATTTTGTTCAAAAGGTGGATCACACAGACCTTGCTATTTTTCTGATTGCTGATTGGCTAAATAATAATAAATATGAAAGACGCCTACGCAATCAGGTTTTGCCGCCAATATTCTTGAATGGGGCCAGCCATTTGACAAAGAACCAAATAAATAGGGATCGCAAACATATCCCATTAGTGAGACCCTTTTAAAATTGTTAGCCTTGTACCATACATCTAAAATTAAATTTTTGTGGATGAGTGAAATTTTATACACGTAACCGACCTCTTATAACTAAACAGCTTTCTGATTGATTTTCAAACTTTTTCATCCTTTACCTCCGCAACAAGATTATCAATTAGTAACTCTTTAAGTGCACAAAATAAATAGGGAAAAGGACTTTCTTGATGTGTGAAAGTGAAACAATAAGAAATTGTTTGATTTTTTTTAATTCTTTTGCTATTTTTTTGGTTGGGGTGACAATCTTTAACTTTGGTGAACGCAGAAAAAAAAATCAATGCGACTAAAGGACTGTTATTCTCTTGACACCACAATGACCGGATATAGTTTTGACTTCCTCCATAATAAAAAGATGTGAACCATGTACAATGCAATATTTAATATTTACTATTTTATAAAGAAATAAATTTGAAAAGAAATCTTTATTCAAAAATTTATTTAAAAACTTAAAAAATTATCAAAATACGTAAACCAACTACAATGGAATATTTTATTATTTCCCAATTTAGAAATAAATATGGAAACAAGTTTTTATTCATAATTTTATAAAAATATCAATGAATTATTCGTGTCAATTCTCAAGAATAAAGAAAATGTATAAATCCATTTTCATATGTTTGGGTTTTATTAAAATTCTAATCAACGATGCCAAAAGAGTGAAAAGTGTATACAATAATAGCAGTGTCAAAGGAATAACCGTCTTTTTAAAACACCGTCTTTTTGCTGTCACGAAGTTTAACCATTTCTGTTTTTTATTTTTGTTTTTGTATAAAAGACTTTACTCTGTTCAAATGTGCTGTGTACGATATTTTAAACGTAAAAAAATTATTTTTCTAAAATTCTATTAATTAATCCTTAATTTTACTAATTTTCTTTGAAACAAATCTCTAGGACAGATATTTATTTAAGTTTAAAGAAATTTTTAAAGTGTTTAAAATGTTCTTTCGTCATTTTTCAAATAAAATGGGCGATCAATAATAAATTTGTCATATCCTATGGACACTTCTACATTTTAGAAAAATAACTGAAAGAAAAAGCTTAACCAGTTATCGTTATAAAACTGATTCACGATATAAAAAAACCTGAAAGCATCAAAAATTATATTCAGTGTTGTTTTATTCCCCTCCCCCCACAGACAATGAATTGTAAATATAGGGACTAGTTAGTATTTTCATAGAGACAATGAGGTATTATGGTGGATGTAGTAAGAAAGGTATGTATGAATGTGTTGCTTTGGTGCAAGAAATATAGTTTGTATAATTGGGTCAGTGTTTGTGGCTAGGTAAGTTATAGTTAAGACAGAAGAAGACCGTCCTTTCCCCAATCCCCACTTCGGCCATGTGCCACATTTCTGTATTAAACAGAATAAATATCACTTTGAGTGCGGGACAAATGATTAGAATCTGAGTGTAGTATCTTTCCAAGCTGCTGACATCCGCCGGTCCAGCCATCTCCAGCATTTGCCGTTTCAGTCATTCTCGATTACAGCAATGGTATGCAATAAACTGTCCTTTTCAGGACAACTCTCCTCGGCCACTACTAAAACTGTCCTTCTCAGGACAACGTTATTCTCACCCTCGACATGAACATACAAAGATACTTTTGTCTGAGTGTACCGTAACCTTATTTTTGTTCATGTATTTTCTTTAATATATATATATATATATATATATATATATATATATATATATATATTACTTAAGTCTTCGTTTTTTTGTTTGTTGCTACCTTCCGTCATTCGATATCTGCAGGCAAATATAGAACCCGCAATAAATTCATCGCAAGAATGTTTTTAAAATATCATATTGAAATAAAATGATTTTCCTTTTTTTATAGATTAAATTTAGGTCATTATCTTCAAATAGAAGACATTTAAATTATTATAAATGCATTTTTAAGGTTTTTCAAATTATAAATTTTAGCGGCACTTAATAAAATGCAATGGCCCTTCAGATTACCACATAAGCAAAAATTTTAAATGGTTATTAACAAATTTCAACGTTGGTGACCCCACCCCTACAACAGAACTTACAACTTTTCACACATCTTCAGATTGATTTTGAATAAGTAAAGCTCTAAGCATATCGCTGGTGAGGATAGCATCGTTATCATGTAAATTTTAATTTTTATGAAATTTTCGTTATTTATTTATTGTTTAAAGAAACAACTTCTGCTATAAATTCGAGAAAAAAATTAAAATATGAGATGCACACAACTCAAACAGTGACCGAACGAAAAATAAGTCGACCAATACTCAAGCAATGAGTCCTAGAATGAGACGGCAATCATATAATGATAGCGAATGTCCTTTCTCTGAAAAATAACAAAACAAAAACAAAAAAAAGGATCCAGTTAGAAAAAAAGGGAGGTAACTTTTATATACGCGTTGCGTTAAATGTTCATGTTATCAAATAGCAGCGAAAAATGGCATGGTCAGTCATCTGAATATTCATGGCAGATGACACTATGACAGTATCTTAATTTTAACTTTACTCTAACGATAAATTGTGCTTTTCTTAAATTATGCATCATTTAAAATCTTTGGGTTTTTTTTTACGATAATGAATACTTTTTTTCTCCATAAAGGAATCACTGACTTCTTCTTCACTCACGTAATAATAATGTTCCTTAATGTTTTCGTTTTATTCTAGGAATATTTAAAATTTAAAAATGATTAAAAAAATAACGAATAACAAACACATTTAAATATTTGTTCTATCCAAAATACATGCGTAAAATAAATTAAATATTTTTTAAAAAGTCCTTATGAATTCTTATTACATTTTTTATTAATTTATTTTGTCGTTTTTTAATTTTTACTTAGATTTTATATATGTTATTTATTATATATATTATATATTATATTATTATATATATTTATTATAAATAAATTAAATATTTTTTAAAAAGTCTTTCTTAATTTTAATTACTTTTTTAAAATTCTTTTATTTTTACTTACATTTTATTATTTTTTTGCCTGAAAGAAAATTACAGTTTCCTGGTATGAACTATTTTCAGCATTAAATAATCTTTTTATTAAGTCTTAAGCAAGCCAACTAATTGACAATCATTCATTATCAATCAAATTAACGGGTCATTTTTAAACGATACAGACTTTGGATTTAAAAATGGCGCCAGTCGTATATAACAGTTATCTCCCTTTAATCATCTACATTTGAAATTTTCAATAAAAATGAACCATTTGACAAAAGATTTGAATTAACAGTTTCAGTGCTAGTCAGGTTAATTTAGACAGATCACATTCATTGTTATAAACCGGACCGCCCTGGTAGATAGATTAAGGATCTGTGAAATAGCGAGATGCCACAGTAGATTATGTCTAAATATCATTTTGTTTATAAAGTTACCCCCCCATTTTTTTTTATGCGAAAATCCTGTGTACAAATAACCGATTATCGTTTCTTCAAGGAAATTACTTTACTGCCATTTTTACATTACTTTTTTCTATCGTGATTAGTTACCTCCCTTGACTTGTAATACGCGTTCACAAAGTCCTTTGTTAGTTTAACTCTCATACATACAAGTGCCTTTGGTAAAGGCATGAAACCATCTTTCCACTCTCGCTGTGGGCTGAATAGCATAGCAAACTAGGCTCTCTAGCCTTTAGTGGCAATCAACATCAGAGAAGGAAAATTCCGATCTTCAAACCATGGAAATGGAAACAGAAAACTACTACACTCCCTTCACAATTCATGGCAATTTTTGATTTATTTTATTTATTTATTTTTTTTTTTTTTTTTTATCACGTCACCACAAGCAAGGCACTAAAGTCACTATGGTGCAAGAGGTTAGTGACGGTGAAAGACAATAGAGTAAAGAAAAGCGAGAAAAAGTAATTGAGTAGAAAGGATAATAAAAGAATTGGATTTATAGAGACAGAAGGTGACGATTGACACTACATTTAAAACAAGAAACTATTAGCATAGAACTTACGGTTACATTTGGCAATTCTAACAGCAAAATGAGCTGACCTAACTACCAATCTAAAACTGCGCTTAAATTCATCGAGTCGAGGTACTAGAGAAAAGGGAAAAAAAGCTCATCAGAACAATTGCCATGAAAATATTTATAGAAAAGGCAGAGGGAAGCTACATTGCAGTAATGGGAAAAAGATTAAAGCCGAGATGACAGATCAAGACCGATAACATTGCAGATTCTTCTTTGGATTTTGTCCAGAATCTCAAGATGCATAGCAGATGCACCAGACCAAATGTGGCAACCATTTTCACTAGCAATAAAGTAGAGTGATGTTTGAAAGAAACATTCAAACACTATATTAATCTTAAGATGTGTGGATAGTGCATATCAAGTGGAATTGACAAACAAAGTTCGAATCCCAGCTTAGTCTGTTGCACACATTCTTGCACCAATACCCTTTGAAAAGGCATGAATCTATTTTTTTTATCCATGAAGATTAGGCTTTCCAAACATGTTTGGCAACCAGTCTAAGAGAAGGAAAATTCTGAATTCTAAACCATGAAAGAGATGACAGGAAACCACTCGATTATGTCATCAATTACAAGTTACAGGTGAGCTGGAACAGATTTAGCCGTAAATTAGTTTCTTTTCTCGCACTTCTCGCTTGTGGAACTCCCTTCTGGCTCCATTCTTTACAGCCAAATTTAATTTGCATAAATTTAAATGCAATGTCAATCACTATCTGCTCTCCTCCTGTTACTTTCTTTTCTTCCCGCTCATCATTATTGTTTCTGTTTCGAATTCTTCCCCATCCTGTAACCCCCTTGTGTTTTAGTGGCATTACGGCCTTCCTCAGGGTAATTCCGATTAATTTTTTTTAATTTCCCAAGATTGTGTGGCAATTCCTAAATAAGAAAGAAAATACATTTGTGAAACCTGTGATTGACTATATCCTACTAAATTAACAATAATAATAATAATAATTAATTAATTAATAAAGACAATTAGAAAAAAAATATATATATATATATATATATATATATATATATATATATATATATATATATATATATATATATATATATATATATATAAATATATATATATATATATATATATATATATATATATATATATATATGTGTATATATATATATATATAAAAGAAATATGTTGTAGTGGTTCCAACGAGAGAAAAGTATGTATATTAAAAAGAAGAGAAGAGAGGTGCCGCAAACGTTTTTGGTTGTAATCTGGATTTATTTAGAAAAAATATTATGCTTTGTTTTACATATATATATATATCATGATTAGAGACCGCAAAGACAAAACGTGCCTCCTTATTGATATGGCAGTCCCTGCAGGCTGCAATGTATCTTTGAAGATCTTCAAAAAGCTGTCAAAATACAAGGACCTTGAAATCGAAATCTCAAAAATGTGACGCATTGGGATATTAACAATTACAATTGTAGTTGGAGCAGTCGGATTGATTGGAAAAGATTCCAAGAGACTCAATGGGATTTCTGGTAGCCCATGCCTAAAAGAAATACAAAAAAAATTGTGCTCACAAATACAGTCCACACCTTACGAAGGGCTTCTTTATCTCTCTATATTTCTGAGATGAGGTATTATGTACATTATTTTCATTATTCGGACTATTGTCCTCATCTTTGTCGACATATTTATTACAACTTTTCGGCCGTTGTACGCTCCGGACTTCTTCAGGTGGTTGGAATGTTGAACTGAACCCTTTATTTCGCTCACTGGGGTAGACTGTTCTAGTTCTATGTTTAATGGATGTCAGTTATCAGTTATCTCCTGTTAATTCCCCTCCCCAAGTTCACCACTTAACCGGGTATTGAACTCACACTCTTTGGGTCCTGTCACTGGATCTAACTAATGCCTTTATCCGCTGTGCCATGTGTCCTTGAGGGCTTCTTTATATATATAAAATATGTGTGATTTTTTTCAAAATTGCTTAGTGAAAAATGTCATGTTGCCATTTCTAACCTTAGGTCTCTGGTTGGGATCCAGAAAGGAATGAGTATACAGCAGAAAGCAAAGGAAATAAAATAATAATAATAATTAAAAATAAAAAACCTAGTTGAACATTCAAGTTCGATGCCTCCCCCACCAGGGCCGAATTTAGACTTTAAGAGGCCACTAGGATAATAGAATTTGGAGCTCCCTTTATTATGTGTCTATAAAAAAAAAAAAAAGAAAGAAAGATTTAAATGTTTTTTTTGTTTTTTTTTTTTTGTGTATGTGTGTGTAAAACCTGAAATACTTCAACTAAAAGTTTTAATGATTTTGGAACTCAACCAATTTAATTCATTAAAAAATTCACGATATTTTTTATCCGAACCTTACATCCTAAAGAAATGTATCTAGAATGAAGGGCGGCCTAGTTTTACACTGAAATTCTAGGATTCAAAATCACTAGCAAAGCATCCTAAAAAAAAAATAAACAAATAAAGAAGAAGAAGAAGAAGAAGAAGAAGAAGAAGAATGATGATGATGATGATGATGATGATGATGATGATGATAATAATAATTCTAACCTGCTATCTGAGATTCACCATAGCTGAAAATAATTGAATTACATTTGTCAAAATTATCAACTTCAAATAACCAAGCTAGTAATTCTAAATCATGGAGATAATACAAACTAGACAAAACTAAAAAAAAAAAAAAAGCTACATCAAAAATCTATATATGTATAAAGATGCATCAAAATGGAATCCCTTCAAAAGAACCTCATCGAATTTCAAAGATTCACTCCGACTAGAGAGACTCAAATACTCCCTAAATGTTGCAAATTAGTCCAAAATAAACAAATCCCCTCTGTTTTTATATCGTTTTATTTAGTTTTATCAGTGGCCCATTGGGGTCACTCTAATCTTGGGGTTCCTGGGCTTCAACCTGTACTAACCCATATGTAAATTAAGCACTGCTCCCCAAAAACCCCAAGGGTTTTTTTAAGCTAATTATAATTTTATTCCAATTTTGAAGAGAATTTTAAGGCATTATTTGAATTAATGCTCTTTTTTCCCCTTGCCAATAGAATCGGGGTAAGAAGGTTTATTTATCAAGTGCGAACATACAGAAAATTCTTCCCGAATCTTACCAAAAATAAATAAAATAAAGCTCAAAAATATATTTTCTGACAATTCGTGTTTGCCTAATTTAATAAAACACTAAACTTTATTTATATTTTTTCTTAATAGCCAGAAAAAACTACACTTAATAATATTTACTTTTTAAAATAACTTGTAACTTTTCAGTACGATTTTGAAACTAAATCCATCCCGTTGCTGTTAAAAGATTGTTTTTTTTTATTAAAGATATGATGAAAAATAAAAAAAAAAAATGTAAAGTTTAAATGTCATTTTCGAGTGTGAACCTTTTTTAAAAGAATTTTATTTTTATTTTAGCAACTGTTAGATTATTTTTAGTATAGATGTTCAAAAACGAAATAATTCTAAATTACTGCCTTTGACTACTTTTGCCTATCAGAAGATATAATTTAAAATTCTTAAATTCAGAATAATTTTTTTAAAAAAACACATTTGGTGCAATTAGATATTTTATGATATCAAATAGGTATCAAAATAATTTAATTATTTAAAATACATTTTTCGTATGTTTTTTTGGTTTTTTTTTTGTTTTTTTGTTTTTTGTTTTTTTGTTTTTAGTTTTTTTTTAGCAAGTCCGTGGCTGATTTAAAATCAGTTTAAAAACCGAAAAGTTTTTTGTTTTTTAGTTGTTTTATGATTAAATTTATGTTAGTTTTTTTTATTTTTAAAACGAAAATTAAAACGTCAAACAATATATTTTGCAAAGTGTTTCAAAATTACTTTTCAAAATTGTCCGTGTCTACATTATCTTCTGTTTTTTATCGCTATATAAACTGAAAATAAGTTGAATAATCAGTTTAGTTTTTTGTCTTTTTCAAGAGCGTTATTCTTAATTATTATTTTATTTTTAGACTTGTTTTTAACTTTACGATACAAATTTAATTTATATTTTATAATGAAACATTGTGACATATATTTTTTTTCATCTTCTTATTTGTAGCTAAAATAGAAATCAAAAATTATTTAATTACAATTAACGTTAGACATGGAATGAGGCCAAGGAACTATTATTCTAAATTCTGGATGCGTCATAACAATACTCTCTTTTCAGAAGAAAATCTGATTTTCTGGGTGAATTTTTAAATAATGACCCGTTTTTAAGTCAACAAAAAATAAGTTTATGCGTGTTGATCGAGGGGAGATAACTCAAGGTTTTCGTTGCTATGGGTGACAAGGATACAATCGGTTTGTTGTTTTCCTATTACGGACATTTTACCTTAAAAACAACTGTTTTCATTTGTTAACGCTTGCACAAAAATTATGTCTACCGTCAGTACTGAAATGACTCGAGTTGGGAGCCGAGTAAAGCATGAACGAGCGCTTTACAGGGGTCTTGCTGAAGGCGAGTCGAGCGAGAAAGGAATCATGAGAGGAGAAGCAAAACCTTCCAAAAACAGAATGCGTATGGACCCTACGCGGGCTTTGGAGCCGACGAAAAAGAAACTGACGTCGATAGAAGCCCAAAGGATAATGAACGTATTTGTTGATACCATTAATCGGGCCAAATTAGTGAGTATGATTCCTTATATTACAGAGAATATAGCTCAGTTCGAACCGCATTTTAATGCGGAGCTTTTAACACTTTTTAAACAGCATATCGACATTCAAAAATGCTATCTGGAAATAAAACGAGAAATAGTCAGACGGCACGAGAAGAGACAACGTAAGTTTAGTGAAGGGAGTCAAGAAGAGACATTATGCGATGACAACTGCGAGTCAACTCAACCCGAAGCTCAACAAGAAGATGCCAAAGATGTTCCGATTGATGATGATAATTACAAAGAAGATGCTTCGTCACCCAAGCCGGAGATTGAACTTCCTGAAAGAGTCAGTAGTAGTGTTCACACTTCGATTTCTGAAGGGACTTGTACGTCGCCAGTTGGCGAGGGACAGGAAGCAGAAGAGGAACAGGTTGAGGATAGCGAAGGTGAAAAGTGCGAAGAAAAAGAGGAAGATGATGAAGAATACAAGACGGCCACTGAAATGTTGATGAGGAATTTGTCAATTGTCGCTGAGCAGCTAAGTAACTCTTGTAAGAATATTCTGCGAGCTTTCACCAAATATTCGTCTGCGATAACAGCCGTCCACAATGAACTGCATCATATCTCGCCAGCTGCAGCCAAGTTTATTCGCAACTTGGAAGAGATGAAAGTGATCCTGCGAAACCGGTTGCTGACAAGTCCGCTTGAAGAAAGGGACCAGGCGGAGTATCTGAAGGAAATGATCCAGAAAACACAACAAAATACGCAACAAATTCAGAAACTTGAAGCTGAACTTGCTGAAGCCATTGCTATCAAGGAAGAAGAGGTTAGTATTTTTTTTAAGTTCTCTTGCCCATAAAAAACGGTGTGTCAAAACTCAAAAGGGCGGTTTTTCATTTAACACCGCTATTATTTTTTATTTTCTTCAATAACTCGGAAATGTTCATTGTTTTAAAAAAAATTAATAAAAAGATTTTTTTTCAAATTTATTTTTTTTAAAAAATGGCAAATAATAAAACTTTATAAATGTAAATAAAATAATTAATATATCATATTATACTTGGTTCACATATTTTTATAATCTTGTAATTAAACATTGCTGAGTGAGTCAAAAGTTTATACAGTAATAGCGGTGTCAAGGGAATAACCGTCCTTTTGAGAAAAAAAATTGTCGGCACAAACGTTAAAAATTTCCTTTTTTTATATATTTATTTTTGATGGTGGTAGCTTTGTTTCATCATCATCATCATCAGCAGCAGCAGCAGCAGCAGCAGCAGCCCCATGACCGAGTGTGGTCGTAGGGTCAGTGCGCAGCTGAGCAGCTGACCAACTTCCCCCACATATCTTGGTGGGTATTCATTCATGCATAGCGTGTCATGGATAAAGTTGGCCTAGTGGATTCCATCCCTCTCCAAGTCAGGCTATAGACGATGTCCTCCGACTTGAAGGTTTGCCTTGGTCACAGACACATGGTCGTTGGGATCAGTATAGAATGCCCTCCACCCAGCGATGCAGTGTCATCATCGCCCTGAATATTTTGCCTGTAGTTCAGTCTCATCTGCATATTTAACCTGCGTCTAGTCGAAAGTTGTTTAGATTGGATAGAACTTGATCTTTGAACTTTGTTGACATTCCTCTAGATTTTATTGGGGCAGGACCTTCAGTTTCCTCTTAGAAATGGCCAACCTTGGTGCGTTCCCATCCCAGTTGTTTGTCAAAAGAAGAAGCATCTTGCAACAGTTTTTGTGTGACAACGTATCATCCAGTCTGAGAAGGCGAAGAAATTGTTCACTTCTATTTTATAGTAATCATTCAGTATTTTGTATATCTCACAAAGATTGGTAAACTGCCATCTTTACTTCACTTTTGATAATAATTAAAAAAAAAAAAAAAAAAAACATCGCTTGAAAATCGTACAAACAAATCTGAGAATTGCGACAAACACATTACAACTCAATCTGGATTAAAAAAAAACATTGCTTAAAACAGGAAGCGTAAAAACTCGGAATAAGCAAATATGAAGAAACCAACTTTTAAACAAAGAATTCAAAACAGCATATAAAGAACTTAAAAAAAACGAAATTATTATAATTACGAATAGAGATAAGTTTAATATTTTTGTTATTTTAAATAGGACTGACGACTGTAACAAAAAAAAAACTTGATTCTATAGCGGTTCCAATGGCCTCAATTCAATCCTTACATTTTTTTACTTCACAAATGTGTCAGCAAACAAAAAGTAAACAAGAAAAACAACACAAAAAGCTGTTTTTATTATAACAAACAATCTTCATTTTACTGTATGACATACAAAACAATCAAGTGTGTGATTTTTATATAGTAAGAGTTGTAATTAATAGCAGGAGTTATTTACCTTTAAGTTGAAATTCTTAAAGAGATTTAAGAGAAAATATTTTTATTTGAACTCACAGAAAAAATTTCAGTTCATGAAATAAAGTTCAGTCTAAATTAAAGAAATGTTCAAAGTTGTTTTTTGAATAAAATGTTTGTTTGGCAAACTGTATGTTCTTTGAGTAGAATTTTTGTTGTCTCGATAAAAATCGTAGATGTTAAAATTGAAGTGTAGTTTGTTGGTGAGTGAGTGAGTGAGTGAGTGAGTGAGTGAGTGAGTGAGTGAATTCGAAGTTTCGGATTATGTTAGGAAATCTAACTTGGAAACTTCTTCAAAGATTTGAACGGCGTGAATTTGTTTAGCGAATTGTTTGATGCCGCAAAGCTCACTGTTAGAAGTTGATAAGTGTCCTTGTAGTTGAAGGAATGAATAGATGTCGTAGATGTGCGTACGTACGTATGATGTGTGTGTGTGTGTGTGTGTGTGTGTGTGTGTGTGTGTGTGTGTGTGTGTGTGTGTGTGTGTGTGTGTGTGTCATTGCGATTTCCCAACAGGGACAGACGTCAGCTCTTCACTGAACTACATTGTTTTGCTTCTGAGAAAACAGACGAAAGAGAGAGAGTTGAAGATGTCACTAAATATTTATAATGTTGTATGTCACGTAATAGGCTCGAAACACATAGACAGATTTTTAGCGATAAATTAATTTTAACCGTGCAGACGTAGACGAAAGCATGATACTGGCATTAATTGACCCATCAGGAGTCAGAGAAATATCAAGGCTATGTGATACACTTTTTTTACAGATTTTGTCGATCGCAGTACTGTTACTTTGGAAATATATTGAAATGTTTTTTTTTAACGAATAGAATTAGATCACAAATAAAATATTATTAAATTGAAGTAGAACAGTAAAATTCCATCCTCAATAATACAGACACATTTTTGGAAACCAAATAAAAATACTACTAGTACTAACCTTTTTAAGACAGAAATAAACAAACTAATTACAATTAAGAAGGCTGAAATACGATCTGTGGCGGACTTCACCGCATTAATTTAACTTTAGATTAGGAAACAAGACTGACGTGGAAAATGATAAGCAAAAGATATTGTTACACATAAAATATGTATTTAACAAGATGTACGACATCAAACAACGATGTGAAAGAAAGCATGCATTTAAGTAAGATTAGGTTGAATAAAACAAGAGTTGTCTCTCTTGAACAATTATTTTTGTATTTCAAAGTTCACTGGAAGAATGTTTATGAGAGTTTCTTATAATGATAAAGATTTTGCTGTGTAAAAAAAGATTATGTGTGTGTATAAGGAATGTTCAGCAGATCAATGAAAATTGTAGGTGAGTATAATCCCGCCTATTTATACGGAAATGTTAAAATCCATAAACCAATTTCGTCATTCCGTCCGATAATCTCTCAAATACCTACTCCCGTATCTAAAACTCTAAACAAACTGATCTAATTATACTTGTTTAATAAATATAATGTCAATTCGAGCAACGAATTCCTTGACATATACAGTCAGTTATGTGTCATACGTGATACATGCTTAGGCGATCATGTATCTTTCAATACATGACTGAGGCAGATGTTTTCCCGCAGTAATTTGCCATTTCTTGCGGTAGACCAGATCCCATCCAAGCCTATAGAACTCGGTCTTCCGTACTATTTACCCATAGCTGGGGGGGAAGACGATGATTCATAAGGGTATTAGCACGTAAGTGAATATAATGGATTCGACTGGAATTTGAACTCGGCTCTCCGATTTCTCAATCCGAGCCGCTATCCACTGTACCTTCTTTTGACATATTACATTCTAATAAACCTAACAATGTCATCCTAGTCTTGTTAGATGTTGAATGTCTGCTTATTAATTTTCCTGTTAAATAAACCATAGAAAGCTTTATGCAAATCTTATCAAATCACCCTCAGCTCCCATTTCTCTTAATATTAGACCAAATATTTCACGTAAACTTTTACTGTCTTGCACCACACAAATGACATTTTACCGTCACCATTTACACACAGACTGCTGGTGTAGCGATGGGTTCGCCTCTGGGTCCTATTTTATCTAATTTCGATAGGAATGATGTAGAAAACAAGATCTATAATAGTTTCAACAAACCCTCAGTATATGCCAGACATATTGACGATATTTCCATTTTAACAGAAAACAGAGATGAATTAAAAACCCTTAAAGAAAAATTTGAAAGTAACTCAGTTTTACAATTCGCTTATGAACTCAACATTAAAAATAGAATTCATTTCCTAGATATTTTAGATGATAATAATGACGATTGTATTAATTCAATATATATATATATATATATAAACACTAGTAAATATTCATGACTACTTAATTATAAAAGCGAATGTCTGCACATGTATAAAATAGGCGTTACAAAAAAACGTGTTTTATCGTGCTAAAATGATTTCCTTTACGGACACAATGTTTTTCTAAGGAATTAAACAACATAAAACAAACACTTATCAAGAATAATTTCCTAAATACTTTTGTTATGAGGAAATAAGATTATCTTTAAAGAAATTTAGAAAAAATAATATAAACAACCAACTTGATACAAACTAAAATAAAGACTCCATTAAATTGTTTTATTGTAAGCAGATGTCGAACACTAATTATAAACAAGACGAAATTGAAATTATAACCGCAAGGACACATATCTCCAAGGACATATGGCCCCAAGGACACATATCTCCAAGGACACATGTCCCCCAAGGACACATATCTCCAAGGACACATGTCCCAGTGGATAAACGCGTTGGTTAAAGTAATCCAGCGACTTGACCCAAAGGGTTGTGGATTCAATCCCTGGCCACGGCAGAGGTGAAGAAAAACTTGGAGAGTTGAGTTACTAAAAGGGAAATAACTGAAACTGAGATATCTAGAATAGGCATGGCACGTGGAACTAGAACAATCTACCCCTTATGAACTAAATAAAGGGTTCAGTTCGAAATTCCAACGTATATTACTTAAAGATGGCCGGAGCGTACAACGACCGAAACGTCGTGAATGTGGAACTAAAAATGTCAATGGTAAATATATGAAGTCTGTCGGCTCGTTAATATATATGTGATATGCGTATGTGCGTGTGTTTTATATATATATTTATATCTGTGTGTGTGTTATATGTGTGTGTACGTATGTGTTATATATATGTGTGTGTGCGCGTGTGTTATATATATAATTGTGTTTGCGTGTGTTATATATATATATATGTGTGTGTGTGCGCGCGTGTGTTATATTTATATGTGTGTGCGCGTGTGTTATATATGTGTGTGTTATATATATATATATGTGTGTGTGCATGTGTTATATACATATGTGTGTGTACGCGCGTTATACATATATGTGTGTGCGTGTGCGTTATATATATGTGTGTGTGCGTGTGGGTTATGCATATATATGTGTGTGTTATATATATATATATATATATATGTATATATATGAAGAAATATAGTCTTAAGGTGTGCTATATTTATGGGATAAAGTGCTCAATATCAGAGATAGAGCGTGTGTAAATATAAAAGTGAACATAGAAGTCAACACTTAGAGGCGACAGTCTGTTTCATGCTATATGCAATGTGGCCTGACGATTGCATATAGCATGACACAGACTGTCGCCTCTAAGTGTTGACTATGTTCACTATTATATATATATATGTGTGTGTGTGTGTGTGTGTGTGTGTGTGTGTGTGTGTGTGTGTGTGTGTTATATATGTAAGCTGTTCTGTACAGGGCCTGGCCCGTTTTGTAAATTCTGTTCAAGTTGCTAGTGGGTTTTCGTATAGCAAGTGATAACCGGAGCTTTTTTCTGCAGGTTTTCTAACACATGCCGCATGTTATTCCCAATGTAGTATTAATCGTAAATTGCCAAAGTTCTACCAATATGGCTCTTCTTGTGGTTAACAAGGCCTGCATTGGAGAGACGTACTTTGCCATATGCATTTACATGCAAATTAATTGATTTATCAATGATTGCCCCTCTTAGCTGCATGCTTGTCATTTGGCTAACACTTATTCGACGAATATTTTAGTACCTTCATAAATTGTACGCCTCATTTATTACGATCACAAACAGCATCACACACACACACACACACATATATATATATATATATGAAGAAATATAGATTTTAAAGTGTGCTATATTTACGGGATAAAGTGCTCAATATCAGAGATAAAGCGTACGTATATATATATATATATATAAAATTGAACATTGAAGTCAACACTGAGAGGCGACAGGCTGTTTCATGCTAGACGCAATCGTCAGGCGGCTTGACGATTACGTCTAGCATGAAACAGCCTGTCGCCTCTGAGCGTTGACTTCAATGTTCACTATATATCTATATATATATATATATATATATATAAAACACATATATATAACACGCACAGACGCACACATATATAACACACACGCACATATATATAATACACACGTACACACACGCTCATATATATATATATATATATATATATATATATATATATATATACACACACACATATGTATATAAGACACACGCACACATATATATCCCTGATATTGAGCAATTTAACCCATATCTTAAAACTATTTTTATCATCTTTCTATCTTTTATATTCTTATTAACTTAATTAAAATACACGTTAATACTTTAATATTTCATCATCATGAGAACTGTTTCGACTTGAAATCCCCTTCAAATCATATTCAACATCTTTCAAAATAAAACACTTATCGGTCTTCTCCAAAATTGTCCTCTACTAATTTATAAAAGTGCCGCATCTCTTCCATCTCTTCAAAGTTTTGACCTGAAATGTTGGATAGTTCTTTTAATGTCTTTGTTCAATTTGCATACGATGGTTATCTTCCATTTGGTATTGATGACCAAATTTACATAATATTTACTATCTGTTTTCAAAGTTTCTTGTTCTGTCTAACCCCGATATTAATATCAAGTCTTTCTTTGATTTTCGTTTCTTGGAGACAACATACATCAATTTTATAACTTCCAATATCCCGAGAGCCAGTCATCTCTGCTTTTCTTCTTTTTTTTTTTTTTTTTTTTTTCACGGGTTTTCTAACATTAAATTAAACGATGGTAAATGTTTATATGCAACTAAAAAGGCATTTACAAAGTTTTAAATAAGAAGTTGTCAACTTAACGAATGACAACTGGATAAGTCATTAACTTCGAGATAAAAAAAAAAACAAACTTCTCGCTCCACTTTAAGCACGCATAAAAAAGATGCAGACATTTTAGAAAACATGTTTTAAAAAGCTCACACTGCTATGATGACAAATAAACTCAAGCCTTGTAACGGCGGCCTTACCATTAACAAAGGAAAGTAGAAGTGATAAAACAACAAATGGCGGTAATATGAGGTTGAGATAAATAAAATAATTTTTATTTCCCGTGATTTACGAGGTTTGATCGCTTACTCGTTCATGGGTATCGTATATCAGTCGTGGGAGACTGAGTTCGTTCGGGGTATAACAAAAGGTAATAGGGAATCGTAGAGAAAATGAAAACGCTTATGTAGTCAAGTGAGATAGACACTTTGGGTGGAAATATTCCAGTTATCGTATATAATGTTTCGAATTTCTTGCTCTCCACATGTCGATTATTTTTAGTGTGGATGCCCATGTAGGAACCAAAGCAATAATAAAAATGAAAAATAATATAAACAAGGAGAGATAAATAAATGTGATGAAAGTGCGATGACCTCCCTTAAATTATATTATGTAAATTGATCAGAAAAGATGTCTTATGATCCTAGTATTTTGGGACCGATTTCCGGAAGTGGATTCTCAGAGCCATACGAAATTCTGGTCTGTTTTTGCCATATCAGCTGTGCCAAAGTGAGTACTTCCGTTTGAGTCAAGCAAACGTGTTGCGGGTGTATGTATCGTGTTTGAGTCGGAAAACACGTATCTCCTGGCATATCTTTCCCACAACAATAATTATGGACTAGAATGTGAGTCCAGGTAATAAAATGTAAAATGACAACAAAATTATATATATATATATATATATATATATATATATATATATATATATATATATATATGAATCATTCATACAAAAAACAGATATAGAAGTTAATGATATAAATGCCAAGAATACATCTTCATAAACAAATTTAATAAAGTACATTAACCCCGAACCTGTAGATGAATGTTATGATTCCTGTTTATAAATTCCAGTTGCATAAGGTCTTTTTTTTAGTTTTTTTTTACTTCTCGGTAATAACAGGACAACGAAAATATAGATGTAATCCGAAATATGTTTTAAAAACAAAAACAAATCTAATTCCATACCTGATGATGTCTGTATGAACATATTGAGAGCTTGTAAAAAACTAAAAAAAGGCCTTATGCAACTGAAATTTATAAACAGGGATCATAACATTCATCTACAGGTTCGGGGTTAATGTACTTTATTAAATTTGTTTGCGAAGATGTATTCTTGGCATTTATATCATTAACTTCTATATCTGTTATTTGTATGAATGATTCATGTAATGTAAATTGAACTGCACAACATACTTTATATATATATATATATATATATATATATATATATATATATATATATATATATATATTAAGAAATGGACAAACCCGACAATTTATTAAAACATTTTTATGTTTAACATTCTTTTTATAGATTTACTAAAATACTTGTATCTATAAAAGAATGTTAAACATAAAAATGTCTTTAATATATATATATATATATATAAAAACAAACAATAATGTATGAATTAACAAAATAAGCTCATACAGAGACAATAGAAGATTGTTGCGTGTTACAAAACAATGAATATGAAAGAAAACATTTGAAGACTAAAGAATGTGTGTGTGTGTGTGTGTGTGTGTGTGTGTGTGTGTGTGTGTGTGTGTGTGGTTTGGTGTAGGAGAAAGTTCTAGAGAAAATGAAGTGAAAAGTGCGTACGTGTAGCGCGTGTGTGTGCGTGAGCGTCCGTTTCCCGAAACGCATTCGACTAACATTTTACCCTGTAAGAGGAAAATAGGAAAAAGAGAGAGTTACAGAATGTTACTGCCTATTCTTAAGCTTAAGAGGTGTTTTTTTTTTTTTTCTGAAAGTAAGTGGGGTGTAACTCCACAAATGGACTTCTGAAAGGGTACGACGTCCTGATTTGTGGCCTTAACAAAAATTAACCCGGGAATTCTTGGTTTTCTGACTTTATTCCGCTTCTTTGAAGATGAATGCCATTTTTTTTTTCAATTTGGAACTGAGCTGTGCTGAACACGTAAATACCTAAAAAATAAGCCCGCTTCACTTCTATATGCTTCACAGTATCTATGACAGACGAAAAACTCGTGTATAGTATTAAAATATAATTGATCATAAGACCTCTCGTATATTTACTATTGACAACATATCAACTTGAAAACGTATCTTATATATTCCTTAGTTAACAAAGAATTTGAAAGCAAAAGACTTTCGTGTGTGAGTCGTCGGCCATATTTAATGGTATTTTTGATGTTGGTTGGTAGCTTAGCGCAATATTTCTTGTTGTATACAATAAAACCATACACAAAAATATGTTACAACGCCTGAAGTTGGTTGTAGTGGCAAGTGCTGGTCGTCACTCTCCGTTTATTAGCTCATCGCAATCACTGACACTCGAAATCTTCATTATTTCTTTTAGCATACACCACATTTATTCTAAATATGACATTTTTTAAAATCATTTCATCCCAAGCAAGGCGATAATGCGACTAAGACACGAAGTGTTACTGAGAGTGAAAAGAAATGAGAAAATGTTAGTCAGAAGAAAGGACAATAAAAGAACAGACATAAGATGGCGATTGATGCTGCATTTAAATTTTGAGGATTGTAGGTGTGTCGGAAAAGTATTCCATTGACGAGAAATGTGAAAAAAGAAATTATTAGAATAGAATTTACGGTTGTATCTTGCTATTTCAATAGTAAAACGATTAGATGTAATAGATAATCGAATGATACGCTCAAATTAACGCAGCTTAGGTCACAAGGAGGATAGCTCATCAGAACAAATGCCATGAATATATATATATATATATATATATATATATAATTTCCCCTCCAACAAAGCGGGAGTGGCACTGGCTGTCACGCAGGGGATTAGAGAAGGTGAGAGAAAAGACTGGGTAAAATTGGGACCGAGGAAAGGATAAAAGCTGAACGGGGTTCAAGAATATAGAAGATGGCGACTGATGTTGAATTTCAATTTTTGAAGATTGTATTTATCAGGGAAGCAAGTAATTGGAAGGGTGTTCCACAGGTGGGAAGTGCGAGAACAGAAACTGTTGGCGTAGAAGTGGCGGCTGTATTTAACTAATTCAGCAGTAAAAGGGTGGAACCTTTTATGCCAGTCTAGTAGCACGCTTAAATTCATGTAGTCGGGGAACCAGAGAAAACAAAAAGATCATCAGAGCAGTAGCCATGAAAATATTTGTAGAAAAGACAGAGGGAAGCCGCGTTACGGAAGTAGGAAAGTGACTGAAGTCGAGATGCCAAGTCAGAACGGATAACATTACAGAATCTTCTTTGGATTCTGTCCAGAATCTAGTGATATATAGCGGGAGTACCAAACCAGATGGTAGATTTATAAACGTGCAAGATGGATTCTGGCAAGAAAAACTGTCTGACAAGATATTGTTAATCAACTTTCCAGTAGCAGACATAGCAATTAATTTAATATCATTTTTTCCACTCCATGTTAGTCGAAAACGGGAAACCGAGACGGCGTAATGAGTTTGCACTCCTGGAGGTTAGCGTCAGCCATACTGGTGAAAGGCAAAGATTTCTGGCGCGGTACAGGAAACCGACCATTTTTCCAGCATCTTTAGTGATGGATCGAATGTATGTGTTCAACTTAAGGTCTGGGTAGAGTTTAAGTCCTAGTACGCACTCAACACACGTGGGAACGTTACTATTTTGGTTTTAGAAGAATTGAAAGTAACCAGCCAGTTTCTCCTCTACTGAGCTGTTAGAGCTCGATCAGAGGAGAGATCAGATGCTAATCTCTGGTCATCTCGAGTTTTGGAGGTGCACTCATATACTGTTCTATCATCAGCATAGATATTCACAAATGATTGGAGCATAATCTTCAGGAGATCATTTATGATCTGCCTAACATTATAGTGGGACGGTTACGTTGATCACTGGCCGTTAACAACTGCCTACTCGTTAGGTAATACTTTATAACTGAACAGACTCTAGCAGTGTTTCCATAGCTAGAGAGCTTGTGCAGCAATCATTTATGCCACACCTAGTCAAAGACCTTTGAAATATTGAATGCGATCGTCCTTGACGTTGCACAGTCTCACTGATTCTGTGAGTAATGAGGATAGGATATCAGCAATGGACAGAACTGATCGAAATTCGTACTATTTGTCGCTCTAGTAGTTGTCCCTAGTGAGGTGATCAACAACCTTCTTGTTGATTATAGCTCAAAAAAGTTTGCTAATGACACTGAGTAGGCTAATGAGTTTATATTGTAATGGGGATATGTGCTCACCAGCGTTCTTGAAAACAGAGCATACGTTTGACACCTTTCACAGATTTGAGAAGGATTTCTCCTTTAACCAGCTGTTAAATTATTTGTCGTGAGTTGAGCCAACAGAAATATCGCTCTACAGAAGGATGCTGAGAATACCACGGACGGAACTTGTGAGTAACGAAGAAGTTTTAAGGAAAAAGTAAATAAATGGACACTTATATTTTGAATGTTAGAGAAGTAGGTAAAGTAAGTAGCGAATAAACTAACGAAGGATAGCACAGGAACCGATGTTAAAACGTGATATTGTCATAAGATATTTTTTTAAGTCACGGTTTGTAGAAGAAAATAAATGAAGAATTCAATAAATAACAAGCAAAAAATTTACAAATTTCAAAATTTAAATCTGCCGACCCCCACCCCTCCCAACAAAACTGATCAGCAAGAATAATCGGTCAGTTGGAATAAATGTTTCAACTTACCGTATTTTCCGGTTTACAAGACGCTGCGGCTTGGAAGACGCACCTTAATATTGGAAAGAAATTTCTAAGAAAAAAAAAATGATTCTCATACAATACACTTCGTCATGCGTCCCTCACATACTAGCGTCACAAATTGTTTACATTAATCACTCGTCCGATTTTGTTTGTATGGCAATGACATCCTAGTCAAAAGCAGAAAGGCTCCCGCCACTGCTAGTAAAAAGAGCATGTTTAAGAATATGGCTCAGCTCCAGGAAGGTTTATAGTCTTGGAAACACGTGTAACAGCTAACGTACTGAGGTTACATCATATAAAAATCTGATAGATAGCTGAGTTTATAGTGTAATTACTCAACATACAAATCCACGTCCCTATCAGTCAAGCCACTTAGGTGACCGTCCAAGCTTACTTTAGCCTGGGCGTTACCTTACATTCGTCTTGGAAGACGCACACGTATTTTTCAGAGTATTTTTTAGGAAAAAATGTGCGTCTTGTCAGCCGGAATATACGATAATTATTTTCAATGAACTGAGAGTATTATGCTCTGGCAACCATCTTAAATGACTATTCTGTTCCCAATGTCCATCTTCTTTGGCATCCGAGGTTTTGGGGGGTTTTTTCTGCTTTCTATTAAGACTGAAGTTGAGAACTGATGACATCGGGAAGGTCATTGATGAAGATAAGAAACAAAGGAAATCCACTAATAGAGCCCTGAGCAGTGTCTCCTTAATACGAAAAGATGAAAAAAAAAAGAATCATATTCGCTCTACGAAGGTTCCAATGGCAATATTTACAATTTGATGTGTTCAGAGAAATTCAACAAATCATTCATAGTCTACAAATTAAGCATTTTTAAACCCAGTGATTTGAAAGATTGCAAAAGGATTTTTACACAAAGAAAATGGTTCGGGGTGTAACGCCACCCTAATTACGATATTGTTCTTTGTTTAGGTGATCATGGCTCTCCACAAGTTCCTGTCCCTTAATAAACTTTGTTTTTCTGTTATTTCCCCTAAGCGCTGTTCCGCCATCCATTCACTCGAACACATCAAGTATGATTCTCTGTTCTCGTTTCTCTGTTTCTCTTGCCTTCAATCTGTCCTGTGAGTATCAGATTTTCCAAGCCCTCCTTCCTCATTATGCTACCCAGAAATCTCAATTGCTTTTTCTTCATATTAATTATTAGCTTCCTTTTTGTTTCTATTTGCTCTAAATTTAGTCATTACTCATATGTTCTGTTCACAGTATCCTCAGCATCCTTCTGTGTAACCAGTGTTGCTTCAAGTCACCTCTTCCTCTTTGAGGAGATTGTCCAGCATTCACTGCCATATAGGAGGACAGATACTATGTAACACTTTAGTACTTTTTTCCTTGTTTCTAGCGATTTTTTTCTATTTCTTAGTTCTCTGCTTAGCTTTTGGAAGGCATCTTTCGCTATCCCAATTACGCCCTCGGGCTTCGGTTTCACACTTTCCGTCCTCTGTTAAAACATTTCCCAGATATTTAAGAGAACTTAAAAAAGTGATTCATATTTTACAAATTAAACATTTTCTTTTTATTTTACCCGGTGATTTGAAATACTGCAAAATGATATTTACAGAAGGAAAATGGTTCCTTATGTAACGCCACTCCTCGTTATAATTTAATGCCGCAGTAAAATCAAATTACCTGAAGTAAAATGAGGTGGGAAAAGGTAAGAATAAAATAATAAAAAATTAATTGAAACATTTTGACATTTGATTATCTCCCAGGTAAGCAGAGGAGGAAAGTAAATAAAAAGAATAATGAACCTAAGTACAAAAAAGATCAATGAGTGTTCATTCTTTAGCAAGAGTTAAACTTTAACAAAAGAAAATCAAATCTATTCAAGTGTAGATAGGTTTGCCTATCGTCCTGTTAACACTCCTCCTCCCCGTTCTTTTGAACAGGAGTGGAGATTAATCCGTTGTTTTCCTATTTGGCATTTGGTTTCCGGTTCCTTCTAAAGTCTTTTTCATTCTCTTTCACTCCCAGTAGCTCTTTGAAGTCTTAGTGGCATTATCACCTTCGTTGGGGTGAATTGATTAAAAAAAAATATTACCTTAAACCATTACCACCCCTAGCTACCTTTTTTTACGTGATACATTCACCCTTCTTCTTATTCTTCTTCTTATTATTATTATTATCATTATTATTATTATTATTATTATTATTATTATTCGTACCTTGTCCCCTTCAGAGCATGAGCTATAATGGCTTTCCAATTTCTTCCCCTTTCTAACTTGTAAGGCTTCTCTTTTTTGCTAAACCCTATTCTGTCAACCATTTACAAGTGCTCGCTAGGTTAATTCTGTTTTCCCCTGACTCGCCTGTTTTCAATATGTCATATGTGTCTCAAATTCTCTAAGCCTTCTTTCTTCATTATGTGCCCTAAAAATTTCAACTGTCTCTTCAAATTTAAATTTTAATTTATTTTTATTTTAATTTCATTGATTTTTTTTAAATTTTAATTATTATACCCACAGCGTTTCAACCGATGGTGATTGCATATGTATCCAGTAAGTCATAGAAACCTTTATTCTGTATCTGTCTATATTTCTGAGATGAGGTATTATGTACATTATTTACATTATTCGGACTATTGTCCTCATATTTATTGCAACGTTTCTTCAGATGGTTGGAATGTCGAACTGAACCCTTTATTTTGCTCACTGGGATAGACTGTTCCAGTTCCACGTGCCATGTTTAATGGATATCAGTAATCAGTTATCTCCTGTTAGTTCCCCTCTCCAAGTTCTCCACTGCCTTAACCGGGTATTGTGTATTGTGTAGTCCCATAGAATTGTAACAGGTCCTATCTCTGTAACCGGGTCTGGGTGGTGTTCATACCAGTTTCTTTCAGTTTCCTTCCCGTAGAAGTTGCAGATTTTCCAGTGCAGATATTGGCCCACTCTGTCATGCCAGGTTTTATATTCAGTGGTTGCCAATATCGTGCAACCTGATACAAGATGATCAGTTGTTTCAGGATATTTATCACAGAATCTGCATTTTGGGCTAACACAATATTTTAGTATATGTGCTTGATAATTCCTAGTTAACAATTATAATTCCTAGTTATATTATTATTATTATTATTCAGTTTACTGTAGATAATTAATTATTTCTTAATGTTTTCTCTGTGATAAATATGACTTTACACTTATAGGTGACATCATCATTCAACAAATATGTCTATTGATTCTAACTGAAAGTAAAGCTATCAAAATATGTGGCCTTTGAAAGAATTCTTCTTCTTGTTAGGTTCTTCGAGACGAAAAAAGAAATCGTTAATTGTTTTGTTTTTTGATCCATGACAGACTCGGCGAAAGAACGACATCATTCGCCGGCTTCAGGAAGAAATCCGTCAGATTGACAAACAATCCGAAGACAACATCCGACGCGTTAAGATGGAGGCCGAAAAGAACATCTCCTCAGAGCTGAAGACGAGTGACGGCAAGTGCGCCAAAATTCAACAGGAACTGATTTTGTCCCGAAATTCACTGCAGAATCTCACAAATGATCATCGAAACCAAGAAATGGAACTTCGCAGGGTAAGTGCTTCTACCAGATACCGGCCCAATGGTTGTCTTCATTAACCCATTAATATACCAATGAAAGGGGACATGTGACGTTAGAATTCCATTCGAATCATTAAATTATAAACTAAAATAACAAATGCCAAAATATATCGATAGCTACCTAATAACAATATCAGTGGCTACACGACGTGGACTTGAAACCTTTGAGGCCAGTAAGGTACTTGGGAGTCATCTGAGTGCTCCTGGCATCAGTCGCCAATACTCCTGTTATTAACGTCTACTGATATGCATCCCAAATTCTTGTATTTCTCGTATATCCGTTCTACTGCAGCTCAAGAAAAAAAAAAACCTTCCCCCACCTCATAATGGTGCGCTTCATTTTTCTAACCAAACAATGATTTCGGGGTTAAACTGTTTTTATTACCATCTGCGCCTCATGGCATCTGCAGATACACTGTTATAGCTACAATACATCTTTACCTATTATTCCACACGTATATTAAACCGGTTGAGCTCATTTCTGCAAATGGGCGTGGAAAAAATATTCAGTCCACCAAGGAATCTAATTTTTAAGCATTCATCTTATGATAATGAGTCACATTTGATTCTATCTAACTATTGATCCTGTATTTGTTTATACATAATAATGTTTATGGATGCGTGTCAATTATAAGTGTACGTTTATGTGTGTGTGTGTTAGCACTTGCCTATGGGTAGAGGAAAACGAAATGTAAGCATTCAACCAAAGCGACAGCTGAATGCAGCCCGAGTGTAATCCAACATGGAGAAGAAAAATAGGACTACTTAAGAGAAGCGTGTATAGTTGGCAAACTGAATTTATGCTCAATTGAAGGCAGGGTAAGAAAAACTGTCTCAAACTACTCCCCTGTCTTTTTAAGGCTCTTGGTTTTCGGACTTTTTGACACCAAAATAGAACAATTCCATTGTTCTAGTATTATTTCTATTTATAATATATGAGACTTCTATGTTATGTCCGCAGAGAAAAGGATTCAATAACACTGATTTTGGATATTCTCATAATCGAGTGCGCATGCGTAGTTTCTTGTGTCAGTATATGTGCGCGTAGACTACAGTGGTGGACTGACTAGATTATCAACTTGCCTGATGGCTGGTGGGTCCCTGATAGAGTTGGCACCCTTTATCAAATAAAAATGAAATAATGTTTTAGCAATAAAAAAGAATAAGTTATTTAATGCGAGAGGACATTTTCAAAGCTAAAGATCATAAAAACAAGATTAAGAAATTCGCAGTCTGCCGAGAATTTGGTATCATACATGTTGCTATCTATTGCATGGGGATTGTTAGATGAATTGGTTGCAGAAGCAATTATTGGCAGATTTGAACAATCATCGAGTGAACACAATTGATTGCTCTTAATATAGCGGACTGCGTGTAATGTGTGCTTTTAAACCATATGCTAATGTATAAATTGTTAATTAAACTATTTAAAAATATTAACCAATTATTTAAAAATAAAAATTAAATTATAACATTCTGTATTTAGATTTGGTATTTAGGACACATGGCCCAAGAGTTGTGAGTTCAATACCAGGCCACAGGAGTGGTGGATAGTTAAAAGGAAGTAACTGAGACATCTGTAAGAGATGTGGCACGTGGAACTAGAACAATCTACCACGGTGAACGAAATAAAAGGTTCCAAATTCCAATCACCTGAAGAAGACCGGAGCGTACAACGGCCAAAACGTGGTGAATATGTTGCAATGAAGACGATGATAACAGTCCGAATAATGTAAATAATGCAAATAATTATAATACCTCATCTCAGTGATATAGACAGATATATAGAGAGAAGGCCGGAGCGTACAATGACTGAAACGTTGTGAATATGACAATGAAGAAGAGGATAACAGTCCGAATAATGCAAATAGTCATAATACCTCATCTCAGAGATATAGACAGATATATAGAGAGACATAGACATAAAGAACGGGGCGTACAAACGGCTGAAACGTTGTGAATATGACAATGAAGAAGAGGATAACGGTCCGAATAATGTAAATAATACAAATAATCATAATACCTCATCTCAGAGATATAGACAGCTATTAATGACAGGAATATATACCGGGCATGTGCACTGTAATTATTAAGAAATACACATTTTTTCCACAAATTTTTTAGTTTTAATTGTACTGTTTTCTCCATATCTATTTTTGAAAGTATTTGTTGTGAAAATTAAGCGATAACATTGTAATGTTGGGTGGGTTCGCTTTTATCCTCACAAACAATATTTTTTAAATCCAGTTTCGCCACTGGTGGCCCACACACTTGTAATATGCAGCTTTTTAATATCTACTTGTAAAATCATACTGCCTGTGTGCTTTTTTTTTCAATTCAGCGAAATTACAAGGCGGAGACAGAAGTGGAAAATTGGATCCAGAAATATGATCAGGACATGGGACAACTTCAGGTGAGTCCTCTATCTCCATATACATTTGTCAGGCTTTAATTAGAACCAGATTCTGAAATTGATAATTTAAATGCTCATGTCAGCCATCCATTTTTAAGTGGACCCTGGTGATCTCATTTGTAAGAACTTTGCAATGTAGAGAAGGATGTACAACATAAACACTGGTTGATTTTCGATGCCAACTACGGTTGATCCGTTAAAACTGTACTGCTATGTCTCAGTACATAAATGATTAATAACGATTCCAATAAATATGACGCGGTGGCTTCCCCACACGACTGGCTTAGAACACGCGCAAAGTGTGTTCTAAATAATTTTATCGGTGTTTCTATGACTAGAATAAATGTCTTCAAAGCAGCCAGCCACTTGACCAAAAGTGAATAAAATAATAGATAAATAAATGAAAACTTTCGAGATCAAGCGATACTTAGTCGGAAGTTTCAAATTTCCGTTAGCAGGCGTATATAAGCAGTCAGAGATAGAACTGAGAGTAATTCCATTCCGTTCTTTGGCTGTCGTCGAGAAAAAGTTCCGAAGCCGTGGGTTATAGTATAGGGATGAGCAGTGAGGTGATAGAAGGAAGCTAGAATTCTCACTGACTGAAGAGATAAGCTGATTCGTAGTAGATCATGACAGAAACGGTAGATGGTATCTCAACTACCCACCTACCCATCCTTAAATCGTGCAAGTGTATCCCCGAATAAACAGCCAAATCTACTGGAACAGCATTTGTGTTTCTATTTCTTGCCGTGGCATTAATTTCCACTCCCCGTTTCCTTTATGAACATACAATAGACCTTTCCTAGTTTTGAGAACAGTGGCGCGAACGAGAATAGAAATGCAATGTGGGTTTATTTGTCTGATCAGTGGTAAAAAATACATAAGTGAAACATCAAAGGAATTAAAAATTATATGAAGAAAAAAGGAATATTTTACAAAACAACACACTCAATGCATTAATCGCTCACCGTAATGAGTCTGACCATAGTTTTGATTTTTTTTAAAAAATGCTACTTTAATTAAAAGATGAAAGCCTATAGAAAGTGCTTTAATTGCTAGATCATGCACAGAAAATTTGCGCCCGTGTTCTCACAACATTTTCACATTTCTTGGCAGATCTTCTATGTGGCATACTTAATAAGAAAAGTGATAAAAATATAAACAAAAATAAACTGACTGAAATTGTCTATACGATATTCCCAAACACACATATATTATAAATTAAATTGAAAAGTTTAAAATTTCAGCGACCCCATCTCCTTCATGATCATGTGGAATCACATCAAAATAAACATCACTCTAGTCCTGATGAAAGAATGAAACGCTTTCCACGATTTTTTCCACTTAGTCACTGACTTTCCTAACATTTTTCTGGTATATGAAAATGTATAGATCTTTTTCATATATATATATTGTTATGTTCCAAGTTCCTTGTACCACGGTGATGGTCCAAAGTTCTTTGTCCCACGGTGATGGTCCAAGTTCCTTGTACCACGGTGATGGTCCAAAGTTCCTTGTCCCACGGTGATGGTCCAAGTTCCTTGTACCACGGTGATGGTCCAAGGTTAGAACCAATGAAAGAATAACACGAACACAGGTATGGAATACAAAGATATATTACAACAGAAATATAATACAAAGAAGTAGAAGTATTAGTAATGACTATCAGATTTGGTTAGTGTGTGTGTGTGTGTGTGTGTGTGTGTGTGTGTGTGTGTGTGTGTGTGTGTGTGTGTGTGTGTGTGTGCGCGTGTGTGTGTGTTATGGGAACTTACCCATAATAATAATGGACTATTCCTGACATTATAAATACTGCGCCTCTCAAGAGGTATGAGGAGAATGTAAGACGAGGAGAGATAATTGAGAGCATATTGTAAGGACACTGGAATAGTGATACTTGTCGAGACAACATAGTTCACTCTAAGAAATATGAAAATGTTGTGAGAACACGGGCGCAAATTTTCTGTGCATGATCTAGCAATTAAAGCACTTTCTATAGACTTTCTTTGGTAGAAAGTCATCATCATCATCATCATCATTTTTATCAAAATTCTTTCGTTTTCAGATCATGAAGTGACATGTTCTCTCATCTTCAGTGATATTGTATACTTATTCGACAAGGGCACCTCGAGGCGGTGTAATTGTTAACAAGCTTGTTTCGTAGGAACAATTACGACTGCGTAGTGAGTTCGATCCACACTGTGTGCCCCTACTTCCGTCCTTGTGCCACATCTAAGCTACGCTTGGAAAATTACTATACTGATTCGACAATATTTTGCCAGCCTTCTCTGTCCTCTGCGAATTCGTTGGGATCTTTCTGCCTTGTTCTTTAAATGTCTCAGTTCAGCGTTGTGACTATTGTGCTTCTTGGATGACCTCTTAACCTTTTAAAGTCAGTCTTTTCAAAGTAAAACTCCATGGCTTTGTTAGCTGTGCATTCTGGAGCTATTCTGTTTGTTGATATTTTTTTTTCTTGAACAATAAGCTTGTATTACAGACCCACGGCCTCATACTACTCCTCCATTTACTATTGACAACAAATCCGCTTCCATAATGTTTGCATTCTGCCCCTAAACATATCAGCTGGTGTTTGTTTTTGCCGATGTTACTCTTCAGACCTGGCCCTATTTTTCATTTTTCGAATATTGTCTTTCTCAGTATATGATGTAAACAGGCTACCAATTCCACAGAAGTAATCTGATGACTCATGATCATTTCTTGAGTCTACGCAATGACCGTTCTTATTTGCAAAGATAAATACAGTGTTTACTAATTGTTTTAAATATTTGCCTGTTTTTTTTTAATTCATTTCTTATACTGTTTTTATTTCCAAGCTTTACAGCCTCCATGATTTCAGTTACTGTGTCGCATACAGCAAATATCTTTAAACATTTGTAATTATTTAAATGTCTCATAAGTTTAGAACGATGCTTGCAGTAAATCAGAATATGTTTCTAATTATTATAACCGATTGAGCTGACTTGAGCTGAAAAAGCAAACATGGTCAACTATGCCCTTCCGTACATCGTTGCACAAGCTGTGATGACATCC
The DNA here is from genome assembly GCA_903632075.3 of Acanthosepion pharaonis. Classification (NCBI taxonomy): domain Eukaryota; kingdom Metazoa; phylum Mollusca; class Cephalopoda; order Sepiida; family Sepiidae; genus Acanthosepion; species Acanthosepion pharaonis. The sequence continues at coordinate 2,584,532 of CAHIKZ030002225.1, read as the reverse complement.
AGCGTTAGCTGTATGCGTATACACGCAGCTCGCCATGTTCATAGGTTTGTCTCAGTGGCCGTGATTGAATTCAACAAAGAATAATGACAAATATTTTCAAGACGGTGGTTGGGGAGTTTCGCACAGTCCGATTTCCCACTTAATCGGCAAGATCTTCCTTCGGCTTCGAGAAGGTGAACTGCTATCTTACTAACTTCCGGCCACAGAGAGAGGACTCTTATACCCGGTTTCTGGCCGTCTGACTTACTCACTGCTGGTCCTTAATCTTACTGACTGCTGACCTCCTGACTGACTTCCTCACTCACTGACTCATTATATGGATACTGGCTGGGGTCCCAACACCCCTATCTGTCCACTTGTGTTGCGGAAAAGGAAACCACCCATTCAGCTTTTGAGTGGCTAGTTTTCAAAGGACTCTCCTTTTATGATTATCTAAAATCACTAACAAAATTTTATGTTTGCCAATTCAAAGGCAGACTGGAAACAGGATTCCTAAAAAATCTTAGTCATTAAATTGACTTAAAAGAATCTATCTATTTTATCTCCCAATGATGTGTGAGAAATCGTATTGCTGCACAACAATAGAGATTTTTAAGGATTGCATTTGCACATAACAATCAATCTCTTCATACCTTTTGATCTTCGGCCTCATAATATCCTATTTAAGGTATATGTCATTCTGAGAGATTTATCATTTTAAGCTCTATGGCATTCTGAAATATATGTCAGTGTGAACTATATTTCATTCTGACCTATATGTCATTTTCAATTATACGTCATTCATCGTGATCAATTATTTTTAACTATATTTTATTCTGACCTATATGTCAACTGAACTATATATCATTCTGAGCGATTTATCATTTTGAAGTATATGATATTATGAACTATATATCAACTGAACTATATTTGATTTTGAATTATATGTCATTTTGAATTATATGTCATTCTGTGTGATTTATGATTTTGAGTTATATGTCCTTCTGAGCTATATGTCAACTGAAATATATGTCATTATATCATTTTGAGTTACATGTCATTGAGTATTGCAGGATGAGTATGAGACCATCGAAAGTATTTACAAAGAGGAGAAGAAACAACTTAGTGAACTGGAAGAGAAATTCACCACCCTTCAGAAGGAATACCTTGTGATCATTGATGAACGTGAAATGGCACGTCGAATGCGAGAGGAGTCGGAAAGAAAAATGATCGTGATGGTGAGAGCTGCCACCACAATTCAAGCCTTTTGGAGGTCGTTCAAGGTGCGCAAAGTGCTTAAGGCTAAAAAGAAGAAAACTGCATCCGGTAGTGAAAAGAAGAAAAAGAAGAAGAAATAATTTGTTTGTTTTTTTTCGATAAGTAAGCAAATACATAAATAATTTCTCAAAAGAAATAAGAATGTAAAAATCTAAAAGATGTTTCGCAGAAGAGATAACACATTTGTCCTTGATTACATATTTTTGTCTACTTATAATTTCTTTTTGAAATAAAAAGTCTACAAATGATTTCGAGCAAGGTGGTCTTGCATTATGAAACCAGACAAGTAACAAAGTTTCTTTAGTGAGAATGACATAAGTATAGAGTAGAAAAATTGAATTTCTTTCTTCAAGATTAAAGCGATAAAAATGACCATTGTGAATTAAATCTGTAGATCTCACGCGCGTGAGACTTCAAGTTTTGCTCAGAGCAAATTCTTTGCTGTATTTTCTGTGAATAATTTCTTGTCTAATACACAGAGCTTAAAGTTTGTGTGAGTGTGTCCGCTGGAAACCCTGCATATTATGTATATGGATATAAAGGTGTTTTGGTTTTTTGTTTTTGTTTTTTTGTTGGTTTTTTGTTTTTGTTTTTTTTTGTTTGTTTTTATTTGTTTTGTTTTTGTTTTCATTTCACCCCAGCAGGGCAATAAAGCCACTAAGGCACAAGGGTTTACTGAGTGTTAGAGAATATGAGAAAAACTACTATTGATGAGAGAGAGGACAATAAAAGAAAAAAAATTATGAAGGCAGAAGATAACGATTAACATTGTATTCAAATGTTTGTAGATTGTAGTTGACAAGAAAGCAAAAACATAGGAGAGAGTTCCATTGGCGAGAAATTCCATAGAGGAAACTGTTAGCATAGAACTTACGGTTACATCTCGCCTTTTCAACTATAAAATAATTAAACCTGACCACCAATCTAGTACTTTGGTGTATTCATAAAGTTTAGGTACCATAGAGAAAGGTTCAACAGAACAATTACCATGAAAATATTTATAGAAAAGGCAAAGGGAAGCTACGTTACGGCGGTGGGAAAGGAACTGAAGCTGAGATGCCAGGTCAGCATCAATAACATTGCAGATTATTCTTATTTTATAAAGAACCTCTAAATATATAGCAGGAGAATCAGACATTTGTCCGTAAGGGTGTGTGCAAATGCGTTTGCAAATCATAAAGTTGGGATATCATAAAAACGCGGTTTTTATTATTTACATCTATCACCACGTGTCTTATATATTGAGCAACATATTACTTCTTGTTTAATGGCGATAATCAATTTGCATATTCAGCTTTTAAAAAACTTCTTTTTAATGATTTTTTCCTATTCATTTTTTCAATCTTTTTTCAATTTTTTCAATCTGCTCTTTTGTGATGTTGATAAAAGATTAAGCGATTGTTTTGTTGGCTTTTAAACGGCTTCGTTATTCAAATAAAGCATCACCTTGCTTAAGTGGAAAGCATCTTAGCATTTAGACCACAGTTCGGGAGGAAATGGAAGTAAAACAATATATAAAGTGAAGTAAGAAATATTGTCATTTTTAATAATATACTTTGAAAATCCGACATTTTCTTTTCTGAAAATATTTTGTAAATTTTTGTTCAGAAAATGAAAATAAACAATTAACTTATTGGATTTTTTTTTTTTTTTTCTTTAAATATTTTATTTCTTTATCTTTATAGAAAGAAAAGTTAAACCATTTTATTTAAAAACGAAATTTGCGCATTTGAATTTTTTTAAAAAAATGGTTTTTCTTAGCTTTATTTTATAGTAGCAATAATACCCGACGTTCAGCAGGTCAGTTTCCTCGTCATTGTTCCGCTCTGCCCCTTTCCCTGCCGTTTACTTATTCGAAAGATTTGCTGATGCCGTAAAACTATATTAGCGAAATTATCGTAATTAAAGCATATTGGTAAGTTTAAACGGAATGGTATGTGCGATAATTGAATGGTCGCGGGTTCGAGTACCGGTGAAGAGCGAAATGGACAGGACGGAGAATTTAGAGACAATAGCAATATAGGAAACGATAGCGGCTTGACAGTATCGAAATTTAAAAAATGAGTTCTATTATTTTATGAATAATATTTTTTCTTGCCATTCTGTCACTGTCTGTTCTATTTTTATGACATTTTCTTTCCTGTGAGCGGAGATATTATAAAAGCGGAGATATTATAAAAGCGGAGATATTATAAAAGCGGAGATATTTATTCAAATGGAAAAAGAGAAATGAGGCAAAAAAAAAACATTTACTATAAGTGGGAGTTCGAAAAGTAGATTAGAAGCAGCTGACCGGTTATCGTTCCTCTCTTATGAGAGCATGTTCGAGAAAATAAAATAAATCCGGGTTTGCAATCTTGAAAATTTCGTTAATAATCGGCAATATAAATCTGTCTCTCATGAAGATACCTTTTTGGTGTGAATTATAATCGCATTATGAATTTCATCTTAAAGATTTTGGGAAATTTTATCAAAATGAGACAACCTTCTTTTTGTAAACAACAGGAATGGTTGTTGGGTCATATATATATATATATATATATATATATATATGCGTGCGCGATAGAAATTAGGAGGATTTGAGATAATTATAATTAAGTAATTCATCGAGTCTAGAAGAAACCTCAGAAAGAACTGGACGGCAGTTTCGTCCTATATTTGGGACTCATCAGCAGTGCGCATCCACTAACGAGAATTGAAACCCGGACAGTTACGTTATCAGGTAAACGTCCTACCAACTGTACAAACGGGCCTCGGTGGCGAATAGGTAGCGAATCAGACTCGACATAGCGCCGCTCGATCACATATTCCGTGGTGGAACTCATCCGAGTTTCTCTTTTACCCACAGGACTGTGCCCCCCCCCCCACGAACCATGACTACTATCCACAAGCCGCTCATACCAACTGTTCTAACGGGTCTCGGTGACGAAAAGGTAGCGAATCAGATTTAATCATAATTTTCTACTAATTTCTATCACTTGTATATCCTTGAACCGGCTTCTAATGCTTTGAACTGAGCGGCTTGGAGATAGTAGTCGTGGCTCGTGGGGGCACAGTCCTATGGGTAAAAGAGAAACTCGGATGAGTTCCACCATCCATGCCAATCGATAATACTTTGATTTGCTCACTGGTAAGGCTTGCTGCTGTGTTCGTGCAGCGTTACAATTTTCGTGCGCTTACTTTGAATAACGTCCATCGCAGACAACGGCCGTAGGACAACTAATCAACAGTAGAGACAATAGTGTCTGGGCGTGATAAAAATCTGATGCAATCACGGATGACGCAGTATTTTTCAAGGCCAAACAAATTTCATCATACACCCCGAAAATAGATTCATATTACTGCATACCACTGCAAATCTGAAGAAAAAATAGAAATCGATTACACCCTGTCACTCCAGTAGGTCTAATATTTAGAATGATTGTACCATTCGATCTGTGGCCGAGGAAGATTGAAACTGTATTATTATTCTCGTTAAATATCACGCAGAAGAGTGTGTCATTTAGATAAACGGCTATAAAGACATTTTGCGTAGCATAAAAAAAAGGAAACTGAAATGGCAATGGCCACGTAACCAGTTCGCGTGGCCTCTCCAAGACCACATTACAAGGAATGGTACAAGGTGGAAGGAGAAGAGATGGTCGAAAAACGACGACGAATGGACGGGTGTAAAGATTTACCCAGACCAATGACCGCTGGTCAGTGACTGGAAGAGATGTCATTGTTGTCAGGGACATTATTGTTTCTTCTGCACTGGCATGTTATGGGAAAACTCTCCTTTTCTCCTGATGATTATGCAAAAAATGAAAATAAATAAACTGTTTATTCAAAGGCAGACAAAAGTGCCTGTAAGGGATAGGTCTTTCCATGCCCTGTGCTTTTAATAACTTGTAATCAAGTCGGGTGTGGTGAGAAGGCAATTATTGTTTCTTGGGAAGCAAGCCACCACCACACAGCGGCCCTGGCATGTTATGGGACGACGACAACGGCAAGAAGAAGAAGTGTCTCTGTCGTCAGTGAGGTTATTGTTTTGTTACTTAAATGATATTTTTATATTTAAACCCCCGCCCTTTTCTCCTGATGATTATGCAAAAAATGAAAATAAATAAAATGTTTATTTAAAGGTAGAGAAAAGTGTTTGTAGATGAGAGGCCTTTCCACGCCATGCGCTTTTAATAACTCGTAATCAAGTCGGGCGCAGTGTGGAAGCAAAGTTTTCATTCTGTTGTTGAAAACTGCTCAAGCAAATTAATGTTTCTTCAACAGCCACAGAAGCACCATGCTGAACAGATATTATTTTCAGTTTCTGAGAGAAAACTCACATTCTTACATGATCTGTAGCTAAACAAAGTCATTTTGCTTGAACACAAGGTCTTATCGTTTTGTGCTTCTAAAACCATGATGATACCATATTATGAAGAAGTCACCTCAATGAGTAATCGATCATATAGCAATTCGAATACGAGTATTATTGTCTAAACACTAATACACACACACGCGCACACACTCACACACTTACACACACGCGCGCACACACACCTTACACACGCGCGCACACACACTCACACACTTACACACACGCGCGCACACACTCCACACACACACGCGCGCACACACACACCACACACACACCCACACATTTACACACACGCGCACACACACTCACACACACGCGCGCACACACACACACACACACGCGCGCACACACACTCACACACTTACACACACGCGCGCACATACTTTTTTGTTGTTGTCGTTATCAAGATTCCCAATCTCTCCAGATTGTTTTTATCTTCTTTTTTTTTTTTATCTTGACTGGATTTTTCCCACTCCACAATTTATTTTCTCCTTCCCTGGATTTTGATAAGTGAACGTCTTAATTTTGCCTCTTGGCAGAATCCAGCGTCCACTCCTGTTTTTCTGGCGGTTGAGCGGGTCCTACTAGCATTTTGTTGTTATGGTTGCTTTTTTTTTTTTTTTTTTTCATGAATGGGTTCACCACTTTCCCCTCATTTTTATTTTCATTAATGGGTTCACCACTTTCCCCTCATTTTATAAGAAGTCCTTTTTAATTTTTTATTCAAAAATGAGAAAAAAAAAATAAAAAATTGTAAATATCCATAAATCTTTACATCATGGAGTACTGATGTGTTCCCCTGTGGATATGTGATGTTTCGGTGAATGTGTGATTGGGTGATGAGGATGTCTTCTTCTTGTGGGTGGGCAGATTATAACGAGTGAGCGTGGGATATAGATATATGACGTGTATTTAGGTAGTAAAAGTTCTTTCGAACAAGTTTTGTTCAATAAGTTTTGTCAATGCAATTTTTTATTCATTTTTTCAAATTTCCGAATAAGTTGTTTTATGGAGTAGACAGACTCATCCAATTTTTTTTTTCGAGTACTTCTAATGTTGCTAATGTCGCAAATGTTCAGGAGATGGAGAGCTCTGGCTTTTAGGTCAAATGTGTTATCGTCGTTGGCGGAAGTCGCTGCCGTGTACTGCGAGGCTCATCGACTATTCTTACTGTGTAAAATGAGAACTATGTTGGATCTGAAGAGACCTCTGCAACTACAACATGGTAGGGTAGGAAAGTTCAGGAAATAGAGAGCTCTAGATTTTCTTTCAGATCTTTTACCGCATAGTATGGTATGGAGGTTCAGGAGATGGAGAGCTCTGGCTTTTATTTAGGTTCTTTTACCGCATGGTTGAATAGTAAGGTTTAGGAGATGGAAACCTCTGGCTTTTCTTTAAGTTCTTTTACCGCATGATAGGCTAGGAAGGTTCAGGAGATGGATAGCTCTAGCTTTTCTATGGACCCTTTTGCCGCATGGTAGATTAGGAAGGTTCGGGAGATGGAAAGCTCTGGAATTTCTTTAAGTTCTTTTTACGGATTGGTAGTGTAGGAAGGTTCAGGAGATGGAAAGCTCTGGCTTTTCTTTGGGCCCTTTTACCGCAAACTATGCCAAGGGAGTACAAGAGATGGAGATGTCAGGCTTTTCTTTAGACTCTTTTACCGCATGGTATGCTAAGAAGGTTCAGGAGGTGGAGAGCTCTAGCTTTTCTTTGATCTCTTTTACCGCATGGTATGGTATGGGACCCAGGAGATGGAGAGCACTGGCTTTTCTTTGGGCACATTTACCGCATGGTTGAATAGGAAGATTCAGGAGATGGATAGCTCTGGCTTTCTTTGGGTTCGTTTACCGCATGGTGGGATAGGAATGTTCAGGAGATGGAGAGCGCAAGCGTTTCTTTGGGCTTTTTACCGCATGCTATGGTATTGGGGTTATAGAGATGGAGAGCTCTTGCTTTTCTGTGGGCTCTTTTGCCGCGTAGTAGGAGAGGAAGGTTAAAGAGATGGCTTTTCTTTTGGCTCTTTTACCGCATGTTATGGTATGGGCGTTCAGTAGATGGGGAACACTGGATTTTCTTTCGGCTCTTTTATGAGGTTTCGGGAGATGGAGAGTCTTGGCTTTTCTTGAAGATCTTTTACCACATGATAGGCCCTATCATTTCAGGAAGTTTCAGGAGAGCGCTGGCTTTTCTTTAATTTCTTTTACCGCCTGGTATGCTAGGAAGGTTCCGAAAATGGAGATCTCTGGCTTTTCTTTGGTCTCTTTTACCGCATGGTAGCGTACGAAGGCTCAGGAGATGGAGAGCTCTGGCTTTTCTTTAACTTCTTTTACCACATGGTAGTGCAGGATGGTTGAGGAGATGGAAAGATCTGGCTTTTCTTTGGACTCTTTTACCGCATTGTAGGGTAGGATGGTTCAGGAGATGGTGAGCACTGGCTTTTCCTTGGGCTCTTTTACCGCATGGTAGGGTAGGATGGTTCAGGAGATGGTGAGCACTGGCTTTTCCTTGGGATCTTTTACCGCATGGTAGGGTAAGAATATTTAGGAGAAGGAAAACTCTGGCGTTACTTTAACTTCTTTTACCACATGGTAAGGTAGAAAGTTTTAGGAGATGGAGAGCTCTGGCTTTTATTTGGGCTTTTTTAGCGCATGGTAGGGTAGTAACTTTCAGGAGATGGAGGGTTCTGACTTCTTTTTACCGCATTTTAGGGTAGGAAGGTTCACGAGATGGCGAGCTCTAGCTTTTATTTGGGCTCTTTTACTACATGGTAGGATAGGAATGTTCAAGACATGGAGAGATCTGGCTTCTCTTTGGGGCCTTTTACCGCAACTACAAAAGAATTCCCAAGACATATTTGAAAGAAATTTTCCATTAATTTTTCGCCTTACTATTCTAACTGATTCCTTATTTTCCAATATCTCTCATGGCACTGAAATAGTACCAAGAATAAAAGCATGATTGCCTGAATGCAATAAAAATAAGGAAATGAAACGGTAAAGTACTGCTGCATTCGGAATAGATAAGCCTGGCCGGCTATTCAGACTTTGAATTTCTTCTTCAAAATACCCAATCTTATTCCAGACCCCACACATACTTTTCTGTTTATTCCAACCTGTCCGTTTATTTCAGTCTCTTCTCCCTCCATTTATGCCCTGAAAACAAATTATGGGTAATTTCTGTCTGAATTGCTGGGATGAGGAGATATCATTAATTATACTATTTATATTCGAACTATTGTCCTCATTTTTGTTGTTGCTATCGCAACGTTTCGATCGTTGTACTCTCCGGCCTTCCACGGATGTATATCGTTCTGGGCAACCTATAGAGAATTCTGAACTGATTTTATTGAAACATGGAGCAGGCGAGCAATAACTGAACTAAGTAAAAATAAGGACTTAGACACGAGCAGTGAAATGAGAACAGTTTGTCACGTAAATCAAATAAAGGATTCATTTCAGAAATCCCTCTAGGCTACCCAAATTAATATATACCTTAGGGTCAGAGGATTCAACGGCCGAAACGTTTTGAAAAAAATCAACAAAGATGATGACAAAAGACCGAATATGGTGTAAAAAGAGTTATGTGTACTGATAAATTCTCACCTCCCTCATGAGAGAACCTGTCAATCAAAATTTACAAATCCAGAATAGAAGAGGGGTTGAAATAAAAGGGTAGGCTGAGTAATTCATTCAATCCGGACTTTTGTTTGAACTTTATCATCTAAACTCAAAATTTTCATTAACAATTTTCTGTTGTAACAAACTGGGTGGCATTTATTTCCTTGGCTGTTTTATTTAAATTCCCATTTTTTAAAGATTACAAAAGGTAATCTGAATGTGTAAGGTCAGGTGAGTAGAGCAGGTGTAGTGAGACATCCTAACCAGGTTCTACCAATTTTATACCGCAAAGTGACGTGAGGTCTGGTATTGTCCTGATTTACAAGATGGCATCGTCAATGCTGGCAATAGGTCCAATTGCGAACAGTACTCGCTTGAATTCAGCGTCTGATTTTCCGGAAGTAGCTCGTAATCCACAACAGCCTTCCAATCCCACCAGATACCCAACATATACTTCTTTGGATGCGGACTGGCTTTTGAAGTGGTTAACTGTGGCTTATTTTGTTTTTCCTAGGACATCGTTTTCGATCCATATTGTTATAAACAATCCATTTTTCATTATTTGTGACCGTTATTTAAAAATGACTCGTTTTTTGTTGCATCTGAGCAGAGAATCACAGACTATTCTCGTTCAAATGATCTCAAATTTTAACAAGATTTTTAAAAACTGTCTAGACTTATCTCAATGAAAATCTATCAGGAAGATCGATCGGGAGTGCCAGGGATAATGGCAATGTGTTGTTAAAATGGCCACCACGTTCACCTGAACTGACACTGATTTTTTTCTATGGGTGAAGGATAGGTCTATATCCGCCTCTTCCAACAAGCCTAGAGGAACTTAAGCAGAAAAAAACACTGAGGCGCTGGAGAATGTTACACAAGACATACTACAGCGTGTTTAACAGGAGCTGGACTACCGACTTGATGTCTGTCGTGTTACAAGTAATGCTCATATTGAACGTTTTTGAAGCTTTGTGAAATCGGTTATAAAATCTACATCCCTTTGAATATCTTGTTCCAATTTTAATAAATAAATATTTTATTGTTCAACATGAAGCCTGGTTAATTTGTTTTCATTGGACATGTATTTACTTAGATATTCAGATTTTAAATGATGTCATTTTTGGAAAGATACCGTCTATATTTAAAGAATCACATGAGAAACATTTCTAAAAATAGCTTCTAATAATAACAAAATATGGCGTTATTTTTAGTGGGAAGATATAGTATTATATTATTTTAATAGGCACAAATTGGGGGATCGGTTTTCTACTGTTATTAGTTAAATGGCGCTTCGGTCAGGAATACGATATATTAATATAACTGATAAAAAATATGGTATGCCGGTTGCCTCGAAAGTCTCTTTCATCCTCTTTTACTGCAAGTAGCCCCTTGTGTCTTGCTGGCGTTGTAGTAATATAATTGTAGTAATCCGTTTCACATTCGTACTGCTACGTCTTTGTCCATGAAATTCACGGCTGGCTTGTTTTAAACGTATTAATCGCCGCCCGTAATCATTCTTAATATTTATTGCACAATGTACAAATTGTCCATATTTGGAGATGGGGAAGGCTGGTCTTCGTCTGTTTTATAATTAAACTTAACTAGCCTCAATCACTGATCCAAATACGCTACAATAACCTTTGCACTAAAACTGCATATTCTTATTTATCATTCTTACTATATACACCATAATACCTCAGTGACTCTATGAAGTCCTAACTAGTCCCCATATGTACAGTCTGTCTGGGTGAGGGGAATAAAAGAACTGTATAACCCGGATGAAAAACAATGGAAAATAAGGTTTATTTACAAGAAACAAAACTAAAACAGTGTTAGTAATAAAAGAAATTCCATAAATGAGGCTGAAACTTTACGGGACAACGCCTGGACATCAGAGAAGCGATCTGTCAGAGAGGTGATCCGTCAGCAGTAAGAGTAAATTGAGAGCAAGCCGACATTCACGATAGAAAAATCCTTCACATCGGGGTGAACTTCCTCCTTGCGCGACTGAACGCTAATCATGTATGGGAAGTTGTTACGGGCGTCTTCCTTTCAGAATTCGCTATTCTCATCCAATTGCAATCACATCCGGTCTAGGAAAGAGATACGAAGCGTGTGTCGACGAATCTCAACGCAAGGCAAACCCAGCCGGCTTTCAGAAGGGTGGAGGTAACAGATCTTCCAACATACTTAGGGAGCTTTGCCTCCCCACAAGGAAGAGAACACGAGCCTTACTAAAACCAATAGAGTGGAAGACGTGCGTAGAAGTACGGAGAGTCGGTAAAGGAGAATCGGATGTGCGAGGCACATATTTCCGCCCCTCCCTTGAAGGAAAGATTCCTCCGGGATTCCTCAGGGACCACAAACAAACTGCGATCTCGGCCTTCTCCCGCACTTCCGACCAATTTATTTCCAAGAGTAAATCGAGAAAACCAGACACTGAATATCTTTACCAGCCCGTTCGTCCAAAGGGTAGGCCCGGGAAGAAAAAATCCCTTCCACGCACCCAACCACAAGCCAACAGACTTATCACGGTTGATCTTGGCCCCTGTCACCGTCTCGTACACACTGATTTCTTTGCCGACTTCGCCAATTTTGGTTCTGCTCGACACAAGAACCGAAACTTCGTCAGCATCGGCGGAGTACATGGCCGAGGTGGTGGCACCAGGCAGGGAAATTCAGCGAAGGACCAGATTCGTCTTTAACTTGCGACAGAATTGCTCCAGCGCAAGAACGTAAAGCAAAGGCGAAAGTGGAAAACCTTGACGAATGGAGAGTGACAATACGATAGGTTCCAATCCTGCTTCATTCACTTCTACCAGCGCACCAGAGGACGCATACAGAAGTCGGATTCAAATACGAAAGTAAAATCCGAAACCGGTGGTGGAAAGGACAGCCTCCAGAAATTGATGGTGAACCCTATCGAATGCCTTGGACTAATCTAAATTGATCAGTTTGGCGTCACTGTTTACTTGCTCGATGAATAAGCGTACCAAATGAACGTTGTCTTGTATAGTTCTACTCTTCACTGCAAAAGTCTGCTCGAGGTCAATCAGACTCGAGAGGAAAGCTTAAAAACGGCTGGCTAAGATCTTGGCTAAATTCTTTAACTCTGTGTTTAACATCGTCAAAGAAAGATAATTACCCACCCCGACCTTTTTTGTTCTTGCACATCAACTTGATCACGCCGCTAGTGAAGCGTTGAAGTATAGACCCTGCTTCATCTAGTCGTTGTAAATATGCCAGCAAGGGAACAATAACTGGCGACTGCCTCAAATACATTTCGTAAGGAAGACAATCTAATACTGGAGTTTTGTTCCGGCCAATCCACTTCAATCGCTTCCCAGATCTCAGACTGTAATAGGACCCTCGCTCCCAGCCGCTTCAGTGGCCTCGAGGCGAGGAAAGACGGCTAAACAGGCATTGAACTGAGCAAGGCTCAGGCCGGGTTCCCTGGTAAACAGCTCCTGAAAGTAATCTCGAAAGCCGCGTCTGTAGTCACGTTTCACTTGTCTGGCAATATGACGCTCGTGATATTTCGACTCGATGAATTTCGAACTTCATCTGCACAAAATTCAGCGGCCATGTTTGTTGACTCGGAAGAAATTCTTTTTAAGCAAGCCCAAACTACTAAAGCTTGATCCTTCTTGATAAGCCAGGAAGCCAGCTCCGCCTTAGCTAAGGCTACGTATCCACTATCACTGGGATTTGATCGCCCGATCTACTTTTTCTTCGCACGCTTTTTGCGCTGCTAATCCTGCTATATTGAGTTGGCGGCTATAATCAGCAGCAAAAGACTTAAGTTTTAATTTTAAATTTACCCACCACATATTCTCAAAGATGGCCCAATTTCCGCTGTAACGTTAGCAGCAGCTGATCCCGGAAATCTTGCTCAGCAAATAATAATGCGTTCAATTTCCAGTAACCAGACATTCTAACCTTATCTAAGCTTACACGAACCGGGACAAGTCTATGACCTGTATAAACTATCGAATAGAAACTTGGGCAACGTAAGAGCCTTACGTCGACTCTCTTGACTAGGACTTTCGGTCGAGGTAGCTAGAACAAACCACCGAAGCCGAGTTGCTTTTATTCGTCTAAGTCCATACTACCTACCGGCCATACTCATTGCGGTACTTATCGACACGATCAAACCCGTCAATAAAGTCCCGAAACGATTTCACATCGAGGTCGATAATACCCGATCTTTCCCCCTATACGAAGTATATCGGGGTCAAGGACGGCATTCCAGTCGCCCGCTAAAACTACTGAACGTGATGTCATTAAAAACGTCTTGATCCGCTGAAAACAAATCAGGCCGCTTCGCATGGTTATTGGTCGCATAAACCCCGATGCCAAAAAAAAAAAGGCGTTATCTTTCATGGTAATATCCAGCACGCGAAACCCGCCCGCCGGATTTGCGAAGATAAGATCTAACACCGCTTTGAAAGACTTGCTCACCAGCCAGAAAACACGTTTCGAGCGTCCATCAAAACATGCTCAGTAGAGGACAAAACCTTTAGACAGAATGTCTTCATGGTGGCGAGCTGAAAACCGGGTCTCCTGTAAACAACATACATCCACCCCGAAGATCGCGAGTGAGTCGCTCCCTGCGAGACTCCGACCTCAGACACGGGCATTCAAACTTGCTAACCAGAGAACCATTATCAGTCTGATTAGGGTTGGGAAAGTGGCTTGAACATGATAGACGTAATGATACCAAACGACCTCCCTCATTGACTCTTGGCCCATCTCATTCTTGATAGTAACATCTTGGGAGAGACCGCTAATGTTCCAGGGATATGTTAGTTTTAAAGCCCTATAGCGGGAGGGTGGACTAAAACTGGGATCCAGTTTGTTGATTTTATCATTTTCAATGATGGCAATTGGGGGCGAAATTTTAAATGATTTGATAGCCTCCTCGACCATACCCTACGTCTGCCGCGCCCTAGACCCAACTCGGATCACCGTCAGAATTCGCTTTGCCCCTGGAAAGTTTTGTGGGACTTCTACGTCTTCATAGTCTTCATAGTCTTATGGACAATAAATATTTCCGTTCTTTGATACGATTGCATTAATTCCAGGTTCTTTCAGCTTGAGAGGGTGGAATGCCGAAGACATCCTCCCCTGAATTTAATTTTTAAGTCTAATGGTTTTCTTCCATTTCTCCCTAACCTCCACAGAATGGCTTCGCTGTGTTTTGAAAGGTGGGGGCATTTCAGTATGCTTTTGAAGGGAAGGACTGGGAATAAGACATGGGGTATGAAAGGAGCTTTTTCGGAAAGGGCTAAGATCTCTACAGAGCAGAATTTTCTTGCAAGGGGATGAGTGAAGAGATGAGATTTTTGCGATGATTTCGCAACAGGGTAAACGGGATAGAGCTCGAAGGGTGTGCTGCCATTTTGGATGGTGAATGACTTAAGATGGCTTCTATCTTGGCTTTGAGAAGCTTTATCTTCTCCATCTTCTCGAATCCTGGGTTGTACTTCTTTTGTAGTTATTGAAACGACGTGGTGGGTTTTGAGACCGGGGCGTTACTCTTAACGCGGGTACAGGGAGTGGCTCTCTCCGTGCCTTTAGTCCTGGTTCTTCAAGTAACTGAAATCCAGCTGTCTGACATTTCCCTCTAACATTACCAGCAACCAGCTATTCCCCCTTTTCTTTCTCCACAACTGCACAAGCAGCGGCAAAGGCTTTTCGGTGAATGTGGGCTGTGAGGTTGACCCAACCGAGGTTTTAACCACTCCGGTCCCGGATGCTGACATACTCATCACAGGTGATGCGGAATTTACAGATGCGCCCAGAAAGGGATTTTGGTCGATAAGGGTTTGACTTCCATAAGCTTTCTTCTCTAGGCAAGAAGAGGAGAGGTGACCAATCTCTTCTCATTTCCAGCAAGTTGGTCTGCAGCCGGTTACAATGACCGGAAATTTCCGTTCAGATATTCAGGGATAGAGAGGGAGGCTTTCCGGTACAACATGATCTCAAAACTCCACCCTCCCTCTAATCAAACTATCTCAGGAGGCACCCAGTATCTGGCCGTACTGCGAAAGCAAAGCAGCAAGATTCTCTCGGTTAACTCGAGGAGGGAGGACCTGTAATATCGCTACGTGGTCCTACACCTGTCTTTGTAATCAGTTCTTAAAATAAAGTATTTCGCAAAAATAAATTAACTCTCGACTGGCAGCTTTTACGAACTTTTGCGGTGTAGGTAGCAATACGCGACACGTTAAAAACGAACCCTTGAATCTTCTCTGTGGCTTTTGTGAAGCGACAAATTTTGCGCGAGCGCTTGTCCACCTCAAAGACTGATATTATTCATTTTTCAATTTTCTTCAGTTCTTGGGGGTCTTCCAAGAGTCCACCATCTATTACAACGTGATCATAACTCTTGTCTCGCTCCAAATCTCCGCAACATTGATAATGCATTTGGGTGAGGGGACTTCCCATATCAGGGAGGTTCCCCGGCCTCACCATTGTCACTCACCTTTGTCTGAATTTTGGCCATTATTGGCCTCCACAGTTTTTTCACTGCTCACATTTTGGTCATTTTTGGCCTCCACAGAGATACTCTTTTTGGATCCCTTTAAATCTGGGTATTTCACAATGTCGTTTTTGTCCGACGGATCAGTTTTACCGGATGATCCTAACAAGTGTTTTCGAACCGACCTAATTTTGTCGGCCATCTTGTTTTTTTTTTAAAAACGGTCAAGGCTAGCAGGATGTGCAGAATGTGATAAATTATATAGTAGTAAGGGGATGGGGTGGGGAAATAAATCAAACTATTTCAAGTAAAACTTAAAGAAAAGATTTATATCTTCGCACAAACAACGAAGAAAAGAATGAAAATAGTTTCAACTAAAAAAAATAAACGACTGACAAGAAAAACAATTCTAAACGTCAAAAATTAACAAAAAGTTTCTTCAAATAGAGGGGGTAATAAAAATCAATATAAACTATAAATTAAACAAAAGAACAGAATAAAACAGTTATCTTGTAATACTGACATCAGAAGAAAAAAATTACAAATGGCTGCCGAAGTGAAAACTGAAATAAAACTGAAAAAGAAAGAAAATAAAAAATTCGATTCAAACAAAAGAATAAAGGAAAAATAAGTGAAAATAACTTAGTAAAACTATTTTTGTTTCAAGAAAGTTCTTTGTAAGTATAAACCAAAGTACCAGCTGCAAATATTCTTTACGTTTCTGAAAAAGTCAAAACACGTCCGTAATCCTTCTCGCTCCACAGACAAAATCTGCCTCAGTCATTTATGCAGATATTTTTCACACCAACCTACAGGTATTTAATTAGTTCTAAAACACGCGGTAATTTATGGCTCTGGCGATTTTGTGCCTCTTTCGTCGGAGAGATAGGCCATGTCCATTAAATACCCCCCTCCGATCTTATGATCACATAGATAGCAGCCGGGGTGGGAGGCCTCCTATGACTGGTGCTTCTCCAAAGTGTTGGTATAAGAGGTTCACTCGCCTCTTCAACAATTTCTGCTACAACCCACTGATCCTCTTCGCCATCACCCCGGCTAGATTGATCAGAGTTATCAGCAGTTGAACCGTCGTCCTCGTCATCCACCATTGGTCAACACATTCCATCATCACTTGATGTGGTGACCTCAACCTCCACAGCGTCTTCCATTACGTGAGGGAGATGGCGATGATCTCTCACGTGGGACGGTATTCTTCCTACGTAGACTGCTTGGGAACTCAAAATTCCGGTTACTGTTCCTTTTCTATATTTACTCATGAATCTATTGGATGATTTTTTACCATCACGACATCTCCATTTTTTATATATTTCCTGTCAAGTTTCAGCCTCCAGTGCGCGATGTTATCAACACGTTTCACCCAAACGCATTGGCTGAGGCAGTCTCACTGAACACCATCTTTTGGTGTAATTTTGTGCCAGTACACCGCTTCCTGGAAAGAGCATTGCTTCCAGGCAGAGATCCGCTTTATGGTTCATTATGTGCGAATCGGAATCTCAGGTGGATGCCCCAATCTTCAGCAAATGTCCTGAAATTCCTGCTATTGAATGTTTTATCGTTGTCAGTCAGGATCTTCTCGGGTGGACCTCTTTCAAGAAAGATTGCCATCAGATGCTGGATTACAGCAACAGAATCCTCTCGTGCTAACAGAATCCTCTAAATAGTAAATCGGAAAGTCTCATAGTCTATAAGGCTCAAGTAATGGCGCCTCTATAATAGTTGATGTCCATCCCAAAGTCTTTGCCATACACCTGCTGTATCCAGTTTCCCACCCCCCACTATCGGATCGATGCTGGATCTATTGATTGACATTCTGTTATGGTACGATCCACCTAATTTACATATTGGAGTACCGACCATATAAATATGGGTTGGTACCGGGAAGACGAGGGGAGTAACAAGAGATCCAATCCAGAGACTCTGCCCGACTGCGATTAAGTCAACCCATTCTACAGGAACAGTCTTCCCAAGAATATACCAAAACTAACTGTAAATATCGTGTACCTTTTCCTTGTTTCAATACATTTTGTTTACGTACATTTTGTGTTGTATTATTATTATTCCATGCTTATCCAAGCTTCAACACATTCCAAAGATGATCTAAATGCCGATCTGATAGCCACTTTTGTCGTGTATGGGGCGACCTTCCCAACGGAGTAGGTTGTTTGTTTAACTGTAGTTGTAAAGAAAAGAAAAAAATGTCAACAAACAGTAGATTTCTTCTGTCTCTCGACCGCAACACTTGTAGCCAAATCACAGTTCAAACGATAGTCCGTCGTAACAGTTCAACAGGCAACATAGAAACAACAAAATGGGGGTCACACATCCAACGTTCACTTCTCACCAGCAAAACGCGTGTTCGCCCACCAAGCTCAGATAATCTAATCCGCATCAGCGAAAAACAACGGCTTTTGTTCACCGAGAAGAAATCTTTCTGATTGATCACACCATTCAGTGGAGGGAAGAACATTAGCATAAATTCTGGTCCTTAAAGTAGATTTTTGCGAACTACTTTTTGGTAATTTTTCTTCGGTAGATCGCACACAAAACACAAACTCTTTTTCGAGGTAGCTGATTATTTCTTTCACTGCACTAACACCAGGATGTATGTAGTGCAGGTGTATTTTCTTAATCTGGATTAACTCTATTAGCATTCTTAATCTGGATTAACTCTATTAGCATTCTTTTAAATGGGACATCGTTCGTTTGATCACCGCAACCATTCGTTACTGCGTTTGATCTTCGCTTGATGACGCTACCCGCAATTATCCAGATACTGGAATGTGTCCGACAAGCCTGTAACACCTTTTCTCCTGGTGTCCCATTCAGAGACGTCTGGAAGCGCATCGCCATCCTTCCTCCAGACAGTCAAGCCAAGTAACCCATGCCTCATCTTTTGGCCGTTCCGGGTCTTTCCTTGTCAGTCCAAAGCGGGGCAAATGTTCCGCAACCCGATTTACGAACGAGATATCTTCATTTATGAAGAGGTCGTCGATATATGCTGAGGATGACTTCTTGATGTTTTCTGCCTGAGATAGTACTACTTCGATTTCACTATTGGAGGCGGGCGACGTCCAGCCCAAAACCCAATCAAGACAGGCAGTACCTTCAGCCTTGGAAAATAACTGTCTGATACGGCCAAAGTTGTACATTAACAAACACTTAAGAGTAGGCAGATTTGATTACCCTATTGTCATCAGCAACATTTTTGAGGCTATCATCTGGAATCTCCTTATCAGTAACAATATTCTGAACGTAAAACTATATGAATTTCACTTCTCTAGGTCCACTCCCGAGGTCTTAGCTATCATTACACATAAACTCGGAAAAGCGCTTGATAATAAAGCTTTTGACAAGGTGTGGCATAGAGGGACTGCTATACATGCTCTCCAGCTATAAGATTTCTGGGAGAATCTTCACGATTATTGCCCTTTTTGTCTGGTAGGTCCACGAAGGTTGTTGTTAATGGGTAGTCCTCCGAAGTCCTTGAAATGGAGGCGACCCCATCCCATCCAGGTCCTCTCCTGGGTTCTACAGTTTTTTCTACTATATGTTAACAATCTGCCTAAGAACGTTCTCAGATAATTAGTAAATATATATTTACACTATTTACATTGTTCAGACTATTGTCCACATCTTTATTGTCATATTCACGACGTTTCGGCCTTCTTCAGTTGAAATACGTTGGAATTTCGAACCGTACCCTTTATTTCGTCCACCGGGACAGATTGTTCTAGTTCCATGCATTTTCTGGATCTTTCAGGTTCAGTTATTTCCCTTTAGTAACTCAATTCTCCAAGTTTTTGTTCAGCTCTGCTGTGGCCAGGTATTGAACTCACAACTCTTTGGGCCAAGTCACTGGATTTCTTCAACCAACGCTTTTATTCACTGGGCCATGTGTCCCCGAGGACAGAGAGTTGTGAGAAGGCCGGAGCGTACAACGACCGAACAGTCGTAAATGCGACTGTAAAGATGGGGACAACAGTCCGAATAATGTAAATAGTGTAAATAGTTACAATAACTCTCAGAAATATTGACAGGTAGTAAATATATATGCAAATGATGACAAGAGTTGATGTTTTATCTGATCTTGCTAGCACAGCCCAATGAAAAAGGAACTGACTTATAACATACCCACAAAAGAACAGGGAGATCATAAGGTTTCTCCAGTTGTGATGAAAGGTTGTACTCCCAATGTCTGGAACGCCTACGGGGATTCAAGCCCACTCCAGACCTCAAGAGGTACCGGTATATACGATCCATCGTATAAGATTCCAGACCTCAAGAGGTACCGGTATATACGACCCATCGTATAAGATTCCAGACCTCAAGAGGTACCGGTATATACGACCCATCGTATAAGATTCCAGACCTCAAGAGGTACCGGTATATACGACCCATCGTATAAGATTCCAGACCTCAAGAGGTACCGGTATATACGATCCATCGTATAAGATTCCAGACCTCAAGAGGTACCGGTATATACGATCCATCGTATAAGATTCTGAGAAAATGGTCTCTTCCTTCTATAGTTCGTTGTGCTATACTCTATCTTTAGAAGAGCCAGATCAAACCAAAAATGAATTATTGCTACCACATCAAGGCTGGGGTTGCCCAATCCTTACTTTCCAATCTCGAGTTCAAAAACGAAATGCTGGTGGCTTCTTGCTGCCCTATAATTACTTTCATTGAAAATGTGCGGATGAATTATATTCCTTGGTTCCGACTTTCACAGCTAGGACACGTCACATACATTGAGTCGACTCATCTTCATTCTCTTCATATTCCATTAGTGAGAAGGAAGTTCCACTCCGACAGCTTCTTTCCTCATCTGTCTATATTCCTGAGATATTGTAACTATTTACACTGTTTACATTGTCCGGCCTTCAGGTGATATACGTTGGAATTTCGAACCAAACCCTTTATTTCGTCCAATGGGGTTTTAATTCCACGTACCGTGCCTTTTTGGGGTATCTCACTTTCAGTGATTTTCCTTTAGTAACTTAACTCCCCAGGATTTTGTTCAATTCTGCCAGGTATTGAGCTCACAGCTCTTTGGGTTACGTCACCAACGCTTTTATCTGCTGGGCTATGCGTCCTCGAAGAGATCAGTGAATTCATTTTTGGGACTTAATCCTCCAGAATTATTTTTACCTGAGCTCATATTATAATTTGTTGTTATTGTTGTTTTCTCTAGCACCCCGTATTACTGGTTCTCACATAGTATTCATGTCTATGCTTGGCCAGCTTAGGAGATTTTTGTGGCTCAGGATATTCGCTGATTCCTTAAGTTTTTGTATTTTCCACTTATGTTCTCTATCATTTCAACCTCAACCCGCATTGGGCAGTGATCTCCCTTTTCCCTCCATATGTGGTCAGCTATGCCTGATTTTTTTATTTCTCCTCCTGTTACGGATTTACGGTGTTCCTGCAATCTTACCTTAAGGTGGCGGTCTATTTCTCCTTTATATTTCTTACCACAGCTGCATGGGATGGCGTACACACAGTCCTTAATCATGTTCTCATCGTACATGACAGCAGCTCCCACTAACTGGGATAGAATGGTACAAGGGGATAACAACACTCATAAGACAGTCTCAGTCTGCCTGCCCTATGTGAAAGGATTATCGGAAAAAACACAAAAGGTCTGTGGTCCATATAACATCAGGACGACCTTCAAAGGTGTTTCAACACTTTGCAGACGCCTATTCTGAGTAAGACCTCCCGTCATCTCTCTTACATACCCTCATAATATGCACGTTTTGCACCCTGTATGCACTACCTTGAGTTGCTCTTAGGCGTTGAGGGACTGAAAATGCCATGCATGGTTAAGATGAATTTTGATTATGCTTTCATTAAAGTAAGGATCATTGACCTGTAACGATTGAAGTTTTTCAAAAAGTTATTTTATATAGAACGGTGATTCATCAAAATGGAATAATTAGACTCCAGCCGGATTTATGAAAAGATGATTATCTAGCTGGGGAAATCAGAGCGGAAAGCAAAAAGCCGCGATACAAATATGTCCGCTAGATCTCTAGTATGCCATTCTAATAATAAAATCAGTGATAAGGGTCTCTAATCTCAAACACTATTTTTTAGCCAAGTGTTAGCATTATAAATACACCAAGTAAGCAATTATTATAAATACAAGAGAAAAAAATTATTAAAATGGAAACTGGATGCTGTTAAAATGTTTCTATAATATGAAGTAAATATTGAAATAGTTAATAAATTTCTATATAGTCCCCAGTCGTTGCACAAAGGTCATCTAAAAAATATTCAATGTCATTCTTAATATGCCTTCATCATTAGTCGCAATGGCGGCAGTTATTCGTTGCTTAAGGTCATTCAAGTCCTTTACTTTAGTGCGGTACACAATATATTTCGTAAATCCCCAAAAGAAAATGTTCCTGGGTGTTATTTCTGGGGAACAAGGGGACCAAAGAATCGGACCCCCTCTTCCTATCCAACAACCTGGACATCCCAACCACCTGAAGAAGGCCGGAGCGTACAACGGCCGAAACGTTGTAATAAATATGGCGACAAAGATGAGGACAATAGTCCGAATAATGTAAATAAAACATTAAATTATTTACAGGTTTCTTTTTTTTTTCTAAATGAGAAAACGGTGATATTAAAATCACGATTAAATAAATTCTACTAGAATATTTAAAAAGAAAACTAAAACAATGATGTCATATTCATTGTTTTAGGTCTGAACTTGATTTTGGCATTCGGAAACAAGATTCTCATAAGCAAAGATTTTTTAATCATTTCACCCCCCCCACACACACACACACACACACACGCACACACCTTTCAATTAGGGTGATACGAAAACGCAAGGCGGGGTTATTGAGAGGGATTGTTAAAAGAACAAGTTTCAAAACGACAGAAGATGACGATTGACGTTGCATTTACATTTTTGAAGATTGTAGTTGAGAGGAAAGCAAGAATCTGAAAAGAGAGTTCCCCGGGTCAGAAGTGCGACTGAAGAAACTATTAGAATAGAACTTACGGTTTTTTCTTGCATTCCATCCTAGAATAAGAATTTATTATTCATTTGCTAATATTTCAATTTAATATTTCATCTTTTAGAAATTGGCTTAAGACGAAATTGTTGCCTGTGTATCCCGGCCTTACAGCCAAACACACTGTTTCATGACACGTAGGGATCTTCTAAGCGTAGCTTAGATGAGACACAAGGCTGCAAATATGGGGCGCTCTATCAGGATGAAACTCACTACTTAGTCGTAACTGCTAATTCCGCGTGCCATGATTTTTTCTTTCTTTCTTTTTTTTTTTTTTTTTTTTTTTTTGATATCTCAGTATCAGTGAATTTCTTTTAGTAACTCAACTCTATTTTAAGCCCAATGTTAAGATGGCTGGCTATTGAAAATTGAACTCATCATTATCTTGTGAGCAAGATTTACATGACCAGATGCTACAAATGCTAAGAAAATGACGGGAGCTGTGGTTGGAAATATTTGGTGGGATAAATTAAAATCCTAAGTTAGGGCGTTTGCTGATGATTATAGCCGTCGATTCAATCTAGTTAGATTAGCAACGCAAACGGTATGTGAGGAAAGGTTGATCGGGCGATTATATCTCGTGATAGTGGGGACGTAATCTTAGCTAGGGCAGAATTGGCCTCCTTATCAAGAAGAATCAAGCTCTTGTACTTAAGACTCGGTTAAAAAGAATGTCTTCTGAGGCGACGAATATTGCCACTGAATTGCGTACAAAGTTAGAAATTCTTCCCGTCGACGTCGCTTTCGTCACATAGCCGGATAATCGGACTGCAAACGTGGTCTTGTGTGAGGCTTTTAGCGACTACTTTCAGGATCTGTTCACCAGGGAGTCCGGTCCGAGCACTGCTCAGTTCGACGCCTATTTGGCCGAATTTCCCGCCTCGAGGCGGCTGAAGTGGCTGGGTACGAGTGTCTTACCACAGAGTGGGAAATCTGGCAAAAGCTGAAGATGGTTTGCCGGGACAAATCTCCGGTATTAGATTGTCTACACTACGATCTGTACTTTGAAGCCGTCGCCCTTCCCTGTTCCTTTGCTGGCACAGATTTAAAACAGCTGGATGAAATAGGGGTCTATACCTTAAGGCTTCACCAGAGATGTGATCACATTGCTACGGAAAGACAAGAATAATGAGGATGGAACATGTAACCTTCGGCCTTTAACGATGTTAAACGCAGAGTTAAAGATTTTAACCAAGATTTTAGCCATGTGTTTGCAGGCTGTCCTCTCTAATTTTATCGGCTCCGAGCAGACGTGCTGTGAAAGGATAAGACTATTCAGGACAACATTCATATAGTGCACTTGATCCTCGACCAAGTTGACAGTGAATCCGCGCTAATCAATTTCGATCAGTCCAAGGCTTTCGATAATGTTGACCATCGATTTCTGGAGGTTGTCCTTTCCGTCGCCGGTTTCACACCGTATTTTTGCACCTGGATCTGACTTCTGTATGCCTCTCTCGGTGCGCTGGTGGAAGTGAATGGGATTCGATCGGAGCCTTTCATACTGTCTCGCTTCATTCGTCAAGGTTGTCCGCTTTTGCCTTTGCTGTATGTTCATGTGTTGGAGCTTTTCCTTAGCAAGTTAAAGACAAATACGGTCCTAAGCGGAATTTCCTTACCTGGTGTTACCACCTTGGCCAGGTACTCCGCCTATGCTGACGACGTTTCAGTTCTTGTGTCGAGAAGAGTTTTTCGTCTTCGAGGCCAGTTCTGTCTGAGGCAATGTGGTACATTATACATTCTTTTGCTTGCTAAGCGTTATAAGAGTCGTGATATGGATGGACATCTATGGGGGTTCTCCTCTTCCCAACAGAGCTTGTTCTTTAAGCATCAACTTAAATTCAAGATTAGGGCGGAAAGGCGGCGGCTCCCTTTATCAGAATTTGGCAAACATGGATGATATCAAACTCTTTGCCAAAGACGATAATAAGTTGAAGGATATCCTCAATACTGTAAAATATTTCAGTGATGACAGTTATAAATTTCGGATTAGACAAATGTGCAAATGTAACATACAAGAAAGAGAGAATTACAGAAACACACTGAATAGATCCAGATTTCGTCACAAAGATTAGCTAACAAGAAGAAGCCTATAGGTACCTAGGTATTTATCAAAGATGGTTTGGTTTGGGTTATTTTATTTTTATGGCATATCAACCTCAATGGGTTATTTAATGCCGTCAACATTTTTAGGATACATTCGTATGAATAGAATATGTATTCTTTGGTTTAGATTGGTTTAGTTTATTTTGTTTTATAACATATCAACCTCAATGGGTTATTTTATGCTGACAAATTTTTTTATTGCTGTTATTTGTTTTGTCAAAAATCTGTTTCTGGTAATATATTTTCTTCAAAATTGTATTGCTGGTAATAATTTGTTTCAAAAAGGTATTGCTGGTAATAGGTAACTATTTGCCCATAGCTGGGTCCCTAACAGATGCTACCACCTCGGGTCAGGGTGGACCTGGGAACACCAGCAATTAAGAGTTGGTTCCATGCTCCTCAAAACCTCCTGATCAGAGGCCTTGCGGATGGACATAGTTTAACGTCTTACCCAGGACGCGGATGTAGTTTAACGTCTTACCCAGGACACGGATGTAATTTAACGTCTTACCCAGGACGCCAAAAGAGATAGAATACAGCATACTCAAATGAAGGAGAAAGTAAGAAAAGAATCCTACAAGCGTGTACTTCTGGTGTTAAATACCGAGTCAAATTCACAAAACAG
Source organism: Acanthosepion pharaonis (assembly GCA_903632075.3). Classification (NCBI taxonomy): domain Eukaryota; kingdom Metazoa; phylum Mollusca; class Cephalopoda; order Sepiida; family Sepiidae; genus Acanthosepion; species Acanthosepion pharaonis. Next base: position 2,559,031 of record CAHIKZ030002225.1, on the reverse strand, counting down.
AATATCAGCCATAAACATTTTGGCTCTCCCTGTGGTGCAATACAGTTTCAACATCCTTAATTGGACCATAGCTGACATTAAGCGAATGAATGCAAAAACGAGAATGCTTTTCACTTGTCATTGCATTCATCATCTTAAGACTGATGTTGATCGTCAGTATGTCCCCAGATCCGAAGGAGGCTGAGGATTAGTTCAACTATAATTGTCTTACAAAACCATAACGATCGATCTTCAAAGATAACTGGAAACTACAGAATATGATGATCTATGTCAAAGAACATAAAAGAAATAAGAAACTTTATTCAGTAATAAAGGAAGCCAACAAATTCAAAATGGAATTTCAAGTGGGTGAAGAAGTGCAAATAAATCAGAATTCATTGACTGCAACCGAAAAGAACCTAAAAAAAGAAAGTAAAAGCAAATGCATTGTACCAGACACAATGGCCAGATAAGCCTCTTCATGGTCAATACTCTGCCCGTACCAAACAAGCTGATGTAGACAAACCCCGTACCCGTCAGTGGTTACGTAGTGCAGGGTTAAAAGCTGAAACCGACGGTTTTATTCTTGCTGTACAGGACCAATGCTTGTTAACTAGAAATTACCGAGCACACATACTGAAAAATTATGTTAACCCGAAATGCAGATTCTGTGATAAATATCTAGAAATAACTGATCATCTTGTATCAGGTTGTACAGTGTTAGCACCAACTGAATATAAACCTCGGTATGATAGAGTAGGCCAATGTCTGCACTGGAAAATATGCAAGAAAGGAAACTGGTATGAACATCACCCAGACCCGTTTACAGAGACAGGGCTTGTAACAATTTTATGGGCCTTTACAATGCAAACAGACAGAACACTCAAAGCTAATTGCCTAGACATTTTGATCAGAGACGGTCAAAACAGAATGCGCTTTCTTATTCAAACGGTAGTCCCTGAGGATTACAACATTTCTTTGAAGATCTTCAAAAAATCTATCAAAATACAAGGATCTTGAAGTAGAAATCTAAACAATATGGTACATGAGGACATCAACAATTCTAGTTGTAGTCGGAGCCCTCGAATTGATTGGAAAAGGTTCCGATAGACTCATTGAAGGGATTCCTGGTAGCCCATGCCTTAAAGAAATATAAAAAAATTATCCTCACAAGTACAGGTCATACATTACGAAAGGCTTCTTTGTCTATGTAAAATATGTGTGATCATAGTTGTTTTTTTTTAATGATCAGTAGAAATTTTCATGAAGCCATTTTTGACCTTGGGACCTTGGTTGGGACCTGAAAGAAAATGTGTATACAACAGAAATCAAAGGAAATAATAGTAAATATAAAATGATTAGTGGAAAATGTCATGAAGCCATTTCTGAACTTAGGTCGCTTGTTGGTACCCGGAAGGAAATGTGTATACAACAGAAATCAAAGGAAATAATAATAAATATAAAATGATCAGTGGAAAATGCAATGAAGCCATTTCTGACCTTAGATCTCTTGTTGGGACCCAGAAGGAAATGTGTATACAACAGAAATCAAAGGAAATAATAATAAATATAAAATGATCAGTGGAAAATGCAATGAAGCCATTTCTGACCTTAGATCTCTTGTTGGGACCCAGAAGGAAATGTGTATACAACAGAATTATTGTATAATCTGCGAAATGTGTTCTCTATTTGAGATGGTATGACTTGATGGAGAACAACCGTAATGCAAGATTTAAGATAGATAATAATAATAATAATAATAATAATAATAATAATAAATACCTTGATGCTACACGAGGCATGGCTCTCGTGGCTTCTGATCTTAACTTATTAGTGGTGCTAACAAATAGTTGTTTTGTCTTGGCTACATAGGTTACAAAAAACATCCCGTAGAGTAGCACAGATTTGCTTGTCAGCTATCTGACCTCAACCAATTGGGAGTGTCTCCTAAGTGTTGACACGCTGTGCATTTCTATTCATGAGTGGAAGTTTTGGCGGTGAGTCATGTTCGGTGGTGTTTGTTTTAAAGATTGAAGAATGAGATAGCCAAGTAAATTAGGGAGTCATATCGAGTTAGTTGAGAATAGAATCTATCTGCGTGGATTGGGTTACTCAACATGAAGGTATTTCTATTTCTGGGCATCACTAGCAAGGTTAGCCTCCAGCTAAATCACGCTGTAAACGCTAGTTTTCGTTCAATCAGTTAAGCACTGTTGAACACGGTTAGTACTTAGATGGGTGACCAATTGGAAACACCGGCCCCTGTAAGCAACCGTCTGCAATTCGAAATCTTTTTCAGCTTTAAATAACTTACAAAGGGTTGATAAGTCATAAAAAATCAATCAGTTAATCAGGACCTGCAAGGTAATGTGCTGATATACCCTAATCAGTTTTGGGTCTTGTGGTGGGTATATTGGGCTTCGTATGTTTGCATCCGAATGACCCCTCGTTAGTGTACTGCTGACTCACTCAGAAGTAATAATAATAATAATGCTTGTCCCTCACTTAGCACGACCGCTACGTCCTGCCAATACCTAATAAATAATAGACTATTCCGTTTTTAGATTGCTTGGAGAGACAAAAGACATATAAGGAACGTTACTTAGTTTCAGTGAGAGAAAGAAGTATTTCAGGGAAATGAAAAAAATTGTCACATTCAAAATATTTTCATTTGTACCCCCTTACTTCTTAAAATAACGACGAGCATTCACGATTGATCGCTACTGCAATATTTTGTTAAAGTTCTTAAGTTCAAATATTCAACGATGCTATAGGAGAATTTCTACGGATATTTTTGTCGTAGAACTCACCATGAGTTTAGTCAGTGATTAGATTACGAATTATGATACATCAGAAACTTCAAATAGGAAAATCGTGAAATTTCCACGAGTATTTCTAGTAAGTAATAAATTCTACCAGTTTTCAAATCACAATATTTTATTGTAAACGTCTACGTTTTAATTCCAAGAGAGATATTTTTGTTAAGAGATTTGTACAAACTGGGCATCTATACTTGATAACGTTGAGAAAAGATTAAAGAAAAACTAAAAAGAAAAACAAATTACTTTATTGAAACATAAGAAAGAAGTAACTTGGGTTGGAGACGAATTTATGATCATGATTTTTTTATTTGCTTCAAAATGGCCTCTACATTTTGCTACTTTTTTTTTCTCTCCGAATAACTTCTCTTTGTTAATTCTTTCTTCATAACTTGCCGCTAGGGGAGTGTCTTTCCTTTTATTTTTATTTTATATAAATTTTAGAATTCCACTGGTGCCTCTTTACAAAATAAAAACAAATGGGCAATAAAAAATTCTTTTAAATATGAGACGCTAACAAGCTTCTGATTTTCGATTCAAATTTCTTCTTCTTTTCTGGAAGAGAAAATTAAACATAGAAATCCGTATGAATAATATTTTATTTCAAAAGATAAGGATTTTTATCTGCACGCTTAATCAATGGAAATGTGACACAAGGCCTGCGTTTAAAGTGGAAGGTGTGTCCACGCGTACATGGGACAAAACATGTCACCCCGACACTTCCAGTATTGCGGACAGTCAGGCGCTATGCAATGACACCAGTCCTCTCACAAAGTGGCAAACGGGAAATTAAAGAAATCACCAAATACAAATCTGACAATCAGCTTACAGAACCTCATAACGCAGCTAATAATCCAAATTCTGATGAATTGAAAGCGAAACGGGATAAGTCCAGAAATAGGACAAAAACAGTGAATTTCTGTCAAGGACACTGTAACAAGAAATGCTATTTTTTTTTTAATCAATTCACCCCAAGCAAGGTTATAATGTCACTAAGAGGCAAAGGGTCTACTAAGAGGGAAAGTGGATTAAAAGATTTTAAAAGGAAACGGAAATCCTATCCTAAACATGGAACAAGGGATAAATCTCTACTCCTGTTCAAAAGATTGGGGAGGAGTGTAAACCGGACGATAGGCAAAACTATCTACCCCGATTGAGGGGGAAAAGAATAATTAATGAATAAAAGACGTTAAAGTAGACTTTAGAAGGAAACGAAAACCCAAGCCTAAACAGGAAACAAGAAATAAACTCCTGTTCAAAAGACTGGGGATGAGTGTGAACCAGGTGACAGGCAAACCTATCTACCCCTATTACGATCATAATCATATTAGAGAGAGCAATGCAAATGCAGAAGGATGTTTTATAGATTACGCTAAAGCATTTGACAGAAAAATCACGTGGTAGAGATAAACACTCAGTTGTGGAGCAAGCTAAGTGAATAATAATCCAACCTTTGGAAAGAGAGCTATTTATGTTGCCATGGAGCATCTCATTGTGCTAAAGTGGGATAGTCCGTTGCTTGGGCTGTGATTGGCTGCTGGTACCTGAATGGAGGTATTTCTATATAAATACCAGCTTGATTCATCAGTTAGTTTGCAGGGTTTGTATTAAGTTACAACCTGCTTTATTTTTGTCTGCCAGCTGGACGCTAGCTGGGACCTTTACACCGGTAAGTGCTGTTTATTATTGTTATTCTACAGTACGGTACAAAGATATATTTGAACTGTTAGGAAAACTCTAATTTGAATGTTATAATAATCCAGAACTTATACTGAAAGCAAACCGCCTGCATGCGGATATAAAATGAATTGAATAAGTACACAAAAATAGAAAGGGGCGTAAGACAAGAAGGTGTCTTCTCGCCAGATTTATTCAACCTCAACAGCGAGGCTCTCCTAAGGGACCTGAAGACCCTACCAGGATTTATTATCAGTGAGCGTAATCTTAACAAAATAAGATACGCAGATGACACCGTGTTTAGTGGAGACAGAAAGAAAACTACAGCGTCTTCTAGACAAGGTAGTAAAGGAAATCGAGCAGAAAGGACTAAGTGTAAGAAAATGGTTGTCAGTAATGTAAAAAAGCCTCAGGTGCGAGCTACGATTTCGAGATGTCAAAATCAAATAAGTAGAGAAGTCTAAATATCTGAGAAGTGTTTTAACCGAGACTGAAAAATGCGACACCGAAATCCGAATGCACATCAAATTATAAAAAGATGCCTTCAAAAAGTTAAGTAACGTAATAAGAAACAGGAAAATTTTGTAAGAAACAAAGAAAATAGCACTGAACTGTTATGTAATATCAATCATCTTGTATAGAAGTGAATGCTGGAAATTTTCGTCAAAGAGAACTGAAGATACCAGAATTGTGGTTCTACAGAGGGATGCTGCGAATACAGAGCACGTAAGCAACGAAGAAGTCTTAAGGAAAATGGAAACAAAAAGGACACTTATACTCAGACGAAGCGAGATAAATTCTACTGAAAAGGATGTGAAAAATTGCATAGCTAAAGCCTGAACCGCCTTAAATAAAATCGATGCAATCTGGAAATTTGATCTACCAGACAACCTCAAGCGGAGACTCTTTCGAGCCACTGTGTGTTAGTGTATGGTGCTACTGCCTGGACATGAACTAAAACCCTAGAGTCAAAGTTAATGGAACATACACTCGAATGGAACATACACTCTAATATTTCTACAATGTCATGTGAACACAGGACACTGCTGACGGGCAAAACAAGAACTTGCAAGTAATCTACTGCTCAGGACACCTAGCCACGGAGCAAGACGGGCTGGTCGCCCAACAACCACCTACATTGTTATGACACAGAATGGCTCACTAATGCCCCCGACACTGATGCAGGACAATGATAATCGGCGTGATAGACTCATGAATATCCGAGCTAAATCTACCGAATAAAAATAACCCTTAAAACTATTATTTGACGTCATGAATTCATTTTATTTCTTTATAATATAATATTTTATTTTGAATAAGCTGAAACGTTAAAAACTTGAGTTTACAAGACTATAAAATCTGATTATTAGTTTTCCTTTCATCCTATTTGTATTGCTTTTTATCTTAAACTGCTAATGAAGCAGTCCGTCAATACATGCTGTACGTGATAGACGCTTGGGCGATCATGTCTCATTCGATTAACTAGGTAGAAGATATTCCCGCAGTGGGCTGCCGTTTCTTTCTGTGGTGTAGGACCCATAGGGCATTCACTCTATATCTGGGAGGAGAACAGATGGATTCATGAGATATCCATTGCACCACAACTGACAATTAAGCAGTAATGATTGAAAGTAATAATTTAACTTCCAATAAGGCTTGAACTAGCTTCCATTATATAAGGTTGGGTCATAAGTAATTTGCGTTTGAAAGAAATAACTGTAATAGTCCTAACAACCATATGTGCCAGTTTAGAATAAATTTGGTGTAGACTAACACAAATTAGGTTAGGTACTGGCATGAGATCAATGGAAAATGAGCATAGCAGGATAATACCGGCCTTAAACTTGAAAACAAAATTTTATCGTCAAAATGTTTATTTTTATTAAGAGGAAAGAACCAAAGTAATTTTTAATTATTTTTCAAAAGTTTTCTGTTTTTATTAGAGTATTCTAACTTTTGATTGAAAAACGTTGTGGTTTGCGTTGGTATAAATGTTGTTCTCCGCTATTAGACAGCCTTTTCATTAGAATTATATCACTTTTGTCCATCCGTACGATAAGTTATCGTTTCATAAGCTGTCAATATGTGATGAAAGCATCTATCTGCACATGGTCGTGTGTCACCGCTGTTAAGACCTGCTGTCTCTTGTATTAAAGTACATTTTTCAGCGCATAAAGTAAGTAATGTTTTCTCTTAAAATATATTAAATAAACTTTTAAATTTCTAATTTTGTAAAAATAGATTTTTACAAAAAGTGTAACTGGTTTTGACTGAATTTTAAATGGAAAAATTAACTTGTGTTTACAAAATTGAAAAAAAAATGGCTGACGATCGATTTTTCCGGACTAAAAAAAAAACATGATTTTAAACGACAATTTTGGACATGTTCGAAATGATTGAAAAATGTAAAAAAAAAATCAAAAAATACTTTGATCTTTTCTCTTTATAATAGCATAAACATTTAGACAAAAAATATTCACTTAACCTTGCATCCATTTATCATTAACTTTTCCAATTGCTGCAAAACGCTTGGATAGAGTAAACTTTCTCTGAAATCCAGATTCAAACCTTTCGATTCAAAACCAGCGGAATTTTATTCAGAAGGTATCGAAACAAATGATTTTTTGTGGGTCAGCCACACCCATCACCTTGACGTCGGCCTGGGACATTCTTTTTCATAAAAAAAATAAAGAAATGATAATCTTACTTATTATAAAACGCAGATTGTGTGTGTGTGTGTGTAACGTTTATATATTGGATCGGATTTCCTACATTTTTCAACCGATTTCAACAAAACTTAACAGGACTACAGGACTTGCGGTGGTTCTAACAGCGCCAAAAATGGGAAAAATACAATTGTTTTTGCACAAAATCAATTTGAAAACACGATTAAGAGACATCGTGTGAATAAAAGGGGGACAACTCACATCGGGTTAAAAACCCAGGTTGTTTGTGAGTGTGTATTCCTTTATATATGGGATCGGATTTCCTACATTTTTCAGCCGATAAAACAAAAATTCGCTTTTTTTTTTTGGCGGGTAGTGTTTCTTATTCTCTTGCACACTTTTTTCTTTATTTTTAATATTCAGAATGCTTTAAAAATTCCATTTACAAGACAATTGTTTATAATAAAATTCTATTCAATTGGGAGACTCATAACGATTGAAAACAATGTTTTTGTTTGAATTTGGGTTTGACTAATTGGTAAAAAAAATAAATAAATAAATAAAAATAATTAAGACATGCGTGTCCGTCAACTTTAAACAATAATCTAACGATCTCTACTGATTGTACGAATCCAAACATCGGATAATTCTTTATCTTTAGGGAAAGATAATGAAATCTAAAAATACACAAGTCCTCCTAACTAAAAATAATAACCGGAAACTACTTTAAATACACATGGTGTCCAATTTTTTTTACTGTATTCAATAAGTAAAAATCATAAATTGTAAAAGATTATTATTACAGAAAGGCTACTAAATGAATAAGATTTGTTAGATCATAATTAATAAACCCAAATAAAGTTAATATTTTTGTATTAGAAACAACGAGTGGAAAATATATTCAAATCAGAATTCTAATTATGAATCACCACAAGCAAAATATTCAACTTTTTTTACTGTATTCAATAAGTAAAAATCATAAATTGTAAAACTAAAAGATTACAGAAAGGCTACCTATATTTTTCAACCGATTTCAACAAAACTTCACTTTTTTTTGGCAGGTAGTGTTTCATATTGTCTTGTACACTTTTTTCCTTATTTTTACATTCAGAATGCTTTAAAAATTCCATTTACAAGACAATTGTTTATAATAAAATTCTATTCAATCGGTAGAGGCTGAAAACAATGTTTTTGTTTGAATTTGGGTTTGACTAATTCGTAAAAAAAACAAAAAAACAAAAAAAAAAAACTAATTAAGACATGCGTGTCCGTCAACCTTAAACAATAATCTTTGTCAATTTTATTTTTCAGTCTTTATGATGGTGGATACTTGATCTACCTCTTACTGTTATATCACCGGGCAACGCCGGACTCTACTGCTAGTTTATAATAATTTAAAGCAGCGCTTCTTAAACATTTTTTATTCATGACTCCATTTTTCGCGACCCCATATATTAACCAACTACCCTGAAAATATATCCGTTGTTACTGCCATAGTCGCAACGGCGCCAGACGTGCGTTTTTTTACCACAGCGCATGCGTGGCGCATTACGTTAAATATTGGGCGTTTGTGAAATAACATAGAAGCTGAAATTCAAGGGTTTTAATTTAATTTTCGCCACCCCAGCATTTCGCTTCGGCCCAATGTTTAAAAAGCGCTGTTTTAGAGAAGCAATAAGTTAAAAAAATCAGTTTAGAAAAGAAAACTGCTTTTATAAACGAAAGTAGTGGCTTTGCTTCTGGTCATTACTTAGAATTATCATTTTAATTTTTCGTCAACAAATGTTTCCCAGCCTGGTCTCGTTCATAAAATCAGGAATTTACCAGCTGTTTCCTCCGGCATCAGGTATCTCCATATCTTCTTAGCTCAATCGCTCTTTAAGAACCGTGGTCTGGATCCTTACATGAAGAAATTCTAGTTCTCGATTTGATTACAAATTCCTCTTTCTGATAGGTGGTATAAATCTTCTTTCTTTTTTTTATTCTGCCTTGTTTTTAAAAATTACCAAATATTATTTTTTTCAATTGGCTTTCTTTTCCGGTTGGTCCCTAGGAGATGGTTTCGTAAATTTCAATTTAAGGTAGCGCCGTTAATCATGTGTCAGACCAGCCTTTACCAGATGGGCTTTGCGGTAATATATTTCCTCAAAACAAAGTCATTTTCTTCTATGCTTAAAAGGTAGACTTTCAAAATTAAAAGCGATTTCAGACTTTCTCTCAGATGGTCTATTGTTCCATTCTTTAAAACTTTTCGTCTTGGTCAAAGATATATTTTAATTTTAACCCTTTTCTTTCCGTTTGCCAATGTCACACTATTAATAAAAGGGGTACTTTGTTCGCAACGCAGTTTTATGTCGTGGACTATCAAAAAGTACCCGAGATATACTCAGGATCGTCCTCAGAGTGTTTTAGATGGGGCAGCAGCCTTTAAGTCAGAAGAGCCGTGAAAAAGAATGTGTACATTAATATTGGTTCACATTATTTTCGCATTAGAGCAAATGATTTTTGTGGATCAGCCACACCCATCTCCTTGGCGTCGGACTGGTACAGTCTTTTTTTTTTTAATAAAGAAACAATAAGTCATAACAGTTTAGTGAAAGTTATAAAAATTATTTTAGAAAATTGCTTTTATTCAATAGATGAAAGCATTGTTTGAAAAAAGGACATCTGATGAGAAAAACCTTAAGGGACACGTGATGAGAAAAATCTTTGGGGACACATGATGAGAAAAAGCGGGCATGTGATCCCCACAAGACAATGTAAGAAGGGCAGGGGGAAACAGCGAGTAACCTACCTAACGAGATTGTGACAATGGAGAGCAAAACATTGGCTAGCAGGGAGAGTAAGGGACAAAAAATGCTTGTATTTACGAAGTATGGAAGTTGTGGAGGACCACCATCACCCACATCCTGAAGGGACACGGCGCAATGAAGAAAAAATATAATAATTGGACGTCTGATCACACCTTTTCCTACGCTAGATTGAAAATGTTAATAGACACGAACTAGGTGCGTTGAGCTGAAAACTGAAACGTCATTAAATTTCGTCTATTCATCACATTGCACTCTGTTTCTTATGTACACAGTTTTATTCGTTTTCATCTATGTTTATCAAATCACTTAAAAGAGATCGCTAGGAGTGACGGTCTAATACATAAATATTTGAGTCATATGTTCTTATTGATTAGCGTGAAATCTGAATGCCTCCAAACAGCGGTTATCAGAAGCCAGTGGTGTCGTTGCTGTCAGTGAGAATGGTGTCGGTAGGAGCCTGGTAGACCTAGAAACATCTAGACAGCAGAGAATACCGTGCTATTGACTTAAGAAATTGGCACCTCTTGGAAAATCAATCTCGCCAACGAGACATCAAGTATTGTAATATTCTCCAAACTTATGAAATATTGAAACCTAAAAACGATCTAACCAAAATGATACGAACGGAAGATTTGCAGTCGATAGCGAATATTCTGCCAGCAACAAATTCGTAGAGAAGTAACCCCTGTATTTGAGAATCATCGCCGATCAGACCCAGAACTCTCGACAATCACGATGAACAGATGTTCCCTCAGGAAGGGCCCCGTTCCTTGAGCCTCTATTGAGAGAACTCAACCCAAACCTGAAGTGAAACATATACAATCCATCACTGAAGATGCTGGACAAATAGTCAGTTTTCTGTACCGCTCCATTATGTATATGACTCCTCCTGCTATATTCTACCTTTACAAGAGACAAATCAGGTTGAAAATGGATTACCACCCCACCCCCCACGCGCCATATATGGGCAGGAGCTGTCTAGTCTTCACGTTCCAGTCTCAATAGTCCAAAAGCGTCTTCGCGTCGTTGTGGGTGATGAATTATTTTCCACCTTGCAAAATTCTTTCCTCACTGACGAAAGGTCGCAGCAAGCTTCTGGCTACTCTATGGCTATTTCCATAGAAAGTTCTCAGACGAACTACATTCTTTAGTTCCACCATTCCTAACCTTTACAGCTACGACCCGCCATGCCACGTCCATTGTAGCGAACAGCCCTAGTTCTCCGCGTATTACATTGGTGAGATGTAAATTCCACTCGCGCAGTTTCGTGCCTGCTGTCCTATGGAACTAACTCCCAAGAGGCTGCTTCCCCTATCACTACAATCATAATCTGTTCAAGTCTAGGGTTAACCATTGAAGGGAGATAATTGCGGATTCAAAGTCAGAACATTATCATTGATAACTCTCTCCTCCAATTTGCAGAACCTAGTTACTATATTCTTAATACTTGATATAATGCAAAAATATCACAATGATAAAATCGGTCAACAATTATTTATAACTATTTATACTGGGACTCATGTATGCAATTACAAGTAACCCATAATACAAATTTCAATTTTGAAATCATATTTATTTTTTGGCATATGAATTTTTTAAAACTGTTTCTAAATCTTTGATTGTCTTTCAATCATTCCGCCGTACCTGCTTTCCTCTTCTGCCGCACCTGCTACCCTCTTCCGCCGCACCTGCTACCCTCTTCCGCCTCACCTGCTATCTTCTTCCGCCTTCCCTGTTATCCTCTTCCGCCTCACCTGCTATCCTCTTCCGTTGCACCTATGAATTGCATAGCACTATTTAACAACCACTGGGCTAGACATAAACGTTGCAAAGTAAATGTCTTTTTTTCAGTGATTAAGTTATTTATCTAACAGCCTTTACAGAGCTAAAGGCTGATAAGTTAAGAGCAAATATACGATATATGCGATGATGATGGTGGTGGCAGAGGCAGTGGTTGTGATTATAATAATAATGAGGATGATTGCCAAGATTTTTGTGAAAGTCACAGTGAAAAGGCCCAAGCAGCCCTACGGCAACGAACATCCAGAAAGATAACTGCAGATTCGAAGTCGGAAGATTATTATTGATAACTCTCTCCTACAATTTGCAGACCCTAGTTACTCCGTCTCTTCTACTCCAATAGCTTCATGTCTCCCACCTCTCGCCTTTGGAACTCCCTTCCTCTTCCAGTTTCCCTGACAGTTATAATCCCCAGCTATTCAAGTGTAATGTCAATCGACATCTCCAGTTGCCTTGATCTTTCCACTACCCTCCTCCTCATCCTTTCTTCTATCACTCCTATCTGATCTTGCTCTAAATTTTCTGTAACCCCTTGCGTCCTAGTAGCTCCCCGCCTTGCTTAGGGTGAAATGCTTAAAAAATAACTATTTATGCTGGGACTCATGTATGCAATTACAAGTAATCCATAATAATATTTTAAATTTTGAAATCATATTTATTTTTAGCATATGAATTTTTTAAAACTGTTTCTAAATCTTTGATTGTCTCGATCATTCCAAGTCACCTGATATCCTCTTCCGCCTCACCTGATATCCTCTTCCGCTTCACCTGATATCCTCTTCCGCAGCAACTATGAGGTGCCCCGCACCATTTGGGAACCACTGCCCAAGTTCATTGGTTATGATGTGATTATAAAAGAAATGCAGGTCAAAAAGAAATTAAATAATAATAATAATGATAATGATAATAATAATAATCAGCACATATTAGTCATATCACAAACTTTCTCTTCAGAAGAATGGCATGTCATACACCTGATGAAAGACGAAAGATACAAATGCCGAAACGTGGTAATAACAACAACAAAGATGAGGATAATAGAATGTAAATAGTGTAAATAATTTATCTGGCTTTAATCAGACATCTTTATATACTTTTCCAAAATATAGTTTACAATGCGGTTAGTCATGAAAATCTCTTTATTCTTCTATGGACGTTGGTGATCACGACTCTCCACAATTTCCAAATCTTACTAAATTTTATCTTTTTGTTATCTCTCCTAAACCTTGTTTCGCCATACATTTACTCAATCTCGTTAGGCAGATTAGACATTGTTTTCCTTCAATCTGCCCTGTGAGTATCAAATTTGCCAAATCTTCTTTTCTGATTATGTAAACTAGAAATTTCAACTGTCTCTTTCTCATTTTAAGTATACGCATTATTTTTGTTTCTATTTCCCCGTCGCCGTTATTCACATGCTTCATCCGTGCCATTCTCAGCATCCTTCTGTTGAAACACATATCTGGTCTCTCTAGTCTTCTCTTCATCTGTGTGGAAATTGTCCAGCATTCACCGTCATTTAATAGAACTAACATAGCAATTCCGCACTTTTCTTTGATTCTAAAGAAATTTTTCCGTTTCTTAATACATCGTTTAGTTTTTGGAAGGCATCTTTCTATATTCCAACGCGCCTTCGGATTTCGGTGTCACATTTTTCGTCATCTGTTAAAACACATCTCAGATATTGAAACCTCTGTGCTTGTTTGATTTTGACAATTTATAGCTCACATCCTGAATTTTTTCTCTTGTTGAAAGAAAGAAAGACTAGAAGAAGAAAGAAAGAAAGAAAGAAAGAAAGAAAACGGTGAATAAGAAAAGAAAAAGAAAAGATGGAAAGAAATAAAGAATCCCAAAGAAAAGAAAAAATATTTGTTAAACTTAAAAAAGAAAAATGACTTTTATGTTATTTATTTACATTTTTTCTTGAATGATATAAAAATTTCTGGGTTGGTTATTTTTGTTTTCGTTTTTTTTTTTTTTCTTTTTTTGCATCGATTGCAGTAAAAATAATTCTGCTTGTACAATTAATACTTTTGACAGGAACACGCTAACGCTATGAAATTCTGCAATAAGGTTGCATTGATAAAGTTTCGAGATTGCCCGGCGGTCTTCGTCCAAAGCTCAACAATTTTCACATGCTTGTAAAATTTATTGAGCCAGGGAATGAATTAAATGACAGCCGAAATAATGTTTTAAATAATCGCTTCGAATTATATCACCTATTGTATTCTCTGTAGTTTTTGATTCACCTCTATATGGGCGTCGCTATACCGTATCTTTCAATGACAAAGACGCAAATATCGTTCCCCACTAAAAACAAATCCATTCAACAATTTGTCTTCCATTTCAATTTAGTTCTTTCAAGATATATAAAAAAAAATAAACAAACAAATGTTGTCATTTGAAAGAGACGCCAATTTAGACAACCATACAATAACTTAAATGAAGAGCGTCGCTATTTGTAATTAAAAACAAACAGCATAAAAACGCTTTGAAGAAATAATATCTTATTTTCAGGAACGGACATTTATTCAACAATAGCATTTAATCGCATTCTTTTCAGTTCATTGTAAATATGACACAGTTTATCATTGGGTATAAAGGAAATAAAAAAAAAAGGAAATCATTTAAATTTCTGATTTATTGTGGAATATAATATTTTTTATCTGTTCACTTGTGTATTTGCGTAAATATTATGCACAAAAATAAGCACCAGCTAATGCGATTTAAAACTTAAACATACGTCAAATCTAACAGAATGTATTACAAGGTCAAGGTTAAAGTGGGAGCCATTTTTAATAATAAAAATTGTTAGCCCACTGTTTTACCATAAGAATTACGCCCACTCTAATAGAATTTTACACAAAGCAGACTTTAAAGTGGGTGCCCCATAAGTACATGTTATTAGAGATTAAAAACAGTGGCGTTTCACCAACAATGTACTAAACATAATAATCATTATGAGCCTGCATTTTTTACCAGCTCTATATAACAGCATGTGTTTTATATCCTGCCCAACTTCGCTGTTCTTGATTAAGGGAGATAACTAATTTGTATATTCAGCTTTTAAAATCAAATTTTTATATATAAATACGGCTTGATATTCATTTCCAGTTGATTCATTTCCGATACGCGACAAATAAGCGACTGTTCTGTTAGTTTTTATTATTTGCTTCTTTATTCAAATAAACCCATTTTTTGTCTTCAAAGTGACAATGACCTTATCATTTCGATCACAACTTGAGAGTAAAAAGGAGTAAACAATGTATAAAGATCAGTAAGCACTGTTGATATTTTAATAATGTAAGGAGGATTTGGCTCATGCCTTTTTCTTAAGGAATTAATACCGATTTGAACCCAGTTCGCCCTCTTCAAAATTTACACCTGAGAATAACAATTATAAACCAGAACAGAAAATAAAATGGTAATATTGATACTAATAAACTCTTTTAGAAAGAATAAATTTCCGCGATTGTACGAAATCGTACGCAAACAATCAATTTGGAAACTCCTGGCAAAATGGAGCCACCCATCCACCCATCCACACTACAAAGAAATTACCAATATAACAAAGAATTAAATTCACATTAGCAAATTAGTACAATTTTTAACTGTGAAATACCATTTTCATTTAGAATCATTTTTTGGTTAATATTACTTTTGTCTTGTTATAAAATTATTGCATTCACATATGATCCCCTATGAACAGGGGTAGATAGGTTCGCCTATCATCGGGTTCAGACTCCTCCCTGGGTTTTTAAACGGGAGTAGAAGTTTATCCCTTGTTTCCTGTTTAGGACTGGGTTTCCGGTTCCTTGTAAAGTCTACTTCAGCTCTATACACCTAAAGCTGGTCCTTTCCTACGTTTATGTAACTCTACACAGTAACCCTCTACCTTGAGTGGCTCTTGGGCCTTGTATTGGGTGAATATTAGTATAAAGAAAGAAAGGAATGGTTTTCAGTATGCACAATGTATTATCTTCATATAAAGGCGTTTTTTTTTTAAACCGTGTAAAAAAAAATTAAATTTATTCATTCTATAACGCGAATAACATTTTTGCATTTGAGTCTAATACAAACATTTTTGCATGGTACACGAATAAACACACTATTCTATAAAATTGGTAGTTACTAAAAGAAAATGTAAACCTTATAACCTTAGTCTAACCACTAATGTTTCAGTCTCTCTTAGTGCCTACAATGCTACACTATCGTTTCAATAGAACGATATTTTTTTTATTTCTTGTGAATTTCAAGCCTTGCTGCAATTAACAACGTTATATTATTTCAATTCAATTTAATTTAATATTCCCCGACAACACAACTACCGTTACTTCACCATTTTCCCACTTTGCCACCCCGGAATAAAAATATAGAAGGTTTGTTACGCCAGTAAGCAGGTATACGACCAAATGAACTAGTGCTTACTACCAACGTGTCACAATCCTTTAGAATCATTTGATCCAGAATAAGTTTTTCCATTCCACTACAAGGTGATCCACGATATGCCTTGTCTATGTGAATAATCGGACCGTCCGTGGTGACAAATCGTTTGTTAAACCGTTTTTTGGCGCTCCGTATCACTGCTGAGGAATCGGTGGTGATAAAAATATTACTTGCGTTGTCTTTCTTATCAAAAAAATTCCATAATTTCTCCACACCCTTCATCGTATTCATCGGACGATTATCCCAAGGTATTGAAGGGTTTTTGCCCATGCGCACTTGGGCACATATTAACTTGCTTTGGGGTGAAGGTCGAACCCTCTCCAGAAATGCGTTTTTTTTCTTCTCTACGTTTGGATGTAGTTTGAAAAGTTTATCCAAGATGGTCCTGTAAATTAGATTTTTTGGTAATTTCCGTGCCCATTTTAAGTTTTTTCTATACAGTTTATTTTGAAACAGTTGGAGATGGTATTCTTGGTTGTTCAAAATATACACAACATCTTGAGGATAAATTCTGTTGAAATCAATATTCGTAAGTGAATTGGTAAATTTCCTATTGTTTCTTACAGATAAACTGCTTGACGTTAAATTTTGTATTTGCTCAGGCGTAATTGTCCAGTTGTGAGTATTTGGAACGAGAAATTTATTTATATCACAAGGATGCTTCATAATGACGCCGAATGTCCTATTTGTGGCGTTGGCTAACAAATAACTGGCCACAATACCAATTTCTCGATTACCAAGTCCACTGCAAAAACTGACGCCAATTCCTCCCATGCAACGATAGATAAGGTACTTTTTACCATCAGAGACCGAAGAAAGAGTTACATTCTTAGTGCTTTCCAACGTTACCGCTTTTGGAGAAGTGTGGGCCGTGTACCTTGTGGGGGCGGCTGTCTGACGGGAAACTGTGTCTTCTTGGCGTCTTAATGCCCCATTCTTTGTGGGATTCAGAGCCGCAATTTTCGAGGGAGTCAAATTTGAATTATTCAAAGAAGTTGAAATCGATTCGGCCATCAACCACTGAGACGTCGGGAGAGTCTGAAAAAAAAACAAAAAAAAAACAATAAAAATAAAATATCGTTAAACTTCTGTTTTAATTATTTTTGTTAAGCTATCATTCCAAACGAATAAAATTAAATGAAAGCTAGATAGGGTTCATGCCTTATTGTTGTCGTGTATATGGAGATTCATTTTTTTTTCTTAGTCCATCTTTATTGTTGTTTTAATTTTCATATTGTGATGCTGTCATATTTATTGACACTAATGACTCTCGTCATATGACTTCTAAGTCCAAAATGTCAAAGCATTTTCCTCAAATTGGTCATCGAATGATATTTCGTGTCGCTTTCTTTTTAACTAAAGTTCACACATTACAAGGCTCAGGCTACTCAAGGTAGATGGCTACGGAATAAGGTGTGGGATGTTTCTTTCGGATTTTCACAAAATACAATGTCCAAGAGCCTCTCAAGGTAGAGGATTGCTGAAAGCGGTTGTTAGATAAACATAAGAGGAGTAGGTAAGAAGTGTAGATTATGAGGATATGTAGGATAGACAACGGTTGACATTAGACTTGAAGAGATTAAGATTATAATAATCGAGGAAGTATTATCCCTGGATTCTGTTCCAGGCAGCAGGGGTTCTCGGGAAGAAGGTCTCCGAGTGGAACTTCTTTATTACTAACGGAATACGAGAGAAGAAGAAAAAAAGGGATGATTCGTTCTCACCTGTGGGAAAGCGGTTGTTGTAGGGCGGGAAATAATTCGTTATCCACAAAGTCGTGTCGACATCTTTTAAGTCTGTCAAGCCCGGAAAGTGAGTACTGGGTAACTCCAGCCCAAATATGGAAGCAGTAGCCCATTTTCGGCCTGATCTGGCTCTTGCAAAGCTAGAGGATAACTTGAAGAGTCAGGTACTTACTGTGGCGGTACGGGGGTGGGGGCGACCATTTTACCTGCATCTTTAGCGACGAGTTCCACTTGATCTCAGGTGTGAGTTTAAGGCTCAATAGTCTCTCAAGACACAGAGCCTCCTCAAAGAGACATCAGTTCATCGTTACTGGTGGTAGTTCGGGGTTTGATCGGCGATGATGAACAGTTCTCCCCTCCCACACACCCACACACACACACTGAGATGTTAGAGAACAGCAAGTTATATGAATGAAATCGAAGGTAGAAGGAAATAAAGATTATGAGGATAAGCAGGATATATAGTGACTGACTCTTGACATGAAGAAGTTACGATTGTAATGCTCAAGGAAGCATCTAGGCGGGAGCTTGTCCAAAAAAGAAGCAATTCTTGGGAAAATGCTATGTAGAACGTTATCCTAACAATTGCAATACAGGGGAAATGAAGCTGATTCGACTCCGTGGAGAACAAAGAGTAGACTTCATCCGAACATTTTACATCGAAATAGCGATAGGCTTACGACTTTGCGACTGTGGGAAAAGAGGCAGCAGAGTGGAAAATAAGTATTTCTCACAATACCGCATAGACGATTTTGAACTCTGCTATGGCTGGGAAGTGAGGACTGAGCAGCTCCAGCACAGATATGTCAGCAATATTCTATTTTTGGTCTGATCTGGATCTAGTAAAGATAAAGCATAGCAGAAGGAGTCAGATTCTTCCTGAAGTGGTAGAATGAGAGAAGCATTTCTTTAGTAATGGATCTGATATATGAGATATGTCCGAGGGTCTATAGTGAAGTAGGGACTGCAGTCTGTTTAGGAATTGAACTGTTCTTCATGACTGGAAAAACGCCGGGGTCTTATCGAAAATGATATTAGCATGGTTTTGGGGATATCGAAAGTCACAAGCATAGTTGCATTCCATTGAGCTGTTAAAACTCAATCAGAGAAGAGATCAGCCACAAAGTTCCGATCATTTTGATTTTTAGAAGTGCCTCCGTAAACTGTGGCATCATCTGCATGGATAGTTACTAATGATCTGAGACTGTTTCTAAATAGATCATTAATAATATTCAGACATAGGGTTGGATCGAGGAAAGAACCTCGTGAAACGATTGAATTGATCTCATGGACTTCAAAAGATTAATCATTGATCAACAACCTATCATTTCTGTGCGTTCAACACAAACTTCTGCACTTAGAAAGGGCTGACTGGAATGATTTATTTACATTATTCGGACTGTTATCCTTAACTTCATTGCCATATTCACAACGTTTCGGCCGCTGTATGCTCCGGCCTTTCTGTCTATGTCTCTCTATATATCTGTCTATATCTCTGAGATGAGGTATTATTATTACTTGTATTATTTACATTATTCAGACTGTTATCCTCATCTTCATTGTCATATTCACAACGTTTCGGTCGCTGTATGCTGTGATTGGAATTTCTGTTGTGGCCTTGTTGGGGTCAGAATAAAGACACAAAAGTGAATTTGAGTTAACAAATATATTATCGAAAATCGGGAATACAATAATATACAAACGAGCAAGAATGTTAAGTCCTAACTGTCAGAGCTGACGATTGGGGAAAAAAAACTCTCACCTGCCAAAAAGCAATACCTGCTTTTATTTGTAACTTGGAAGAGTCCATCCGTGTATGGGTAATTTACCATAACAATTTCGAACCAAACCCTTTACTTCGTCCACCGGTGTTGAGGTTCTAGTTCACTTTAATTCAACTCTCCACTGCTGTAGCCAGGTATTGAACTCACAGCTCTTTGTGTCTAGTCACTGGATCTAATCAACGCCTTCATCCCCTGGGCCATGTGTTCTCAAGGACTTGAACAGGTTAAGATTTTAGTGATAGGGGAAGCATCCTCTTGGGAGTCGGTTCCACAAATCAGCGGTTCTTGGGAAGGAATGAGAGTGGTTCGCTACAATGTGCCATGCATGACCGGTCTTAGCCGTGAAAGAGTTAGAACTGGTGAAAGTGAGGAATTTCGTTCGCCTGAACACTTTCCATGGAAATAGCGATAGACAAAGTGAAAACGACCACTGTTGAAAATGAAAACAATTTACCGCCATTGATCGATACCATCCTTAGAACGATTCGAACACATTAAAATAGCAAGTGAATGGTTCAGTAAATTTGGTATTGAGAGTATAGTGTCTAGACAAAGAAATGGCGAGAAAAAGACAAATGTGAAAAGTTAACACAATTCTGTGGTCACTATTAAATGGCCAACACTAAATAAGACTGCTTAAGCCATGTTAGTTCGCAATCTGCCATGTCTTAAAAAAATGACTACAGATGATAATTCTTAAAGTAGCACTTCATATTCGACTAATTATATTTTTTAGATAAATTAAACCACAATTAGTTCGTGACGTATTTAAAAATTAAAATATCAGATCAGTGCAAAATTCCGTGCCCGATTTTCATTGTTAATATAAAATAACCATAACTTAAGAATGGCGTTTCTTTTAGTGTGTTCTAAGTTGAAATCTTGTGTCGTTCAGTTGCGAGTCAAACTTTGTTGAATGTTGACATTTTGTCCTAAAATGAATGCCTTCAAGATGGAGGATGAAAAGTAACCCTTTCGCCATATTACACTCGATCAATTTCGAAAAGCAGTTAGCGTTGGAACTGCTACCACAAACATTCAGAAGGTTTATTTGGATCGTGATTCAGCTCTTCGGACGATCAAAAAGTGGTTTGGCAGATTTTGTCAGGGTGATTCCAACCTGAAAGATCAACCACGCTCCAGGTGACCTTCCGATGCCGTCTGCTTGCTATGATAGAGAGTAAAGTGAAGATTTTGACGGAAGAGATTGCTAAGAGTTTGAAAATCGTTATAACTGTCTTTTGCCATTTGAAAAGACTTGGGTTCGAGAAAAACAGCCGATTTTGGAAAATTGAAAATTTCCACAACGACAACGACCGCGTGTTGCATAACACGTCTTGGGGAAGCTTAAAAAAAGTGAAATGAGGAACCCTCCCCTACAGCACCCACCGCATTCTCCTGACTTGCTGCTTTAGATTTTTATTTGTTCCGGTTTCTACAGAACAATTTTAATGACTGAATATTTGACTCTACAGTGAATCAAAAACTACATCAGAAAATTCTTCCAACAAAAATACGAAGTTTCTATGAAAATGGCATCGACAAGTCTGTAGAACGAAGAGAGAGAGAGAGAGAGAGAGTGTTGTGTAAAACAATGTATCATGGCAGTGACTCTCAACAGCCGGATTACGATACCCAGTAAATGATAAAGACGCTCTACTTTCAATCATGGAGAATAAACTATTTATATAGACCGGAAGAGATTGCTAAGAGTTTGAAAATCGATATCACAGCTGTCTTCCAGAATTTGGAGAGATTTGGGTTTTAATAAAGGGGCTGATTTTGTCAAAGCGAAATAGTGTCATTTTTTTTTACTATGAGAACGTAAAACCGCATGTTACGAAACAAACCTTTCAGAAGATTAAAGAGTTGAAACGGGACCCCACCCTTCAGCACACACTGTATTCTCTTGACTTCTTAGGCTCTCGGATTGCCATTTGTTTACGGTCTCCACAGAACTATTTAAATGACAGAATATTTGACACTGTACATTTTAGTCGACAACTACCTGTCAACCTTCTTCTAACAAAAAACACGAAGTTTCTATGAAAATGACATCAACAAACTTGTCGAATGATGAGAAACACTAGCTAAAAAACAATGTACTCCGTCAGTGGCTCTCAATCGTGTCGCGATCCGCTTAAATGTGTCACGATATATTGTCCTGGCACACACCCACACACACATATATATATATATATATATATATATATATATATATATATATATATATGTGTGTGTGTGTGTGTGTGTGTGTGTGTGTGTGTGTGTGTGTGTGTCAGTAAAGATGTGTTTGGTAATGTGCATGGATAATTCTAGGGAGAATATAATCCAGAGAGTTCAATGTAAAAACAGAGCAAATATTAATTATATTAAAAACAGGCAAGTTGTCTGTTTCTTAATATATATATATATATATATATTATTTATTTAATTATTTAAAAAAAATTATAACATAAATATGTTATAAAATCACTACAAAAATAGCCATTTTGTTTCAACACCTCCGGTGTCTTATCAAGTGATGATGTTGAATGTAAAATAAATGGTTTTAAAAGTTCCTATAACATATTTATGTTATAATTTTTTAAAATAAATAACTATATCTGCTCTACTCTGTATTGACCACTCTTTTAAGAATAGTAATTGTTGGTTATTGGAATTCATTCCGTATATACCAATTATATACAATTATATATATATATATATATATATATATATATATATATATATATATATATATATATATATATATATATATAATTATTATTATTCTTCTAAAGGCAAACGCTAAAACTTGATGAGGTTATAATTATTGCTGTTTCTAACATAAAGCACTCTCTGGATTTATATCCTTTTGGAAATATCCATACCGTCATTATATATATATATATATATATATATATATATATATATATATGTGTGTGTGTGTGTGTGTGTGTGTGTGTGTGTGTGTGTGTGGAAGGAGTAATGGTACAGCATTAGTATTCGAATCCATGAATAAGTATTAAACATTTTTTTCGATAATTCTTTTCTCTATTCTTCGATTATGTTATTTTAAATACTTTGTTTTAAGATTCATTTTTAAAAGGCATTTTTATTTTTTATAAACGATTTGACAGCATCGATTGATACATTTTAAATTTCAGTAGAAAAGGAATATCCCACATTAGCTATTGCAGTTTTCTACTTCTTATGTATGTGAATTAGGCTTCTCAACCCTAAGTAATATAAAAAAAAAAATAAGAAGCGATAAAGACGACGCTCAACTGAAAAAGAAATCAGTGTCTGTTTATCGCACATTCAATCAAACATTGAAGAAATCGAAAAAAAAAAAAACACCAGGCACAGGTTTCACACTAAATAAGCTGAACAAATAGTTGAATAGAAACATTGAAATAAAACACGTTCATATTTTTTATGTATTTTTTTTTTAAATCTATGGTTTTATTTCATACCATTTAAAAATTTTACTAAGTGTGCCGTGATATTTTCCTTTGCTCCTAGACATGCCATTGCTTAAAAAGGCTGAGAAACACTGAACAAATCAGTAGTAATGATCAACCAAACAAGCCTCAGTAACAATTAGACCATGCCAACGTGCTACATAAGCTGGTCTTAGGATTCATTTTTTTAAATGACGTTTGTTCAGTGCACAGGTGATCATTGCTCTCCACAGCTTCTTTTCAGGGAGTAGTTTCACTCTAAAAGATATATTTGTTGCATATAAGTTTGTTTTTTTTTAAATATTAGCCTACACAACAATAACTATTTTCAAGAGGTAAATACATAGATATGAACAAACTGAGATAGAAAAATTGGGATATTGTATTTGCATATTTTAGTACAGTGATTCTCAACTTTTTTTATACTCAAGTAAATGTACCACGCAATCCTTTTAAGAGTAGCATGAAATATTGAAGAAATTGCAAAAAAACACCAGACCCAGGTTTCACATTAAAAAAGATGCACAAATAATTGAATAGAAACTTCGAAATAAAGTAAGTTCATATTTTTCGTATGTATTTTTTTAAATCTATGGTTTTATTTCATAACATCTAAATGTATACTCTTTAAACATTTTACTAAGTGTGCTGTGATATTTTTATTTGCTCTTAGGTGTGCCATTGATTTAAAATGTTGAGAAACACTGCACTAATCAGTGGTAGCCTATATTTTTCACAACAGACCAAGACAAGACTTAGAAGTGATTAAATGACACAATTGGAGGTGGGAAACATAGCATCAAGAAAAGATAACAGGTGGAGCAAAAGGTTGCTTGATATGTGCCCAATCAATAACAATGCTGTAGAAAAAGTCCAAACAGAAGATGTAGGGATAAGATAGAAGGATTTACTTGCAAGACATGGCAGAGAGGAGTAAAGTCATGGCCGTCATGGAAGAAGTTGAGAAAGATTGGTTATTTTATTATTTATTGTCTAAAACAGGGATTCTCAATTGCTGTTTCACAGCACACAAATATGCCACATGATCCTCTTAAGTTGACCATGAAATTGCAAAAAAAAAAACACCAGGCACAGGTTTCAGACTAAAAAAGATGCGCAAATAGTTGAATAGAAACATTGAAATAAAGTAAGTTTATATTTGGGTGTGGATTATTTTTTTTAAATCTATGGTTTTATTTCATAACATTTAGATGAATACAATTTAAAAATTTTACTAAGTGTGACGTGATATTTTCATTTGCTCCTAGGCGTCTCATGATATTTTCATTTGCTCGTAGGCGTGCCATTGCTTAAAAAGGCTGAGAAACACTGAGGACTATATACTTCACAAATAAATGTTTTTTGTATGTAAAAATTTCTTTTTAATTTTCTAATCGGGTACGAACGTTTGCAATAATCTAATAATACTCACCTCCTTCGATGCAAATAAATAACGTGTGTAGTTAACATTGTCGAAGAAAGTTGTCATTTTTGCGAGCAGTATTGTCAGGATCAACACTGTAATAAAAAGAAAGACAAAAACCCGTTGGAGGTTTCCCTGAAAGTAAAAAGAGAAATCACCTTTATTATGAGTTGCATTTGTTACGTGTTGATAATTGTAACAAAGGAAAAAAAATGAGTTACCACAACTCAGAGCTAAATCACAAACAAATATTTAATTTACTAAAACAGAACATAAAATATATACAGGATAAACAATTGTGGCCTACAAAACAGAAAACAAAGAGTTACTGGCGAAGTGTTACGAGGAAGAGGGAAAGGGAATCAAATATTTTTATCACTTTTTAGGGCTAGTGAAGTAATCTAAGTGCTATATTTGGAAATCCACAAAGGTGTGTAAATAAATATTAATTTTTAGTTTGGTCAATGAAAATTAGTCAAAATTCTATTTACCAAATTTGTTCCATGAAATTCTCTTTTGGGTTTTTGGTTGGTCGGCAACTTTTTATAGAGATTCTTTCGGCTGGATATAATAGTCCTTGAATCAAAAGCCGGAGTTGATAACAGCAGAAATTCTCATTCATCAACTGACAACCCTTTTCCAAAATCCCATTTTTATAGGGGCTAACACCTAATTTGCATATTTCTAGATGTTTCTCGAATCATCTAGATTTTTCTCGAATATACTAGAATGATCTAGAATCTTCCAAACATTCTATTTCTAATTTCTCTATTTTTCAACTACTTCATAAATGAAAACTTTTTTGTAATAACAAGTAGAACTCAAAGGAATCCCTTATTATAGAAATGCATCCTCGTAACACATTATATAAAGAAACAAGAAATGAAAATGGATTCTAGTGGTCTGTTGGTATTTCCTCAGTAAGGTTCCCAATGCTGCATCAACAAATTCAATCAACAACAGACAATTTTCTTCGAATTTCTTTTGACTCACTTTCACTGGTGAAGAGAAAGATAGTAGATATAGGTTCTTAGAGTAAAACATGTGCGAGAGGAAAACAGAGAGAGAAGAGGCGTCAGCAGATCGGTCAGTTAGTCATCCTCTCCAAGTAGTAGATACAATCGTATCAGGAAGGGGAAGGTTCGGACAACAACAGAACTCTCTGCAAACGTTTTCCGGATTTTCAAACGGTCTTATTTCAAAATTTAATCAAGGGGCAATCTGTGACAACCACCAGTGGTCGCGGTCGCAGCGCCAATATGTGACATCCTCTGGTCGCGACGCCAATATGTGACACCGCGCTGTCGGCCCGTGGTCAACTCCCAGTTACGGCGAGAAGCTGTAAGGTTTCTTCCACCAGCGTTTTTGGGTTGACTCTTTGTCGCTGCCACCAGCTTGTGTCCCGGTCGACCTGGTCTTTCCCGGTTCGATACCAGCTTTGTTGTTCCCAGCTCACTTCCAACGTCTGGTTACCGAAGTAACTACTTTGATCTCAAGTCTAACCTATCCACGTTGTGACTTTGATCTTAGGTAGAAGAAATCAATCAGGCGTCGGGCCGTAGTGCAAGCTGGATCCGGGGTAAAGGTGATATCGCACAAGCGTAAGTAAAAGAAACAATAAAACAAAATTCAAGAGGTTCAAATATGTTGAGAAATAACAAATTATCTTTATCCGTCTGTTGAATACAGGAGTTTGTTTCTCTCCCAGCCCGTTTCTATGGATTCGTGACACTTGCGTTTCTTAAGCGAGTTTTGGTACCTTAAGTCGTTCGTCAATATAACTTGTTTTTAGTAGGAAGGCTAAGTCGAAAAGGGCGTGTAAATCTCGGTCAGCTTCTGCGAGGCAAGGCCTGACTGCAACAGCGAATCAACTGCTGGAACTCCTGGAACTGACTAACTCCAAACTGATCAGCTGCCTCGAGACGTTCGTTTATATGGACACCGACCAAAACCCGGTGTGTGGGCTTGACGTGGCTTGGGTTCCCGATAATTCTCGATTCCCAGCAAGAATTCTCTTTGTTCTTAGACCAGGAAAATTAATTACTTCCCATTTTTGGAAGATTAATCACTTTCCATTCCGGGGGTTTCTCCCTCGTCCAAGAGGGAAGGTCGGACGAGAGTTATCCTCCTAGACTCGTCCTCTCTCACATTGTTATCTCATACTAATCCCCTCAGTGGGTGTTAACAACTTCTCCGTCCTTATACATTCACCTCCGCCTATCGTTTTGTTGACCGTTTTTGTCTAAGCTACGCATTTTGTAAAAGCATCCATAAACACAACATAAATGGATGCCTCTGTTGCCCCAAATCAGTTCACCTATATGGCAGTGAATGTTGGACATCATCTCAAAGAAGAGACTTGAAGCCATAAAAATGTAGTTCTACAGAAGGATGCTGAGAATAGATGAGCAACGGCGAAATTTTAAAGAGAATAGGAACAAAAAGAAAACTTATACTTATTGAAATCTCGAGGGCACATAATGGGGAAAGAAAGTTTGGAAAATTGATACTCACAGGACAGACTGAAGGAAAATAACGCATATCTTTCTTAAAGGACTTGAGTAAATTATAGTCAAAACAGGGATTAGGAGAGATAACAAAAAGATAAAATTATTTGCTTTCTTTCTGACCTGAATTTGTTTTATAATCTCATTCCGGGACATAACCAATGCTTTAGGGTAAATCAAGCAGGCGATTCTTTTGTTAAACAAAAGACAGCTATTAATAATAAGAAAAAACTTAAAGAGACAGAGCTCTTCGAATGATATGAGCTGTGCTTATTAGAATTATTTTGGGGGAATTTCATGCAGAGATGGTGTACCGAGGATTTTGTTGATTTGATCTTTAGTTCCATTCCTTATCAGACCCAAAGCTCCAGCCACAATAGGAAGTGTTTTAGTTTTTGTCACATTAAAGGTCACCTGAGACCTTCTTACAAAGAGTATTATACGACATAACTCAAAAATAATGCTTGTAACACAGTATATAGGACCGATAAATCGACGGTATATTTTTTCTTCTAAAAGATCTTGAGCAATTAACAAAAAAAAAATTAAAACACACAATTTCGGCAAGTGCCTTTATAAATTCACTCCTGACATCAAATGACATCAGGGGAAATTCTTAGAAAGGCTTAACAGACATTCCTTGTCCGTTCAATTTAATAAAACACACACTCCCAGACACAAACCCTACATGTACACGTCACACACACGCGCACACACAGAGTGACCGGTATGCGTTGAATTACTCAAACAAGTGTATCTACTAAACATAAGGCTTAGGGCAATAAAGAATAATGTCGGTCTCTCAATAAAAAATCCATTCATTTCTGATGGGAACATAAAATGTTATTAGATGTGTACTTGAAGAGATCTAAATAAGGGTTAGGCATTTCGGAAATAGGGCAATTGTACTTGGCTTGGCTATGAATGTCTTTTATGGCTGAACAGTCTAAAGGCACACCAGACTTTACAGTTTTAAGAGATGCTATATTTCTTGGTAAAAGTTCTATGTCAAGGATAGAGCGTATCTTTGTCACCATTCCTTGTTAACCTTATATATATATATATATATATATATATATATATATATATATATATATATATATATATAATATAATCAGAGGAGTCACTAAAATGAATATCCAGGTAAAACTCTAGTAGAGAACTCAGTGTATGAGTGTAAACCAACTGCGAAATAAATTTAAGTTTATAATTGAAAAATTCTAATGTAAGGTTTTTGGGAAATTTGTCTTAATTATATATATATATATATATATATATATATATATATATATATATATATATATGTGTGTGTGTGTGTGTGTGTGTGTGTAAAGAAAAGTACTCACAGACCTCCCAGTAAAGAAAGAAAGCGAATAAATTTCTCTTTCTGTCGCCACAAACAGTGTCGGTGTAATTTAGTATATACTAGATCAAAAGGGTGCAGATGCTTTTCCGACTGTGCTTTGTCCAAAATAGAAAACCACGAATCCGTGTATTTGTACGCGCAATCTGGATTATCTAAAAGATGTTGACCTATCACAGATTTCTGTGCTGTGTGCGTTAATAATCGTATTTCAAGGCGCTTATTAGTCCAACCTATCTATCCATCGCCTCACTGACATTTAAATGTATAAATGACCAAAATATTTTATAGATAGGGCGCATCATCTTTAACAAACGAAGAAAACCTGGTGTCATTGTTAAAAACAACGCTTGCCCTTACGGTAGGAAAACGTGACTTAACACTAGCAAACGCTATTACTCAGAATGTAGCTGCCCCTGCCCAACCATAGCAATTTCAGATACGCCGGACACAACCCGAGATCAAACATAGGTGTGGACTTAAAACTTTTAAGCTCATTCGTGCGTTCAACTTTTAAGCTCATTTGTACGTTTAATAACATTCTCCGGGTAACCATTACCCCGGAAAATGCCATTTATATATATATATATATATATATATATATATATATATATATATATATATATATATATATATATATAAAGACAAAACAAAAATTATCGTAGCTCACGCGTTTCGACCTCTAAGGGACTTTTTATCGAATGAATCGGCAAAGATAATTTTTTCTTTTGTCATTATTCAAATTCTCCTTTACAGTTATACTCTATCTGAAATTTTACATACATATATATATATATATATATATATATATATATATATATATATATATATATTCGTTGAGGTATCCCTGGACGTGTACAGTGTGTTTCATTGGAAACAGCGAGCAATAACTGAGCAGTATTAAAAATAAGAACTAGACTAGACATTGTCAGTGGAACGCGAACAGTCTATCCCCGTAAATTAAATAAAGTTTGACGCATTGGAAAAAACAGAGCGATCAATAACTGAGCAGGAGTAAAAAAAAAAAAAAAAAAAGAATTGGAAGAGGTATCCCGAGACATGGACAGTGGCGCGAGAACAGTCTATCCCCATAGATTAAATAAAGAGTTCTGTTCGGAATCCCTAGGCCAAGCAGTATGTACTTGAACTCATTGGATACTGGGTGAACAGTAACTGAGCAGTACTAAAAATAAGAACTAGACGAGATGTCCCGAGACATGGACAGTGGAGCGAGAACAGTCGACCCCCATAGATTAAATAAAGAGTTCTGTTCGGAATCCCTGGGTCTGGCAGTGTCTACTTGGACTCATTGGAAACAGGTGTGAGGAATAACTAAGCAGTAGAATGAGAATAGTCTTCTCCCGTAGATTAAATAAAGGTTTCACGTCAGAAATCCCTATAGTTTACCCAGAGATACACCAGATGATGGCCGTAGGGCACGACTGTCGAATCTTTGTGATAACAACAAAAATGATGAGAACAATAGTGTAATATCAATTATCAATTCTATATAAAGTTAGAATTATTTTTTTAAATATTTTGCACGAAAATTTTAAATAAATTGAAGCGGCAATATCTATTTTTTTTCGTATTGGTTCCACTGACAGATTTAGTTCCACGGACAGAATGGATTCGAATTCTAGTCGGGTTTGTTATATTTACTTACACACAAATAGTCTTGGAAAAGGTACGAATCCACTGTCCCTCCAGCTATGGGTCAATTAATAGAACTTATGTCAGCAAATCATTATTATTTACATAAAGGTCTTATAATCTAAAAATAGTTTCTGGCTTTGAATAACCTGAAAAGGGTTGATAATCCGAAAAAAAAAAACAAATTAATTAATCCACTGTGAACATTAGCTCAAAGGTCATCCAACCTCAGTTTGGCAATTGCATAAATTATCGATTCACTTATATTATCAGTGGGTATTTAGTTTTCTTTAATCTCCACCAAAAGTAAATTTTGCAGCTCTTTGATAAAATTGCGATGTGATTTATTTTGAGTTTGGTTCTTCTCTTCGCCACCTGGGTACGTTTTTATTCCTCCTTGTTATTGAGTATGATACAGATGTTGTCATTCCATACGCAGCACTAAGTTAACTTGTTCTCCTTTCATGTTTAAAAATTACATTCTTCTTCATTTCTAAGGTAATAGATTTTCTTATGTGCTTCTTGCAATGTATCGTTATGTTTTCAGCAAAAAGTATTATGAAAAATATTCAATATAAAACATAGGTGAACCTTGAAAACTCGAGATGACCAGAGATTGGCTGCTGACCCCACCTCTGACCTAGCTTTAACAGCTGAGTGGAGGAAAAACTGGCTGGTCGCATTCCATGTGTCGAAAACCAAACTACTTACATTCCATGACCATCAAGAAGACCTAGGACTCTGATCAATCGCGATGAACGAATGTTCCCCCAGGGAGACCCTTACATCGCTTATTGTGCCTTAAACTCAACCTAGACCTAAAGTGGAGCATGTATATCGCTAAAAATGATGGGAAAATCATCATTTTCCTTTTACCTGACTCTTCGTGCTATCCTCTATCTTTACAAAAGCCAGATCAGGCCGAAAATGGAGCACTACTGCTGTACATAGACAGGAATTACCCAGTCCTCACTTTCCAGTCTTGATAGCGTTCAAAAGCATCTCCACCTCATTGTGGGTGATGAATTATTTTCCACTCTACACACCTCTTTCTCACAGACTAAATGTCGCAAGCCACTCGCTATTTCCATGGAAAATGTTCAGACAAACTAGATTCTTTAGTTCCACCAGTTCTAATCTTCACGGCTAGGACCCGCCATGACACTCACGCTGTAGCAAACCATCCTCATTTCCTTTGTATTCCATTGGTGAGATGCAAGTTATACTCGAATAGGTTTTTTTTCCTGCGAAGCGCTACTCTATAGAACCGACTCCCAAGAGGATGCTTCCACGACCACTACAATCTCAAGCAGTTCATGTCAAGGGTTAGCCGTTTTCTTCCCCACATATCTCCATAAACCGTGCCTGTTATACTGTAACCACATCTAGTGGCCCCAGAACTTTATACAGAGTGAACAACACTGTAAAAAACTTTAAATTATATAAAAATTGCAAGCTAAATTCATATTTTATATGGATAGCCTACTCTGTAAGTGCCACGTCCCATTCAGCGAGATTGTTATTTTAGATTTAAAAAGAATTTTTTAAATTCCCTTGCTTTACAACTAGCGTTAATAATGAGATCACTTACCTGTACTTGTAACGGCATTCACCCGGGGTGGGTTGAGCCGGCTCCAATATTGGAGTTTCATGAGAATTTGGAATTCACAAGCAGTCCCCAAACCCGCATGTATAGCACATGAGATTTGATTATAGTGATGAAGGTTTCGTGCAGGACCATCCACACTTTTTGAAGGGCCGATTACAGAGACCTGGTGCACTACGTGCCACAGGGTCCCTAAACGACCCTCCGCAGGTTTTGCATTCAGATTTTTCCTTCTCCTAGACCAGTTGCCATCCAAGGCTATAGAACCCAGTCTGTCCTGCTATTTCCCCATAGCTGGAGGGAGAAGAAGAGGATTTACACCTTTCCCAAGGGTATTAGCACGTAAGTGAATGCAATGGATTCGACTGGAATTTGAACTCGGCTCTCCGATTCCTCAATCCAAGCCGCTATCCATTACGCCTCCTCGTAATAAGATCACTAGAAGACAGTATTTAAACAGTAACATGTGCCAACCTTGTACCTTTCCAGAAAGTGCATGACTCAGTCTATTGTGATGTGTCTTCACAACAGCCAGATCAGGTTAAAAATGTAGTAGCGTTGCCATATATGGGTTGAAAGTGGTCAGTCCATACTTTCCAATGATGATAGAGTTACGAAGCGTCTTCGCAGTTTTGTAGCTGAGGAATTATTTCCCATTCTACAACCTTTTTCCCCACTCCAATCGCACTCCTCTCGTTACTCTACCGCCATTTCCATGGCAAAAAATTCTAACGAGCTACATTCCAGTAGCTAAGACTCGCCATTTCGTACACACAGAAACTATTTCTCTCCATTCCCCTTCGTGTTCAGTTAGTAAGAAGTAAGTTCCATTCGGAAAGTTACTTCTTGGAACCAACTCCCGAGAGGATGCTTCCCCGATCACTACAGGATTAACCTAGGATTAACTGTTATATATGTTCTCTTAAAATATCCTCTTTCCTCTTACGTGTAAAAATCTCAGTCATTAATCCACTACCTCGAGTGAATTATAATCCTTGTATTGGATAAACGATTAGTAAACAAAAAAAAAAAAGAAAAGTCACGGTGCCTCCGGCCGAGGGGTTACCATGGGTCTTCATCAAAGATCAAGATTTCAAAATAGTACCTTTCGCTATGTGCAAAGTATTTGTAGCAAAATATATATACACCTACATCTATCTATATTTCTGAGATGATGTATTCTATTTACACCATTTATAGTTGCCCTATTCTGTACTGCCATATTCGCCATGTTTCGGACGTTGTACGCTCCGGCCTTCTTCAGGATCTGTCTATATTTCTGAGATGAGGTATTGTAACTATTTACACTATTTACATTATTCGGACTCTTCTCATCTTTTTTGTCATATTCACGACGTTCCTGTCGTTGTACATGACGCTTTCATCACTTCTGGGAAATACCAACTGAAGCCTCAATCCTCTCCATGGTTCACACCAGCATGCTCTGCCACCATAGCACAAAGATATCACTATTTCCGGCTATACCAGCGTGACAGCTCTCATCATAACAGGTGTCTATTTGCTACTGCTATTAATAAATGTAAGCGATTCCTCGAAGAAGCTAAGTCCCTGTTTGCTGAGAGAATGTGGCACCCGCACAGCCTCTAAAATCTTTGGCTCTCGTTACTGCTGTCGTCTCTGTAATAGGATACTTAATATGTGAAAGGTCTCTATTCCCCACTATTCAATCGATTTGAGGTGTTATCATCCTCTGCTGACAAAGCTGAATACTTTACCCGTAAATTCTCCTTAAACTCTACCCCACTTAGAATTGATTCTCTGTTGAGTGATATGCGTATAAACCCTTCCATGTTTTCTATCATCTCTAACCTAGATCCCCCACAAAGCATGTGGACCCGATGGTATCCCTGTAATAGCCATTAAGAAGTGTGCCCCTGAACAGTCTCCTGTTCTCTCTAAACTGTATAATAGATGCCTTGCTGCCTCCTGCTTTCCTGCTTGCTAGAAGTCATCGTCTGTTGTTTCAGTTTTTAAAAACTCTGGTGAACCGTCCGACCCATCCAACAATTGGTTTATTAGCCTTCTATCTCTTTTGGGAAACTCCTAGAGGCCCCAATCAATGATGAATTGGTTCATCATCTCTCGTCACATGGCCTTTTCTCAGACAAGCAATACAACATTCGTTTCTCTAGATCAACTGCTGATGTACTAACGATAATTGCAGAAAGAGTCTATCATGCTCTAGATAAAAAAACAGTGATGCCCGGGTTGTAGCTATAGACATCTCGAAAGCCTTTGACAGGTCATTCAGGTCTTCACCACAAGCTGAAAAGCTACGGTATCTCCGGGCACGTTTTGGAACTGATCCAGTCGTTCCTATCAAATCGTAAAATGAAGGTTATCCTGAACGGCCACTCGTCTACATCCTTTCGTACTAACGCGGGTGCCTCCCCCCTTCCATGGCTCCATCCTTGGTCCGACATTGTTTATAATCTTCACTAACGATCTTCCCGATAACATCAGCTCTCAACTTAGCATCTATGCTGATGACACTACCATTTACTCCTGCCTCCATAGTAAGGCTGATCAGT
Organism: Acanthosepion pharaonis; assembly: GCA_903632075.3. Taxonomy (NCBI): domain Eukaryota; kingdom Metazoa; phylum Mollusca; class Cephalopoda; order Sepiida; family Sepiidae; genus Acanthosepion; species Acanthosepion pharaonis. Next base: position 2,524,752 of record CAHIKZ030002225.1, on the reverse strand, counting down.
CAGCCAAAGTCAAAATGGCAGTCGATGTACAAAAGGATCACAAGACAGTCGTTAACTGGGGCAAAAGATAGTTTGTCAATTTTATCGCCTCCAAAACTCTTCATTAATAATCTGAGAGACCCCTCTCTGCCTTTCATCAGCATGGCTGATGCTATCCTCCAAGAAAGTGACTTATTGCGCCTTCTCAAGCTAACGTTCTCAGCTGACATGAAGTGGAAAGACTACATTGAATACATCACCAGATCAGCTGCTGAGAAAGTTGGTTCACTGTGTCGAAAGAGACAATTTTTCTCTCCGCAATCTATCTTGCATATCTATAAGTCCACCATTCGTCCATCCTTATAATATTGCTGCCATATATGGTTTGGTGCTCCTGCTATTTTCCTGGAGCACCTTGATAAGATTCAAAGAAGAATCAGCAATATTATTGGTCTTGATCTTGCAGCTCAGCTCCAGTCATTTGCCCACCGCTGTAAGGTTGCCTCTCTGTACCTTTCTTTTTATATAAATAGTTTCATAGTAATTATTCGGATGAGCTCTTCGCTATGGTGCTTAGACTGTATGAATTTAAGCGCAATATTAGACTGGTGGCGACATCTCACCAATGTACAACTGAGCTAGCTAGATGTAGCCGTAAGTTCTATGTTAACAGTTTCTTATCCTGCACTTCTCGCTTGTGAAATTCCTTCGCAGCTCCATGCTTTCCAACAAACTTTAATCTGCAAAATTTAAATGCAATGTCAATCGTTATCTACTCTCCTCCTGTTTACTCTTTTTTCTTTGTAATGTTTCTCTTTCTAATTCCTCCACATCCTGTAACCCTTTACGTTTCAGTGACTCTACTGCCTTGCTTAGCGTGATAACGATTAAAAAAAACAAACAAAAAAAAACAAGCTTATCACACACCAGTCGCGTACAAAAATCAACATTGTTTCAGCGCATGAGATGCGTTTGGTGAGGTATGTAAACTTTTTACTGATAAAAGGCGGTGGTGTCCTCGTTACGGATGAACAAAGACCGTGGTTTACTAAGAAGGGAAGATAAATAAAGCAGGTCAAAGATCTAGATACAAGAAAAGGCAGAGTCAAAATGTTTTTATAAGAACAATTAATTTATACGAAGATGTTAAAGTTTTACAGTGTTTGGCTTTGAATGCGTTGGATATTTGTAAATTGTCCTTAGAAAAAAAATTCTTTTGTAGTGTGTGCGTTATTGAAAAGAAAGTTAAGAATTCTTTGATATGAATTCTTTGATATGAATGCTAATGTGACAAAAAATATCTTTGTTCGGCAGTTTATTAATTCAGCTGAATAGTCGCGACGAAAGAATTTCTTGTAGACGGGCTCAACGCGTGGAATTGGAGAATGTTATATACATAGCGTATATATTGAGAGGAGACTATACATGTAAAAGTGTACGTTGAAATCAACACCCAGAGTGGACAGTCTGTTTCATACGAAACACAATGATGGCCTGACGAATACATTTAGCAAGAAACAGACACTGATTATATATATATATATATATATATATATATATATATATATATATATATATATATATACAGTAAAATATATAATCCGGTGTTCTTACAGATATTTTTATTTTTACAAAATAGTGCTCAATGTAAATTTACAGAGCATTAATATTATAAATTAACTGATTTAAAATATGGTTTTTTCGCTACACAAGTTCTAACCATGTTCTCAAATTTTTTGAAACATGGTTGAACTGTAGCGAAAAAAAATATATTTTAAATCAGTTAATTTATAATTATATATATATATATATATATATATATATATATATATCTCCACAAACACAAAGGAAGAGGTTATAATAGTTGCAACGAGAGAAAAGAATGTATATTAAAAAGAAAGAAACTGCAAACGCTTTTGGATGTAATGTGAATCTTTTTAAAAATATTATGCTTTATTTTTCATATTTTTTATGGAAAATAATGCATAATATTTTTTTTAAAAATGCACATTACAACCAAAAACGTTTGTGGCGGTTTCTCTTTAAAATATGTGTGTGTGTGTGTGTATATATATATATATATATATATATATATATATATATATATATATAATATATATATTAAAGACATTTTTTATGTTTAACGTTTGTTATTTATAGATACAAGTATTTAAGCAAATGCTCTGTTTATGATAAACAGTATTAAATAACATTTACCGGCCTGAATGTCCGAGAAATTTTCATAGAAAATATTTGTTCTTTGACAGGATTCGAACCTGCATCCTATACGGAACCGTCATTTACGCTGACGTGCCTTACCTCTGGGCAACAAAGAACCTTTTCGGTAGACAAGGTCGAATTTACTGCTTATAAACTTCAATCTTCCATGAATCTCGTACATTCATAACTGCTCTGGCGTATCAAATGTAAACAAATGACGTCATATATTAAGAAATGGACAAGGTCCGACAATTTATTTATTAAAGACATTTTTTTATGTTTAACGTTATTATTTATAGATACAAGTATTTAAGCAAATGCTCTGTTTATGATAAACAGTATTAAATAACATTTACCGGCCTGAATGTCCGAGAAAATATTCGTTCTATGAAAATTTCTCGGACATTCAGGCATAAACAGAGCATTTGCTTAAATACTTGTATCTATAAATAAATAACGTTAAACATAAAAAATGTCTTTAATAAATAAATTGTCGGACCTTGTCCATTTCTTATTATATATATATATATATATATATATATATATATATATACACACACAGGGTGCGATAAGTAAATTGTTGCCATTTTATATTTTTAATTTCGCGCATGCGCATTGTTTGTTTTTGATTTTGGCGACTTCACAGTATAGTAGAGTCAGTTGTGCACCGTCTGTTAGAAAAAGACCACCATGACGCAATTCACTCCGCCAGAAATTTGGAAAGCACAATGCTGTACTGCTTGACATCTGCACCGGAAGCTGCAATACGAACATTTCAGAGTATTTGGATGTCAATCTCGGGACAGATTGTTCATCAACAATGTAATTAGGAAAGTTATTATTAATGAGGGTTTGTTTAATATGTTTTAATTCAATGTAGAAAATCTTTGTCGTTCAAGAGTTTGCGTTTGCAACGTTTATTAAGTTTCGTATAATAGCTATTTTGTAATAGGACATTCATTTTTACAGTTGAGAGTTCACGTGTTTATGCTAGTTGTTTTTTTATATGGAGAAATAGTAAATATATTATTATTAGTGTTTATCAATACATCAAGAAATGGGATTTTATTGTCGTTTTTAAGTTCGTATGTGAAATTAAGTAAGGAGTTATTTTAAAGTATTTTTAGTTCATGTATTTCGTCTAGGTTTTTAACTAAAATGAGAATGTCATCTGCAGATCTTGGGTAAATGGAGGGTAAATCATGAAGAAGTTGCTAAAAGTTGGTCCCAGGATGGAACCCGTAGAAACACCATCACATTGTACCTATATGTTATTTTGATGGTCATAGAAAGGAACTTCTATGGTACACATCAAGAGTAGTTTTCTTAAAATATTAGGGCTAATTTTTAATGGCGGGAGAGATGGATAGTTATAGATATCCTTTTTGATTGTATCTATCATTTCCATGACTTCCCGGGACGTTGGCGAATAAACATTCAACGTCAAATAGGACTATGGTTTCGTTTTTGGGTTTTTAGAATTTGGAGTAGTTCTTTTGTTGATTTAATGCTGTATTTTGGAGGTATAAAGGTGTAATTAGTTGATTAATAACTTTGGTTAGTTGTTAATCAGGAGTAGGGATTTGGGATATGATAGGACGGAGATGGAAGTTTGGTTATTTTTATAATTCCATACATGTATCCTAGTTTATAGTCGCCAATTATTTTAGGGAGTTTTAAGCTATGAAATCCTGCGTTATTGGCTTTGATAAGTTTGTTGATTTTCGATTTGAGTTGGTTAATCGGATGTTTGCCAACTTTTAAAAAATTTGTTGCGATCGTCTCGTATTTATTGCATCTATAAATAATAATCCAATTTATTTAATATGACGAAAAGACTTACGTTTCACTTGAAAGATTATAGTTCAATCTCAGATTTAAACGGAACACCCATGTCCACATTCACAGTTTAGACAGATATTAGTATCTGTCTATATTTCTGAGATGAGGTATTAGGCACACTATTTACATTATTCGGACTCGGACTCATCTTTGTTGCCATATTTATCACAGCGTTTCGACCGTTGAGTGCTTCTTCAAGTGATTGGGATGTCGAACTGAACCCTTTATTTCGCTCGCTGAGGTAGACTGTTCTAGTTCCACGTGCCATGCCTAATGTATGTCAGTTATCAATTATCTCCTGTTAATTCACCCGTCCAAGTTCTCCAGGTATTGAACTCACACTGTCACTGGATCTAACCTTTGTCCAATGTGCCATGTGTCCTTAAGGACATCTGTGTATGGATTTCTCGGGATTATAATCTTAATTAACAAGACAGAATAGAACGAGTGACATTGCATTTAAAGTTTTGAAGATCAAAGTTGACTGAAAAACATGAAACTGGGAGAGATTTCCACAAGCGAGAAGTGCATGAGAAGAAATTGTCAGCATAGGACTTACGGTTATTTCTAGCAATTTCAGCTCTAAAACAATGAGAGCTTTCCGCCAATCTAATACTGTGCTTAAATTCATAAAGTCGAGGTATCATAGAGGAAAATTTATGAGAACAATTACCATGAAAGTATTTATAGAAAAAGCACAGGGAAGCTACATTATGGCAGTGGGAAAGTGACTGAAGCTAAGATGCCAGCTCAGGATCAATTACATTGCAGATTCTTCTTTGTATTTTATCTAGAATTTCTAAATATATAGCAAAAGTACCAGACCATTTACGACAACAATATTCAATGCATGGATGAATGGTAGACTTATAGAGAGAAAAATTGTTTAGCACGACTCAGTCTACCAACTTTCCTAGCATCAGACTTAACAATTAATTCAATACAATCTTGCTAGCCGAAAACAATAGTCTGAGACGGCGCAATGGGGTCCCTCTCCTGGAGGTTAGCAGCAAGCATGTCGATGGAAGGAGAAAAATCTCCTTTAAGACGCTTAAAAGAGAGAGAGAGAGAGAAGTTTCCTTATAAGTTTTCTCAAGTCCACTAACTGTTATCGCTCTTTCCACTATTGATGAGTGTTTTCTCCCTATTGCGCAAGTCTCAGTTTACTTTGAGACTGACATGAATAAGAAGAATACTTTATCAACATGTAAAAAAGATATTTATTTACACCTAAACATGAATGCAACAGTTAACATAAACACAATGTCTTTTCCGATATATAAAGAACCTGTCAGGCTGACTTACCTATCTGGTGGAATGAAATAGGACGAGATAACTTGTACCTTTAAAACCCACAGCAAATGGTACCGTTAGCGGCGGAGAGAATTTCTTAGGAGTTGCTTCGGGGTAGTTCCGGTCCCTTCTCTGGTGATGGTCAGATTTTTCTGAACCCACGTTTTTATTTACCAACGAGAGATCGCCTAACATCATGTGACCAATCTCTATATATAGGAGGAGACAAATTTTACAAACCCAACACTTTTATTTAAAGTAGTGTGTAACGTTAACATGTCATTATTTTCTCTTCGAATTACTCGTAATATCGATTTTAGTTGTTGCTACTGTTGAAAGTGCTCAAGTGATGTGGTGTCTGTTGTTTGGTACAAATCTTTGTGATTGGGTAGAGCCAGTCCACGCGGTTCGAACAATGGTAGTCCTCACTAAGAACTTACTGGATTCATTCACCCGAAATAGCAATTCAAAAATAAAAAAAAAAGATGATAAATCTCTGGAGAGTCATAAGCTGCGTTCTGAATGACAAAGTATTAAAAAAAGAAAAGCATATTTATATGTTAACCCCCACTAATATAGGCTGAAGTGATAAATGTTAAACAACAGTTAACGTAATGAATGAATAAAGCCTACACATGGCCCGAGTCAATATGGTTAACACGGCATTCATGTGTAAACTGCAGCCTACTTGATCTTTCTTTGATCTTTTGTTAATTTCATAAGAAAAATAAAATTTGGTTTGTTTTCTTCTCAGTTGTTCACTCACAACACTCTCTCATACATAAGCACGCACATAAACAATGATTAAGTACAATGTTTCTTGAATTTTATAAACTTTCAGTGTAAGTAACGTTTTCTTCATTTAAAACCCTTGGTAATCTTCACTAAGGAAGATTATATGTGTAAATAACTTTTGCTTTTGAAATGGGAAACATTCATAAGAATTTTCTCTCTGGAGAAGAAATAAGATTTTTTTTTTAAATTTTCAAATGAACAAATTATTATAAAAAAAAAGTCACACGCAGAGACATTTGTTAATCACACTGACATCAACGATACCAAGATTTCAAATTTTTAGTCTTTTCTCACAAAAAATAAAAATAAGGTACATACTAAGGTATATGCTTACTAATAAAGTCTCTTATAGTGTGGCACTTCGATGTGGTGTAATGGTTAACAAGCTTATCTTACTAGATCAACTACGACTGAATACTGAGTTCGATCCTCAATGGGTGTCCCATACTTTCGGCCTCACTTAACTGTCCCATTTAAGAGGACACTTTGACGTTGACGCAATTTTATATCGCTAGATCAATTACGACTAAGTAGTGAGTTCGATCCTCACTGTGTTCCCCAAACTTTCGACCTTGTGCCATATCTAAGCTACACTTAGAAAACCAGAGCATTTTAACGTTGTATAATGGTTTACAAGCTTGTCTCACTGGATCGATTACGATTAAACAGTCAGTTCGATCCTCACTGGATGCCCAATACTTTTGGCCTTGTGCCAGATCTAGGCTACGCTTAGAAAAGTAATATATGGTCTTCTGTAGTGAAAATAGCTGAGATACTTACGAAACAAAATTACCTTGAATCTTTTGATGAGTCATAGAAAATGTGGTCCACTGCTCTGAAAGGGTTACTTATGCCTAGTTAAATGGGTTAGTTTGCTTATCTACCTATTTATGGCAATCATAAAGATAGATAACGAATTGAGAGAGATAAGTAAATAAACATTATCTTCGATATTGCAATCATCAAAGTGTGCAAAACTGCGAAAATTGGTAAGGTCTGTAACGTTTTATTTCAGAGGACAAGGCCTGCCTCAATTTTGAAAATGAACATTCGAAGTCTGAACTTTTAGCTAGACTTTAACCAAGACGTTTAATATTGTTAAACTTAATCAAGTTTTACGCAACCTTTAGGAAGATGCCTTTCAAAAGCTAAACAAAATATTAAAGAACAGGAAATTTTTGTTAGAACCAAAGACGAGGGTGCTGAACTGCAATGTAACATCAATCTTCCTAAATGGCTGTGAATGTTGGACAATTCCTTCAAATACGAAGAGGGAAAGAGAGATGGAGTCATCGAAGACATTGAGAATAGACGGTGCATATGAGAAACAAGAAAGTTTTAGGATTTTTTTACAAGGCTGTTCACCCTATGCAAGGCCCAAGAGTTACTCTAGGTAGCAACCCCAAGTAAGGTGATAATGCCCCCAAGACACAAGAAGCCACCGGAAGTGAAAGAGAACGAAAATACTAAAAAGAATAAACCTCTATTCCTATTAAAAACACCGGAGAGGGGTGTGAACTGGGGAATATGAGGACATATCTACTCCTATTAAATGGAAACAAAAACGACATTTATACTTAGAATCAGAAATGTCTAGAATACTTAATGAGGAAAGGGGGCTTAGCGAATTTGACACTCACGGGACATAATGAAGGCAAGAAATGCCGAGAGAAACAGCTAACGGACATGTGTAAATAGATAACAAAACAGAAAGCAGAAGGGATAATGAAATATAAACATTGATAAGAGCTATAAAGGATAGAAAATTGTGGAGAGCCATGATCACCTACGTCCTGAAGGTGTACGGCACATAAAAGAAGTATGGCTGATGGTTATCGGAGACAGGAAGATTGTATCACGCCAATCTTTTAACTGGAGAGAGTGTGTCTGTCTAGAAAAGCAGCATTTGAAATATTGGTTTTATTGCCTGGGTTCAAACACTTCTTATGTAAACGAGAAAATACAAATAGTTCGGCCACTAAGTAAGGCAAGTTTGCCACAAAGTTTTATTTTGCAGGTATTTCAATGAGTATTCACCAATAATTACCTGACTTACGGCCACGTCACATTGAAATACCGATTCCCGTAGGATCACCGAAGTTAAGCAACGTTGAATCGGGTGACCGCTTAGGAATACCAGGTACTGTAATTTTGGATGGGCGAGTGGTTTAATGGTATTGGAAATCCAATCACCGTTGGGTTCATTATATTCGCTTATCTTACCAAGGTTATCTTGGGAAAGATAAGCACCCACCTCCTCTCCCCCAGCTGTGGGTTAATTAGTATGACTTGTATAGCTAAAGCCATTATATCCAAAAATAAATTAAAATTGGGTACAAAATAAAAATATACTTTTCTGAAACTTTATTTGAGTACGATTAGCTGATTTAAAGTTTACCTAATCTGATTTTAAACAAATATTTCTTTTAGTTTAAAATATCACTGAAAAAACTTTTAATAGATTTGTATTTTTGTGAGGTGCTGACACATATATTGATACCGTCCAGGGTAAGACGATAAACTACGTCTGCGTCCTGGGTAAGAGGATAAACTATACCCGCGTCCTGGGTAAGACGATAAACTACGTCCGCGTCCAGGGTAAGACGATAAACTACGTCCGCGTCCAGGGTAAGACGATAAACTACGTCCGCGTCCTGGGTAAGACGATAAACTACGTCCGCGTCCTGGGTAAGACGATAAACTACGTCCGCGTCCAGGGTAAGACGATAAACCCCGTCCGCGTCCTGGGTGAGACGATAAACTACACCAGCGTCCAGGGTAAGACGATAAACTACACCCGCGTCCTGGGTGAGACGATAAACTACGTCCGCGTCCTGGGTGAGACGATAAACTACACCAGCGTCCAGGGTAAGACGATAAACTACGTCTGCGTTCTGGGTAAGACGATAAATTACACCCGCGTCCAGAGTAAGACGATAAACTACACCAGCGTCCAGGGTAAGACGATAAACTCCGTCCGCGTCCTGGGTAAGACGATAAACTACGCCCGCGTCCTGGGTAAGACGATAAACTACACCCGCGTCCTGGGTAAGACGATAAACTACACCCGCGTCCTGGGTAAGACGATAAACTACGTCCGCGTCCTGGGTAAGACGATAAACTACACCAGCGTCCAGTGTAAGACGATAAGAAAATTATTACCAGAAATATATTTTTGAAGAAAAAATGTTTTTACCAGAAATAGATTTGTTGTATAAAAAATATTACCAAAAATAGATTTTTTAAAGGAAAAATATTATCAGAAATAGATTTTAAATAAAAAAAAATATTACCAACAATAAAAATTTTATCGGCATTAAATAACCCATTGATGTTGATATACCGTAAAACAAAAGGAACATAGCTTGATAACCTGATGTTTACATGATTTGTGTAAAAGTGAAATACTTGTAAAATTACATAAACACAGCCTTATCACGTTGAAACCCCAGTTACTGTATGATCACTGAAGTTAAACAACGTCTAACCTGGTCAGGACCTAGATGGGTGATCCCTTGAGAATACCAGGTGCTGTACGTTTGGATGTGCGGGTGGTGTAAGGGTTTTGGTTGGGTTCGTTATATTCACTTACGCAAATAACCTTGGGAAAAGTATGAATCCACCTCCTCCCCCAAAGCTATGGGTTAATTAGTAAGACTTGTATATCTAAAACCAGTATTATCACCACCAAATATTCTTACAATCTAAAAATATTTTCTGGCTGCAAAGTGTTGATAAACCGTAAAAATCTAATTAATAAATCAATTAATCAATCACTACTTTCGAGATTTGTGTTCAGTCTATGACTCCCTACAGAAACAGATAGATGAATTAGATATCATGGATTTTACAAGTACAATGCTAAATGATATACGGAAAGAATATTGAACATTTGAACTCGTTCACTGAAGAGATACACGTCTAAACTTTGACAGCTAGGCTGAAAATGGAAATATTCAAGCACTGTCAATTGAAATGATAAAAAAAAAAAAAGGATGTGTTACGTCAAACTTTTGGTAAATTTGTCTGATAAGAAAATCAATACTAACTTCCTTGATATAAGGGTCAGATAAAAAGAGCTTTTAGATATACGGTTTCACAAAAAGAACTCGGCGGGGTGATTTCATTACATTTTTTTTTTTAACTTTTTAAAGTAAGGTTCACTCTTTACAAGACCCGGGGGCCACTCGAGATAGAGGATTACGTTAAGAGCCAGTTTATACGAAATGTAGATAACGGTTAACTCTAGACGAACAGGTTAACAATAAGATTGTAGTGATTGGGGAAACATCCTCTTGGAAGTCTGTTCACAGAAATACCCTTGGAAAAGGTGGAAAAGGTGTGAATCCATTTTTTCCAGGGAGAAGGAGAGATGCGAATTCAAAACTCCACCTTAAGACACTGGGTATGTACCCCAGGAGAACCGTATACGACCATTGAAAAGATTATTCAGGTCACGGCCGTGGCACCGGGGTTGTGAAATAAGATTGAATAAAGAAAAGAATGAGGGAGACTAAGTTTTGTCTCTCCTGCAATTATAAAGTTAATTTGTCCATTTAATGTGCACCGTATATACTTGAATATAGTGCCGTTTTTTAGGATCAGTTATTTTTTTGCACAAAAAAAATAGGGGGGGGTCAACTATACACAAGTCATTTTCTGAAGAGGTTAAAACATTTTTAACAATCAGTCATCGAAAAATTTTTTGAAGTTAAAAATCATACATTTTCTGTGACTGGTTGCACTATACGCAGGTAATTTTTTTTCTGTGGGGGTTAAAAAATGCATGCAAAAAATCCAGGTGTTACGCTGTACATTATACTCGAGTATACACGGAAACGGATTTTTTCTTCTTTTTTTTTTATTAGTATCGTCAACTTTAACGCCCGAAAACTTTTCCGCTTACTAAATATCGAATTCTCGATTACTTTATCAAACTTCATATTCTAAAAGGGTCAGACTTCGGATGAACAATAGACAACACATATATCGACGATTTTTAGTCATCGTTATAATGAAATAAAGTATATTTTATTTCAAATATTTCCTGATCGAATTTTTTTTTTTAATTTCTAAAAGAGAGATCCGATTTTTTTTTATTTTAATTATTTTTTCATTTCAATAAACAGTTACAAAAGCGAAATTATTTTTTTGAATTCGATGAAAAATGTGTACTCAGAATATGAGGTCAGGTAAAGTAATCTATGGCGTAATTCAGTATTTGGTATGCGATTTTTTTTTTTTTCAGGTGCTAAATTCGACGTTACCTTTTTATAATTTTACTTTATTAGAAAAGAGAAAAATTGTTGCTAAAACCTTGATTCCTATTTTATTCTACCAACAATTTTTCAGATGAATAATGACAACGAACATTATTAAACAAGAGGCAAAGATAATTTCGAACGCCAACTTAATTTTCCCCACCAAAAAATTAAAAAAGTTTTAACGAATTTCACTCCCGCAAAAAAAAAAAAAAATAATTAACTAAATAGTACTTACCATCAGTCAGTTAGGGTAAATTTTCCTTTGTTACTGAAAAAGTGTTGCCGTAGCTCCAAAGTTACACGAGAACTCCAACACATTTACGGTTTACCCATGAAAATAAATATTCACAATGAAATCTAGTAGTGTGCACCAGTGCTTATTTTCGCTTGTGATAGAAAGCGAAATGCTTCTTGATTTTTATCAAGACTGTTTATGAAAGATAAAAGGAATAACAACACATGCCTCGTTTATTGCATTTTTTTTTTTTTTTTGTAATCATTTACTTGCGGTATGTTTTTTATGAAACTATCAGCGGGTGTCAATTATTATTAAACGCTTGAATCTAGGCGAGGAATGACTAAAAAAAAACATGTTATTTTTAATTAGAAAGTGTTTTAGTATGGTTTGACACAAATCCACAAGGTTGTAGCGCTCAATTAAGATCGAACCCACTATGGTCAACCCGACTAACACGTTAACCTTAACCCAACACCGAGTCCTTCCTAAACCATAATGTTTTACAGTTTAAATTTGATAACTCTTAAATATTCAGAGGATTTCTGTTGACAAATTGAAAACATTTTTATATGATTTTTATTACAAATTTACAATTTGTCTTCTCGCATGAATTACTGCGAGTATTTTTTATTATCTGTTTTTATTTTTATTTTTTATTATCTGTTTTTATTTGAATGTTGTGTGTGTGCGCGCATGAGAGAGTGAGAGAGAGGGAGGGAGAATATGTGTGTATGTATATGTGTGCATGTGTTAGCGTTTTAACAATAAGCGGCTACTACTATTACAACTAGTGCTACACATACCTAATTTCATTACAGCAAACAAGTTCAATGTTAGCAGAACTAATTTAGCTATACAATCTCATAGTATTTCAGGGCTGTCTGTAGCAATGTCGGCCAGGCTTCGATGGGCCATTCTCGGTTTAAAGCAATTTTCTCGAAGTGTTGGAAATATTTATCCACGTCTTCTTCGTTGAATGTAGGCACAAGTCGCATTTGCTTGGTGAGGTCAAAGTTGTTCCGCTCCTCCTCGTTTCGTAATAGTTCTTGTTCTATTTCTCTGATACAAGTTTCCTGACTAATTCTCGCCAGCTTAATCTGGGTCTCGGCTTCGATCTTAAGTTTCTCCAGTTCGATCTGGGCTTCTGAGAGTTGAGGCACTTCTGACACAAGGTTGTCAAGAACGCTCCGGTCGAAAACTTCATTATCGACCATGTCTTCTGAGACCACTCTCACCAACTGCGCCTTTCGCATAGACCGTCTTAGGTTCAACCCAGTTTTAAACCTATCTCTAAAATATGGTCCTTTTTTCAGCTTTAATAGACCGTCAAAAGTGGGAGAGTTTAGAAAAAGTATCTATTACGGACATCTCGGTTTATGTGCCTTCCGTAATTCTATGACAGCACTGTTCCTCACTGCGAAGTCTTGTGGAAAAGAGGAAATGATTCCCGGACACGAGCCCCCAATTCTGTTACGCCCGGGGTTTCGTTGGGACTACGATAGCCGGGACGCAACGAGAAAATAAAAAAAATAGTAAGTAAGAGATCCCAAGGTTCGATATAAAAATAAAGAAAAGAACGTTGGTGGGGGGGAATTCTCCAATTCCGGACGTCGGTAAACGCAGAGAGAAAATGAACAATACGCAGACACAGAACAACAGAAGACGACACGAGGATATATAATACAAAGATTTTATTTATAGAATACACAGAGTGTGAATGTAAGAAAAAGAAAAGAAAACTAAATAGTACAAGGGATGGGGAGATAAGTTACCAACTAAACAGATACTAATGCGGCAAAGTACATATGAGAATACAGAGATAGCAGATTATAAGATATGGAAAAACATGCAGAAACTTACATAAGGTTGGAATCGATGTCGATTGACTATTATCGGGGTACAGTTTGATCAAAAGGATATTCATACACTTCTCTGAAAGTAAAAGGTGGTATTGACAATGTTCTAATATGAGTTTTTGAGTGGCGACGTCCAATCCGGGTTAATGGCGAGGGGAAAACACAGAAAAATCACGGGAGTGTAGCCGACTTGGGTTGATGATGTTGTTCTAGATTCTCGCGTCGGTCCTTTGGTTTTTGGTGGCATCTAATTCTTCTGGCATCAAACAACGAAGTCTGGTTTTGGTGACAACTGCTTCTTCTAATGGCAAATAGCTAAGACTGGTTTTTGGTGACGTCCGACTCCTCCGACAGCCAGCAACTATGTGAGGTTGTTGTTACTTCAACACGTGCGAAAGGAAAACTGCTATCTGTTGAGTCACGTGTTGGCCCCCCAAATACGTACGCCTCATTCACGGACCCTGTTAATGTCATTCGTTTACTATCTGTCAAACAGCGTTTGTTTGGCCTACACATCAGAGACCAGGTTGGAAATGGGGGGGGGGAGGTTCTTTTCCGAGAACTGGCCCTGACTCATCTGGTTATAAAAAAATATATCCCACAATCTGCATATTCAAAAAATAAAGAAGTTATTAAGATTCATATGTTTCGTCGCAAATACACAAGGTACTGAAAATATACTTATAAAATCTGAGGTGAAGGTACTAATGTGGGGTTAACGTAACAATATATATATATATATATATATATATATATATATATATATATATATATATATATATATACTGTGTATATTTAGGCAGTAATTTTTCATTAATGCATGTTTCATTAAATAATATAGACAAGTTTTGTCTATTTATTTTAAGTAAGTTACTTTCATATTGTCTGATAAGCTTAATCACATTATCATTGAAGGACGAAAGAAAATCACCATCTAAGATTTCGGCTTACATAAGCCATTATCAAAGATGACAATTACTTTTCAATATATCAATCAGTACACGGAACACTAATGGTGGTCTGTTTTTGTTGCATGAAAAATTTCAAACCCACGACTAACTCGTGTATACGAGACGCGGAAGGTAAAATCGCGTCGCAGCTCGTGACGTCACGCATGACCACGCGAGAGTGAAAACGAGAAGTATTAACTATAGGAAGCCGTTGGTATATGGTTCCCCACCAATAGTAAGCTTAGTAATATATTCAATAAGAACACCCTAAAATTGAGCTACAGCTGCTCTGATAATCTTGAACGCATAATAAAAAAACACAATAATAAGATCTTGAACAAAACCCCATGCCAAAAACAGTATTAATAAAAAACTCTGCACTTAAATCAGACGATAAAAGGGAAAAATTATGTAACTGTAGAAACCCAGAAGACTGCCCATTAGAAAATAAATGTTGTATTAATTCTGTGGTATACCAATGTACTATTTCATCCACAGAGAGCCCTAGCACTAATAAGATATACATTGGGTCCACGAAGAATAATTTTAAAGATAGATGGAGGCAGCATAAGTGCTCCTTTAATAATATAAACAAACGAAATCAGACTTCACTATCAAAATATTTTTGGCACCTGAAGGAAACAAATAAGACACCAAAAGTTAAATGGAAAATTATTGACAAGGCTAGAATATGTAAAGCTTGGGATGACCCATGCCCTTTGTGCCTCCATGAAAAATTGCACATTATTAAACTTCTAAATAATAATAATCTATTAAATAATAGACACGAGTTAACGGTTTTTTGTAGGCATCATCAGATTTTTGGATTGAATTATTAGATAAAAACATTTATATAACTTGTTTAACAAATAGCCCAATCATCAGATTCATAGTAGGAATAATTAACTACAAACATGCATACAACATAACACACTTCCTAATCCATAGCCTAAATTAGTAGTTTAAATACATTACATATAAGATAACCCTTTATGAAGTCGTCAAAAAACAAACGTTACGAAAGTTTTTCTTTTTTTATATGCACAATTCCCTTTCATAATAAAATAAAATAAAATAAAATAAAATAAATCTCCATAGACAAGCAAACTAGACGATGGCCAATACATCTTCCGTTTCATTTTTGACACCCCCACCTTTCCCCGACTTGACACCTTGAAAGTATCTCTATACCGCTACTTATTATAAACACCCTACACTCGCCTACCCAATTTAGACAATTCACCATAGCTGTTACCATGGGGATTTTGATTTCAATTTTAAAACAAGTAAATTTCAGATATACGTTATTCCAACAAAAATTTCGCTTGAAGATGGAACGGAGCCCATTTTACTTTCAACTCAATTTAATTTAAAGGATTATATTGAAGTTTTCAGCTCTTGTTTTTGAAACATGAGACCTCTTATGTAGCGATTTGGAATCATATTTTTAAATAATTAATTATATATATATATATATATATATATATATATATATATATAAACAATCTTACTATTTAAAATTAAAGTTTTCAATACAAGACTTTATTTAGAAAAAAAAAGTTTTTTTCCACATTAACTGACCCAACGGATTGATATACTGTAAAAGGAACCAAACTCACACTTCTCGCTTGTGGAACTCCCTTTCGGCTTCATGCTTTCCATTCAGCTTTAATCTGCAAAACTTTAAATGTAATGTCAATCGCTATCTATTCATTACTCTTTCTTCTTCCCGCTCACTATTAATGTTTCTGTTCCTAATTCTTCCACACCCAGTAACCCCTTGTATTTTAGTGGCTTTACTGTTTGAATAAATAAACAGAGCGTCTACTTAAATATGAGTATCCACAAAAAATAATGTTTAATGTAATACAAATCTGCCGGATTAATAACTTAAAAACATTATTTTAGTATATATATATATATATATATATATATATATATATATATATATATATATATATGTGTATATTTAGACAGCAATTTTTCATTAATGCATGTTTCATTAAATAATATAGACAAGTTTTGTCTATTTATTTTAAGTAAGTTACTTTCATATTGTCTGATAAGCTTAATCACATTATCGTTGAAAGACGAAAGGAAATCACCATATTGATACATGTTTAAATCCAATCTAAAGTCGCAAAAACGAGAAGTATTAAGTATGGGAAGCCGTTGGCTTCTGTTATAAATTATAGGCATCTAAAGATATTTGTGGAGATTTTATAATGTGACGTCATGAGCTGCTACGCGATTTTCCCTTCCGCGCCTCGTATATACGAGTTTGTCGTTAATTTGAAATTTTTCATGCCGCAAGGGCGGACTATCATTGTTGTTTCGTCCGTGTGTTTGATTTATTGAAATTTATATATATATATATATATATATATATATATATATATGAAAGAAAAAACAAAACACCTTGTTGGAACCAACGGGGAAATTACCAAAATCTAAATCTCTTTAAAAGAATTTCGAATAAAACCGACAATACTAAAAAAAAAAAGCAAAAAAAAGTCTAAAAGCAAACTTATCTACTCAGTGCTTGAAACCCAGATTGCCTTGACCGAGGCAAAAACGTTTACCAACGTTAAATCCTATGAAAGGATAGCTATAGTCGTGTAAAGATCGCGTGACTAGGGCCATCCTTTCATCACACACACACACAAACACACACGCACACACACACACACACACATATTTGCTTTGCTCATCAAATGTACAAAACTATTGGGTAAAGCTATCGTTTGACTGGTTTTAACGTTTTCCATTTTCTTGTAACTTTTTTTTTTTATTCAAGTGAATGTATCTTTTGTTTTAACTTTAATTTGACAAATTGATAATGTGTGGCTAAACTTGATGTTTATCTGGCAACCACATTTCCAAAATATCTGCTTGCTATTCAAGTGTTAATTTGTGTTGGGACGACCACATTGATCATGGCCAATGCTTGCATAGTTTCTGACACGTCGCGTTTTCCCCCGATAGATTATCTTTCTTTCTCTACCAACGAAAAACTCTGACATCTTCAAAGGCTTTTAATATCCATAGGCGATTGTGATTACATAGTTTAGTTCTCTTGTTTGATAAAACGTGCGAAAAAAAAGTCAATTTTATTATTATTATTATTATTATTATTATTATGTTTTATTATGTTTTTAGGTTTTTTTTTATTAGTTCATCCTAAGCAAAGCGGGAATGCCACTAGTACGCAGGGGGTTACATAAACTGAAGGTGAGAGGAAAAACTGTGTACAGGGAGATTAAGGAAACGATAAAAGATTAACGGGCTTCAAGAAGATAGAAGACGGCAATTGACGTTGGATTTAAATTTTTGAAGATTGTAGTTATCAGGGAAGAAAGTAAATGGAAGAGAGTTACACAGGCGGGAAGTGTAAGAAAATAAACTGTTGGCATAGAGAAGTGACGGTTGCAGTTAAGGTATTTCAACTGTAAACAGGTGGAAATTAAATGCCAATCAATTAGCACGCTTTGTTTTATAGTTTTAATAAGTTTTATTTTTCTCGATATTCGTTTCCGTTGTGTCTTTCTTACAATCATTTTTCCATTAAAATAGTTTTTTTTTATGCCACATTCGTTCAAAACGTAGGCGATCATGGCTCTCCAGGGTTTCTTTTAACTTCATTATCTGTGAATCGCTATGACTTCTTGGGAAAGACAATGAAATCGTTTCCTGTTACTTTCTCTACGGTTTGCAGTTCAAAGCTTTCATTTGGTGTCTTAGACAGGAGGGGGGTGGGGCATTCGTGCGAAAGTGAACTCAACCGATGTGCACGGAATTTGAACTCTAATCGTCGATTCTATACTCGGCGCTGATATCCGTTCCAGTGGCAGCACATCTGAAATATTGCCAGATTTTCCAGATAGAATTTTTATCCTGAGAAATCCGGCTATATTTGTGTACTGTAAGATAACTAATAGAAAGAAAGTCTTAATAACTGTTTTTATGGGGGGGGGGGTCAGAATATTTCTCATTGTGTAATAAACAGCATTCTTAACAAAATGGGAAGTCAGAAACTTTTTTAAAGGATCAAAAATTGTAAAATTAATCAACGGAGCGATCTTAATAAGCTTGGTGGGGTGGTAAATTTCCTAAAAATGAAAAGTAAACATTCACCCATTTATTAAGTACATAATATATAAAAAATATATAAGTACTTAATATATAAAATAATTAAAAAAATATAAGTACCTTATATATATATATATATATATATATATATATATAATTTTCGTAAATTGAATTTAAAAGCATCTCATCAAAAAATATCGTCCTTGTCATTAATTATTCATTTACAAAGTTGTGCTTAATTTTTATTTTTGTATAAGACCACAAGTTTGGACACGTGAGGGTTGAACTCACTCAGTTAATAACCTGTAAGACAAGTATCCTAACCATATTACCATGACGAGTGTGGGCCCTAGTCCTTCAGGAAGAAAGCCTTCAAGAAATATATATATATATATATAAGTTAAAAATCAAATGCAGATCAAATATGGATCGGAATTCGACAGGATGATAAGATAAAGAACAAGTAGGAAACGTATATAAATCTATCATGTTTCACATTTATGAAAGCATTGTCAGAGATGGTGTGTTTTCTCTAAATATCTGACAATGGTTTAATAAAAGTGAAACATGTTAGATTTATAAACGTTTCTTGAGTCCCCCCCGCCTCAAAATTGAAAGAAAATCAGGCCAGGTTCAATTTATTTATTTATATATATATGTATGTATTTATTTATTTATTAGTAACATTCACTAGGATTAATCGTCGTTTCCAGAAAAAAACGCCTTAGTTTTTTAATGCAAATCTCTAGTGACAACGCCATCGAATCAACCAATCAAAACTTCGACTAACAATTTCGGTTTTTTTTCTACCTGCATATTTAACAAGCTCTACGAGCAAAACACGCGTTCAATTGAATATGTCATTGGAGCTGCATTGCGAATTTCGGGTCCAGTGTAGACGAAAAATTTGTTTAAGGCAAGTTGGAAAAAAAAAAAAATCTTTCTAATTATCATTTGACAGGCATCAGATCACCCTCTGTATCTTGTTTTGTAATTAGCACTCCTAACATCATGGCCGACAGGCAATAAGATATATTTTTTTTTATTTCCTCCATTAACGCCATGACATCTTTGGGAAATTTAGAGTTGTTCCTCGTTGTTCTCTTTATGGTTTGGAATTCAATCTGCTTTTCTTTAAGTTGGTTATTTACAGTGGTTGCCAAAGTACCGTCTACGATGCCATTTAACCCAAAGCTGGAAGGAGAAGTTACCGATTCGTGACGCTTCCTAATGGAATTGGTGTGAATTGAGCGCAGCAGACTAGAACGAAATTTGAATTCGGTTCAATGATTAAATTTCCTGGGAAAATGGGAACTTCATCCCTTTAAAATAAAGCATGCCCTGGGGGTCTCAATCGTAATTTGCGCAGGAACTTTTAATTAACGTACAAGCCGAGGTGTTCCAGTCAAATCATAAAGCATTTTTCTCGACCTCCTTCCCAAAGCCAGTAAGCCTTGACCCATAATCGGCGAACTAGTTTTAAGCTCTGACGGTTTTTTTGGTTTTTTTCAGTTTTCGCGCTTTACTGAAACTGCGTAATTGTTTAACATTTTAACCTTAAACGTCTTGGGAATAAATCTAAATACTCTTTTGTTACCTAATAAAATGTAACCAAGTCTGGTTTGTCTATAAAAGTTAACGTAAAAAGTATTGTCTTTAACTTTTATGGCTTCAGGTACGGGTTTGGAATAACCTGATCTGAACAAGGCAAATCAAACGAATAGAAAAACGTCAATTCTAATTCTCGACTGCAAGACGTGTTATATATATATATATATATATATATATATACATGGGGTCTTTTTTTTTTTTTTTTTTTTTTTTTCTTTTTTGTATGTATACTCCTATCTGGGCATGCGATCAGTTCATTTATTAACCGTATACTTTCGTCTAACGGCCTGAATATTCCAGAAATCTTAAAGAAAAATATGCGCCGCCTACCCGCCACCTCTTCAGGATTCGTCCCTCTGACCCGGGGGAAACCTACGGGCCTACTAAACAGTATCTCCTCAAATATGTGTCCACTAAAATAAGGTTTCAAATGATCAAAATTTATCGGAATATATAATATATATATATATATATATATATTCATTCAAATATTATTCCTAATAGTTGCTGTTGTAGAGATAGGTTTCAGGCAAACTGCATATATTAGCTGTCACAGATATTGAGCACTTTCAACTGAATACTGGTCATATTTTTATATTGCTTTATTAGATGCGAAAACCTATCGTTTGACTCACTGTTACAGGATTAGTGTGAGAACAAACACATTGGTCACGGCCAATTCTTGCATACTTTCTGACTCCGTTAGTTTTCGCCAATATAATTTTTCTCTCTACCAACTAAAAACGTTCATAGGCGACTGAGATTAAATACTTTGGTTCGACCAAGCTGCACACTGGCTACTTAGATACGTAGGTAGTGTTGGTTTGAATATAGTTAAATAGCGCTTTTCCAAGCGCAGCTTAGATGTCGCACAAGGCCGGAAGTAGGGGGCACCCAGTGAGGATCTAACTCGCTACTCAGTCGTAATTGTTCTAGCGAGACAATCTTACTAACCAGTACACCGCCTCGAGGTGCCCGAATATAGTTGAATAGACTGGTCGCTATAAGTCGCACTTTCTATATAAACAAGTGCGATATGTGTTTAGGTCATTTTTTTTCGGTAATGAGAAATGGTTATTATTTGTCAAATTCTCCACTCACCTGGCTTTTTTTTTTTTTTTTTTTTTTACATACGGATTGACCAAAAACCGTTTCGCTGCAATAAATCAAATTTGAAACTGTATAGGAAAATCTGGCGCAACTGACTGGATTTTACCAAGATCAGTTAATGAAACTTATTATAAATTAATATAGGTACCTCCACGAGATCGCTAAAAAAAGAGCATAGCATGATGAAAAAGACGCCAAACTTGACGAAAACAAAATTTTATCGTGATTTCGTGGAGGTACCTAAATTAATACAATTATGGCACAAGGCCGAAAAGTGGGGGATGGGCTGAAGCTGGTCTTCACGATCTTATACCTAGCTAATCGGATTCACGACTCGTTCACTCGTTACAATTTCCTCAGTCACCATAAAAACTCATCCGTCTTCAATCAATCAGATCAAGACCAGTTAATATCTATATTAAAGACTAGTGTTCTATGCTATTAACATTGACCTCAATAATTTGTGGGGATAGCACCACCTCGGGGAAAACCTTTATTTCAGGACAACGGTTGGTTATGATTCACTTCTAGAAATATTAGTCTCCGTTTGACATAAGTTGGGGATGTAATCGGGACGAACACGCACACCAACCCTGTGGTAGGGGGGGGATCACTTCTCGGACAAACCCTCTTCCTGATTTACATAAATGATCTACTTGCTATATTTCGATCCTTTATAAAGATCGATGCCGGTGATACGATGTATGGGCGCACCTCCTCTTAAAACTCTTGACGATGACCTGAGATTGGCAGCTAATCTCTCGTTTGATCTAGCACTAAACTCTGAGTATGGTGGGGGGAGGACTGGCTTTAACAAAACTAGTTATGTTCGGTCATCGCCAATCGGACCCCGAAATACCGCCAGTCACGATGACTGGATGCCTCCTCGATGAGGCACCGTGTCTTGATACTATTGGGCCTAAAAACTAACACCCGACCTAAAGTGGAATTCTTATACTTATTCTACCTTTTACACGAGCCAGATCAGGCTGAAAATGAAGTCCTATTTCGGCGGGAGTTGCCCAGTCCTCACCTTCCAGTCTCTTCAGAGTTCAAAAATGTCTTGGTCATTGTGGGTGACAAATGATCTTCCGCCCTCCCACTTCACTCACACGGGATGTGGCAAGCTTCATATTGTTCTCGCTATAGTCGTGAGATTGGTGGTTTTAAGGAACATGGAACCACTTAATTGCTAGTGTTCCCAGGTCCGTCATGACCCGGGATGGTAGTACCTGTTAGGGTCCCAGCTATGGGCAAACTCTTAACCCCTGAACTTGGGTCAAAACACTATGAAAGTGTAAAAATAGGTTTTAATACTAGCAATAAATTTTTGAAAAAAAATATTACCAATAAAAATCTTGTCGGCATTAAATAACCCATTGAGATGTTGATATGCCATAAAACAAACAAACGACAATGGTCCGAAAGTCTTGTCACCCACAACATATAGTTTTATTTCAACGCTCTATGGGGCATTATCGAGAAGTTTCAGATGGACGATACCAGGATACCCATTAGTTGAAGGACGCTGTTCGGAGAGCTTTTGCAACGAACAACAGCTTAATAAAACATCACACAGGACATGGCGCCGCCAAGAAAGTGAATAAACTGAATCCAGTACGTTTTGTATTGTTCTAGTTACCATTTTGGTAGGGAGTGACAAGACTTTCGGACCACACTGTACATCATTAACAAATTTCCCTCCACTCAGAGACGCCATTTTGTCCTTTTTTCATTCGAAAGGTATTGCACTTAATGATCTTAATATCTTAATTTTCAAATACGCCAAACTGTAGACGTTGCTTTGAAAATAGTTCCCGCTGATTCAGGTGTATACAAGAGGTATGTTGCTCCCTCAACACCTGGTCACAAATGTTTACTTTCATATCTTCTCTGGACAATTTTTTCCCAAACGTTGGCATTTTTAAGCCGCTACAATAATAGCAAAGAATATAAGATGAAACTTCTTCCATGAAAAAACTTTTTCCATTTTAGCGCCAAGTCATTGAACCTCGCAGGTTTGTTGTCTCTTTTTTTTTTTTTTTTTTTTTTTCCGTCCAGCTATTTTTTAAGTCGGTTTTACTGGTAAATAATGGAACATCCACATATCTCAGCTCCTTATATTTTAAATAAGGTGTACTTAGGCAGAAAGACTTTTTTTTTTTTTTTTTTTTTTTTTTTTTTTTTTTTGAAAAATGTAATTTCAAGGTTAGCCAAAACTTGATATTTTTACATTGAAATATGAAATTCAATATATTGCCTATTTTCAATATTAAATTTACAGCTAATATCGCTGCACCGGAGCAAATAATCTCATACATGGTGGCAATAAAGTCTCTATAGAGTTAATTATTTTTTAAAAAAGTCTTGAAGCAGGTGGCTTGCCGTTCGAACAGTATCGGAAATTTACTATTGTTTACCATACCATTTTATTAACCAGAACCATTTTAATAAGAAATTTCTGGACCGTTGATCAATTGACTTTATTGCCACACTGTATGTAGACCAATACGTCGACGGGTTCCAAAATAATGCCCACCAGCAGCACTCAAATCCTCTATTAATACACTGCATAGTCTCCTTAACAATTAACACAGGTCTGTATTCTCGGCTGCATATTCTTAATCAGGAATAGCAGTAAAATAGTTTGAATCCTGTTCTCTATGTATAAAATGCTATTTATTGTTCCTTTTTGACAAATACCAAAAACTCTCTATGACTAGGGTTACGAACACATCACGTTGAAACACCGTACCATCTCCGAGGTTAAGCAGTGTCGAGGCTGGTCAGTATCTAGATGGGTGACCGCTTGGGAATACCAGGTGCTGGTCTAATGGCACCGAATTGTTAACAGGAGAGCAGTAATCCAATTCCCGTTGGGATAGATTCATTTATCTGCAAGTAACTTTGGGAATGTCATCAACCTTTTCGTAATTACTAAGACTTCTATCGCTAAATCATTGAATTTTTTTTAAAAAATTCAATTCTATATATATTGAACAATAAAAAATTAAAATTGTCAGACACACTGGGTTGTATATTAATATTCGTTCGTTTTTATTTCATTTAGATTCCTCGACTTGTTTCAGCCAACATGGCCATCATAAGTAGAAAAATATTCTGCTTGCTGGTAGCAGTGAACTAAAGAAATATCTTGGAGAAAATGGACTTTTGTCTGTAGTTTTTTTTTTTTTTTTTTTTTTTTTTTTTATATATTTTTTATTTTAGTCAGTCCTTGTGCTGGTCAAACAGTCTCTTAAGTTCTTATTTGAGATAAGAGCTGGATGGTTTCATGCTGCTCTGAATTCCCTTGGTCATTTTGACAGTCGCGCGCGTGTGTCTAATATATTTATTATATTATTATATTATATTATATTATTATATTATATTATATTATTATATTATTATATATTATATTATATATTATATATTTATAACAAAAAATAATCTTACAATATAAATATTTTCTGGCTTTGACCTGCAAAGTGTTCATAAGCCGGAAAGAAATCAGATTTAACGAAAATTCTTTTAATTTTTGCCGCACCTAACTTTCCATCTTGTTCATAGTCTGCAAATATGTAGCTTTTAAAATCGTTTAAAGTAATATTTATTTGATTTAGGTTAATCCTCAAACAATTTTGGTGTTTGAAAAACTAGTTTGTTTTTATTATTTATTTAAATATAATCGGGTGTCATGAGAAAGTCTCTTAAAATAGCAAACGCTGAAATTTATTCTGCCTTACCTAATTTCTCCGAATCTTAACATATAAGGAAGTTTGCTTCTTGATCGCAGCAGGAACTATCCAACATCCCCCCCTTGTCTTGTACCTTCTCACTTTACCGTTCTCATTACGCTTTTATAGATATTCATTAATAAATTTAATGTTTTGAACAATTTCTTGTCGGTCAGTTATGTGCCATGCGTGATACACGCTTAGGCGATCATGTATACTTCGATACATGACATTTTTCCCGCAGTAGGTTGCCTTTATTTCTGCGGTAGACCAGTTGCCATCCAAGGTTATAAAACCGGGTCTGTCCTATTTACCCATAGCTAGGGGGAGAAGATTCATTATTTTCCAAAGGGTATTAGCACGTAAGTGAATGTAATCGATTCGACTGGAATTCGAACTCTGCTCTCCTATTTCTCAATCCGAACCGCTATCCACCGTAGTAATTTCAATTTTTTTTTCTTTGTGCAGATTCGAGTAAACCTGGCGTCTTCATCAGGGAAAGCTACTATAGTGTTTCTTTGCAAGCGAGATAATGGATTCTGCTATGGATTTCACTCCGCCAAAAAAGTTCAGAAAGCTTGACTCTGGGGATGTTGGAACTGACGATCTCTGCGACGAACATAAACCCCGTGCAAGTGATAGTCTAACCAACCGTATTCTTCAAGAAAAGGGTGATGAAAACGAAAGTAAAAGCAAAGACTTTGAAGAAGAGAGCAAAAATATTGCCGCTGATTTTTCTTCTCCGGCGAAAACGATACAGAAAATTCAGTCGGGTAATGATCAATTAAAATCAGAAGTTTATGAATCGAAGAGGAAAATTGACACCCGTGAAGTGGCCAGTAGCGGCGAAATGAGTACAAACGGATTGAACATACACAAAAGGCACAGAAAACCTGATGATGAAAATAAAACTAACGAAACTGTGACTTCTCCACCGAAAAAAGCTCAAAAAATCGATAGCTTAGCTTCGACCTACGACCACAAAATCGGCAAAGTCGAAGCGGGCGACAATCTGAATGAAAACTCTATAGAAAAGACAACCGGAAAAGTTGTCAAAGCTACAGTAGGCAACTTTGATATTTCTGAAAGCCTTCCTGCTAAAGTTACTTCTGAAAGTGGACAAACTAACCCCGATCAAAGCTCTGGCGATTCTAATTTGTCTTCCCCGTCTAAAACTCAAAAGTCAAGTTGCGAAAAAGACCCTTCTAGCGAGAAAGTCGATGAAAATAAAAATATCTGTTTATCTGGCTCGGTCTGTGAAGAGATTGAGGCTAAGAACGTTGAAGAGAAAAGCCAGCTTAAAAAAGAAAGTGATCGTCACAAAAGTACGAAAGACTTGCAAGGGGATGTCCTGCAAAAGACAGATTACAGAGAGACTGATGATGAACAGAGAACTATTAGTGTTGATGAAACCGTCCATGATGACCGAATTGGTACGTATAAGATTGACAATGGAAGCAAAAATACAATTGAATCTAAAGAATCGTGTGAAGACTTTGCGCAGAATAAGTGTGATGAATCTAGCATGGGACGCCAAAAAGCTTCGGCCGAAAAAGACATAAACGCTGTTCAAAATGGACGTCCCGTTGTGACGGAAACTGAAGGTGAATCGGCCTGTGTTGACCAAAATAGCATTAGTGACACACACGCTGCCGAAGAAAAAGACGCGGCTGATTCAATGAAAGCTGGTATCTGTGTCGATAAAGAACCTGTAATCTCTAAAGATATGGAGAAAACTGGAGATGCTGAAGAAAATGAGGGAAATATTCCAGATCTTAAAGTTAAGGTTATAAAATCCAGTTGCGATGTAAGCGGCTTTGCTGACAGCCAAAATAAAGTCGAATGCCAAAATTATGTGACGGAATTCGACGAAACTCTCTCGAATGAAGAAACAAAATTTAAGGCCAATCAATCTCTGCTTAATAAAGATGAAGACTTGTCTGATCTTGACCAATATCAGAAACGGCAGCAGTCGGTGGAAGTCGACAATGAAACTGTCAAAAATCCTGGTCTCTCTGATCTTTCTTGTGACAAGGTTAAGCCCGACCCTGACATAAGAGAAATTGAAGCAAATGGTAATCTTATAAGAACCGATGTTACTTATGACTGGTCAGATTCTGAATCTAAAAATGTTTCTCTGGATAATAGTAAATGCCAAAACTCTGTCAAATTGACAGGGTTATGTGATGCTATAGATAGCAAAACTAACAATACTCAGCCGGAGAACGAATCTCTATCGAAAGATAAGCAAAACGAAGCAAATGAAGAAAATTATAAAGTAGCTGACAATATGGCTGTGGAACAAAACGATGAATGCATGGAACACAACGATACTGTTAAGAATAATGTCGAATGCCCAAAAGAAAGGTCTGAAACTAACTCGGCAGAAAACAGGAGTAGCGAGCACCACGGCGAAAATTCTACCGGAAAAATGGAGTGCCAATTGCCTGAAAATGGTCAAAAGAAAAACATCACTGACGATTCCGATACAGTGAATTCGAAACTCGATATTGCTGACAAGGAGGGTGGTGTGGTCTTAGAAAATAGCGACTGCCAAGTTTCTACAAAGGAAAATGAAAAGCCTGTCTCGAAGAACGAAGAAACAGAAAATTCTGACGGTGTACCGGAAGAGTCTGCGAGTGAAGAGTCGAAGCATCTTGGAAAGGCAGACCAGAAAACTGTAGATAATTCCGAATGCAAAGACTCTTTAAAAATAAAGAAAGCAAAATTATCTTATAACGAAACCGCTAGAACTCTGGACGTTGATATTACCCCCGGCTTTGAGCAGGGTCAAGAATTTGTCAAAGACGAAGAAATAACTGAAAAACCAGAAAGTAAAACAGAATTGAATAATGGTCAGACTAAGATCAAAGACATAAATACTACGAAAGACGCTACAGAGATTTCGAATGATAATCCTACTCAGAGGAACTGCAATGAATTCGTTGCCAGTGTACTTGACCACGAAAATAGAAAACCTGATCTGCTTAATTTAGATAAAGTAAATACTGCACAGAATATGAAATCGGAAAAAAATGTTGCTACCAATGAGCCTGAAAAAATGGTCGATGGTGACATGGAATTAGATTCTGCTCTCTGTCAAGAGAGCACGAAAGAATCTGGCCAAAATATTGCTGATAAAACCCAGTATATAAGGAATGATACCACTGGTCAATCAAATATACTTAAAGATGCTGATCATTCTGATCTTTATGAGCATGAGGCAAAACTCCAGGAGTCAGCGGAAATTAAAGAAGCTGTCACCGATGTTGAAAGCAGTAAATCTGCTGACATCTCTAATGAAACTGACCCCAATCAGGCGGCAAATAAAACTGATAAAGACGATATTATGAGTAGAACTGATGCCGTTAATGATCAACCAGACAAGAGCATAAAAAGTGCTCTCCGGGATAAGGAGTGTCAGCACGCTATAAAACAAAGTAATAACATGAATAACCAAACTTTACCTGACAATGAAGAGAATGGGACAACTTTACAAAAAGATGCCGATTCAAACGTCGAGGAAAACAGTACTAAAAAATTCGATATGGTTACTGAACAAGACAAATGTTTGGAACCTTCAGTTATTGCTGAAGACTATGATGATTCGAAAAATAGGGGAAAAAATGGCGGTGCGACAGATGCTAGTAACTTTGCTACAGGAAGTACTCCAAAGGAACGCAAGGAACAGTATACTGATCGTGACTATGTGAAAGGATTAGAACCAAATATTTCTGTAAATAAAACTGGTAATTCTTATAGCGAAGGCCAAAGCCTCACCGGCATCGCCACTAATCCGCGTGGTAAGGACGATAAGGATTTATCAGTGTCTCAGTATGGGAAGCGTCTAGAGACAGCGGAAGACTACAAAGAAAATATTAGTGATGTCAAAGAGAGTAAACGAGACGATAGTCTCGAAACAGGTGCTGATTACACTGTTGATAATGACAAACCCGGCAGAGAAAGCGACGAGAGTATGGAAGTTGATACTGCTCAAGAGAAAGAAGTATTCCCAGATACAAACCAGCAGAATGTAGGTAACGATGATTTAAAGATCGATAATGTAGAAGCTGGTGAGAGTAATGGATTCATGGAATGTGATGCCGTACAGGATAAGGACTATACAGGTGTTAATAAAGAAAACGAAGTTCATAATGAAAGCGAGAAGCATTATAAGAAAAGTGACATCGAATGCCAGGACATTACGAAAGGCGATAAAGATATGTGTGATAGTGACAGCAAGAATACGTTTACTAACAGTGAAGAGATTCGTTCTCCAGAGACAACAGAAGACATGAAAAATATAACTAAAGATGCAAAAACTGTAAAGTCTAATGATGAATGCATAGAACCTGGTGCTGCTGAAACAGATTCCAAAGACTCTGCTAAAGAAAACGGAAACGCCTCTAGCGTCTCTAATGAAAAAGGTGACGCGTTTGACAGTGAGGGCAAGGGACTTGATCCTCTTATTAATAATGGACGATATACGGATGTTGAAAAGGCGGCGGAAAAAGCGTCCACAAACGACGAAAGTGAGGACGCAAAACTCTCGCAGAGTTCTTCGACAAAGTTAGAAACCTCTAACAATGAGACAAGTAAGATTGCAAATGCACATGAGGAGACTGTTATTGGTAGCATACGCAGCGTTTCTGCTTTGGAATCTTGTCAGGCTAACGACGCTCACAAAAATGTCAAAGAAATAACTCGTGACTGTCAGGAAGAAAAAGATTCACATACAAATGGTTGCAAAACTTCAGATTCTTTAAAGGACAAAGAAAAGTCTGCGGTCTTTAAAGAATCAAATCACAAAACCAGCTACTCTCTTAACGACGAAGCCACTGCAACCTCAGAAAATGAGAAAATAAACAAAAATGGTTCAAACTGCGCTGATAGGAACGAGAAAAATGACAAACAGTTAAAATACGATGACTTAGATTCGGGCTGTCATGAAGTATCTCTTCCTGAGAAAATAAATCTTAAAAATAACGATGAACCTAAAAAAATGACAAACAGTGGAGATCTAAAAACTGAAATGCCTCTGATCTCTAACACAGTCGCAAATGATAAGAAAAATAAATCTGTCGAAATCTCAAAAGACAAAGAGTCGAATGTTTCGGAAAGTCTTGAAAAACAGAAAATGCCCGTTTCAAAAGAAGAATTTTTAATTGAAAAAATGGCGGAAGATGTTACCCATAATGCCAGAGAGAATAGAAACGACGCTACTGAAGATAAAATCTCTTTAGAGGTCGAGACGAAGGATAATACTGTTAACAATGAAGATGAGAAAAAACAGGATTCGTTGAAAGACGAAGAAAATAACGGTAGCGTTGGTTGCAATGACGTCATTGAGCCACAGGCAAATCTCGTAGCTACCAAAGATGAAGGAAAGAACTCGAGTGGCCCAGAAAATAAGAACCAAGAAATGGATACTCAAAACCTATCTGAAGATAGGCAAAACTCTTAATCTGAGAATGTTAACTACGTATCTGGCAAAGACCAAAAAGTGGAAGCTTTAAAACAAAGAACCCGCCACTCTGCAGAAGGTGGCATTACCAGGAAGTATCAATGGGAAAATCTCGAAAATAAAGACTGTTGTTAAGGTTGTCTGATAAGGAACTGAGATGTTAAGATTCTTAGGGTTTTTTTTTCTTCCTAAGAACTAAGCAAGATGCGCTGTTGACTCTAGACTCAAATTGGAACTTCAGATAAACGTATAAGAGGGATGATCTTAAGGGACTGATTTTAAATAAATCTCATATCGCTAATGTTTTCCAGAAAATAAACCTAGAGAAGGATGTCCTTTTAAAAGTGAAAAATTAACTCTTATTCTAATGGTAGAAAATAAGGGTCGCTCTTTAACCAAAACACGCGGCTATAGTATTCTAAAAAATTAAATGTTTATTCTCAAATGCTAAAAAAACTTTAAAAAAAAATAATAAAGCTATTAAGTTAGAAATAAATAATAAAGGAAGGTCAAAGAAACCATTTCAATTTTTTTTTTTTAGTATTAAACAAAAAAAAAATAAAAAATCTAATACTTTTTAAATTTCATTCGTAAACTAATCAAGACTCGTTACCATAGTTATAACTCTCTGTAATCCAGGCCACATCTTGTTCAACGTTTCTCTGAGATATCGCTATCTACCACGTGAATTTGCGATACTTGCGTGGCTAGATTTTTACGCTTTATTTAATACTGTATAATTTGGTGGAGGAGGTAATGACTTCTGTCAATCGTTAAAAATTGATACCTTTTTGTTTTCTAATTAAAACTTTGTAAATGCGTCCAATTGCCTATAAAGGAAAGTTTAATGTTACAGGATTCGGGGTGGGGAAGAAACCCCGGAATTGATTTGTTATGGATATTGAGTTATAACGTCTATATACGTTGTTTTCAAGAAGACAAAATCAAAGGACTTTTATATCAATGCCGGGGTTAGACTGAACAAGATAGATTTCGAACCACCATTATTATGGAAATGGTTTTGTCATCAATACCAAATAGAAGAATAACGTCCACAGACATTGGAAAGTCTCAGAATATTACAGTTCAAGACAAATAGGAAGGAATTTGAATGCATTCACAATAAAGTTATGGCTCTTAAAATAAAAATTCAATTTATATTGTGTAATGAATAGCTTGAAAGTCCATTACTATACACATTGAACGATATTAAAAGAACTATTAATAATATTCTATCATTCTTTTTTTTTTTTTTTTTTTTTTAAACATTAAGATTAGAAATCTTGTAGCACTTTTCGTGAATTAGCACACGATTGGGTAGTTTAGTGTGGGGAGGACGATAAGTTATAAATTACCAGGTATAAAGTAACGGACTCCTCCTAATATGCTCTCTTTACGAGAAACGGATCAGGCCGAAAATGTAATAAAGTGTCTACGCATCATTGTAAGTGGTTATTTTCCTCTTCCCCACCCCCACACTGACGAAATGTTGCAAGTCTCTGACTACTCTGCAGTTATTTCCATGTCAAATGTTCAAATGAGCTAAATTCCTTTTAATTCCACTAGTTCAGACCTTCACGGCTAAGATCCGACAGGTTACGAACCATCTTCATTCCCTTCATATTTATCGCGTAAGAAATAAGTCCCACACGAACAACTTCTTCCCAGGAACCGCTACTTTGTGGAACCGACTCTCAAGAGGGTGCTTTTCGGGCCACTACAATCTTAACTTTCAGTCGCTCGTGGAACTTGTATAACATGAACATTTGTGAAAAAAATCTCACAGATTTGCAATGTGGTTAGTTGAAAAAGATATGATTAATATAAATTTACTGCCAATTTTGAACAGCTTTCATGCGTTACGCATTGCTGAGTCAAGTCATTTTTACATTATTATTATTTTTTTTTTTTTTTTTTTTTTTTCAAATTATTTTTAAAAAGTGATATACACTCTTAAAGATAAAACAAGATTTATTGCATATATGAATACATTTATGACATAAGGCCGAAAATGGGGGGGAGAGAAGGGCTGGTCGTCACTTACTATCTTATACTTAGCTAATTAGATTCACGACCCATCCCATCATTACAATTTGTACATTCACCACTTCATTCAATCCTCACTGCATACTCTCAGAGAACCTTAACAAAACTCTTTTCTTTCTAAACTTATTTACGAAGCAGAATTTCAATCGAAATCTTTTATTTCTGGCTGTCAACACTTTACTCTCGTTCGTTTAAATTTGAAAGGGAAAATTCAAAGCAAACGTTGAATTCACATGTTATTTTTTGGAAGAAAGGAAATTATAAAGATTTGTTTATCTGTTGGTGCTACTAATTGTGTACAAATGTGGAATGATGCTGGGAATTTTTAATGTAATTATCTAGCTTATTTCATTTAGATTTTTTCTTTTACTTTATCTTTCCATCACATTTGTTATTAGACACTCCCACACTGTGATTATAGAAGGTCTGCCAGAAATAGTGAAATGTTGTAAGAGCCAAGCAGCAACACCACGATTTTGACATAATAAAAAATACTACTCTGATCAAAGAAGAAAACAATTCACTACGACGCAAAAGTCTAGAGAATGCCTTGATCGCAAATTCATTTACAGTAAATTTGCGCCCTGCCCTCTTGCATTTCCACCATTTTCCGTTGTATTCATTATATTCACTTGGAAAAGGGATGAATCCACCTCTTCTCCCCTCCAGCTATGGGTTAATTAGTAAGATTTGTATCAATAAACCATTATCTAAAAACAAAAATGCTTACAATCTAAAAATATTTTCTGTCTTTTAAATAGGCTGCAACGTCGTAGAAAACTAACAAATCTTCATTATTTTCTAATTTTTCATATTATTACATCATTATTATTATTATTATTATTACTACTATAGCAATAATAACAATCAATTGCCTAAATGTTACGGTCTGGATGTGTGGTTACAACAGAATGGCGAAACACAGCAGGCTGATCAATGGAAGCTTTGAGGGTATATTTTGATTTCCTTACGAAGGTGACATTACATGGCCCGCACGCTAGCTTTCCTACCCCCCCTACACACACACGCGCACTCTGCGATTGTTTTCTTTGGGTTTACTTGAAAGTTAAGGTCGACAAACAGCAGTCATTAAGAGATGCCATCCGCCCAAAAAGTGGCAGAAATACTGCCAAAAAGTCACTGTCCGGCTGATAATGTAAAACTTTCAAAATCCTCTACAACTGTGTGTGGCGGAAAGCGGCCAGCATTTGGAGAATGCCATTTTTAAAAGTAAATGAATAAAAATTGTAGTCTTTTGTTTAAACAATCAGGTGGTTTTTGATATTTACCAAGAACCACCTGATGATACCGTAAAGTTGAAACTCGGGTCGTGCTAACGCTGAATTTTTCAATCTTTTAACAATACTATTATCAGATCCACACACTCAATTTTTAGAATTGTGTATTGAGCACTGTCTCAAAATATCCATCCTTTGGTCTGACTCGGTCTGGTCAAATAATTTTATATTCTTATATATATATATATATATATATATATATATAAGAGAGAGATAGAATCCTAATGTAAACAAAGCAATTCCTAAAGAAGTGATGGATTTTCATTTATTAATCCGACAGATTTAATTACATAAACGTTATTTTTAGTGGATACCCGTATTTGTGTTGAAGCACGGTTTCCCCTGCCCAGGAGAACGCAGGTTCGAATCCTGCCGGAGAGCGCATATTTTTCTTTCATAAGATTTCTTGAATATCCGTACCGATAGACGAAAATAAATATATTGCTTAATAAATAAACGGAACGTCTACTTAAATGCGAGTTTCCACTAAAAATAACGTTTAAATTATATATATATATATATATATATATATATATATATATAAAAACAAAAATGGTGTGTGTGTATTGATTTTCTAAGCGTTGCTTAGATGTGGCACAGGGCCGAAAGTATGGGACACCTAGTGAGGATCGAACACACTTTTCAGTCGTAACTGATCTAGCGAGACAAGCTTTCTAACCATTACACCACGCCGAGGTGCCCCACATATATGTGTGTATATACATATATGTGCGTGTCTATGTATGTATATATGAGTAAAAGTTTATCACTTAGCTGACTGATTCCGACTCCATAGCTTCGTAGGCGGACCTGTGCGTCCACTCTGCAAGTAGACCAGGCCTTACACGCAGTAACCCAGAAGAACTAGCAGGTTACATGCGTGAGGATAATATGACTGAAAATTCTCGGCCTGCCTGCCTGCCATGTTGAGGAAAGCTATCCCACTGAAAAACGTACGGCCACCCACTCAATCCAGGGTTCGATCCCCGTGTCCTCGCGATAGAAAACGTAAACTTGGTGAGAAATCCCTATGGCTACTTGTCCTTTCTTCTGATCCTGGACAAAGCATACGAGTCTCTTCTGGGATTTAAACCTTTTTCATCGACAAGCGCTTCTGTTGCATCACTACTCCGATGTATATGCGAGTCGAGTTCTGATGTGGCTATTTAAGAACATAACTCGAGTTTTCAGGTTAATATTTGGGTTTTGTAGTACCTTATGATACTAAACAAAATTGGTTGATACTATGCATGACCTCCAAAATTAGAGTCTACTTCTGAAAAGGCCATTTAAGCTTTCAGGTTAATATTTGGGTTTCGATGTACCGTGTGGTGTTGAACAAAATTATTCCTCAATATCTGTCATGAGGTATTATGATTACTTGCATTATTTACATTATTCGAACTGTTATCCTCGTCTTCATTACCATATTCACAACGTTTCGGCCATTGTACGCTCCGGCCTTCTACAGGTGATTCGTATTTCGAACAGAACCCTTTATTTCGTCCACTGGGGTAGACTTTTCTAGTTCCTCGGGGACATTTGGCCCAGTGGATAAAGACGTTGGTTAGATCCAGTGACTAGACACAAAGAATTGTGAGTTCAATACCAGGCCACAGTAGTGGTGAACCAAAAACTTGGAGAGTTAAGGGGAAATAACAGACATCCGGAAGAGGCATGGCACCTGGAACTAGAGCAATCTACTCCTGTGGACGAAATAAAGGGTTCGGTTTGAAATTGCAATCACCTGAAGAAGGCCGGAGCATATAATGGCCGAAACAATGTGAATATGGCAATGAAAACAGTCTGAATAATGTAAATAATTCAAATAAAAGTATTCCTAGCGCAGCCTATCCTCTGTATATGACCTACAGTAAATTACACGCCTGGATGAATAGATGGACGAGAAGTTGATAGGTGGAAGAGATCTATATAGTAAAAGTAGGTACCTCCACGAGATCGCTAAAAAAGAGCATAGCATGATGAAAAAGACGCCAAACTTGACGAAAACAAAATTTTATCGTCTAAATGTTTGTTATTATTAAGAGGAAAGGTCAAAGTATTTTTGGGGTATTTTTTTCCATTTTTTAATCGTTCCTAGCACGTCCGAAATTTTCGTTAAAAATCTAGTTTTTTTTGAGTCAGCAAAATTGACCATTTTTTCATTTTAAAAAACTGGAAATCTGACTTTTGAAATTTTTTAAATATCAATTATCATTTTTTCAAAACTTATTTTAAGAAAATCAGAAATTATAATGTTTATTTAAAATATTTTGAACCAAACTTAACTTAGCTTTTGTGCCAAAAAGATGTAATTTGAAAATAAAACAAAGCAGGTCATAAACTTTCGCGTCTCTTGACATGTGATGAATGATATATTTACGAATTCCATGAGGCTAATTTGTTCTACGGAAGGAGAAAAGTGAAATAATTTACATTTACGTGAACAAATTATTTACCCCGTTATTTTTAACGAAAACTTTCAGCGGTCTAATTTTTTTTTTTTTTTTTACTTAGCTTTCACCTTTACGTTTATGATGCTTTATGGGAAATATATTGTAAAGAAATTAAAATAAAACTGTTAAGAGTGACATTAAATTTCATATTTCTTAAGAAAGGTATCTAATTAATTTATAGGTACCTTTCTTATGAAATTTTATCAGAATTGTACATAAAATACTATAATTTTATGTACATTTATTACATTCTACTATTATTTATATTTGCATTCATTTTATTATTAATTTTGATATTTCATTTATGGAAAAATGTCGTAACTGAGATTAATATAAAAATAAGATCATATAAATTTCATAAGATGATACTGATACTTGTAGGTACCCTTCTCAGTTGAAATTGAAAAATCAAATTAACTTCTCCACACGTGTTTCGCAAAAGTAAAGGCCTTAACAGCGGAGAACAATGCTTAACTCAAATAACGCAACTTAATTATATTCTGGTTGGTCTTCCGTATTTTATAATTACAGCTCGATTATAAGCACAAAATTACATTTCTTAATTATTGGGTATCTTTTGATTAGTCAAAATGATACAATTTACAACGCGCTAAAAAAAGATCTATCTCATAAGGACACTTATGAAAGCCGATGCGGCTTTTAACTAATTTTATATTTTAACAACTTAAATGTAAAATCTATTATAATTAATGAAATAACAAATAATTGTATTAAAATTCATTTTTCATCGAAAAAAAATTTTTTGCTTTCAGAAAATATTGTCCATATTCATAAAAACAACTAAAAGCAAATAAAAGCATTTGAAATTAAATAATATCTTTGTTTTATTGAGTTTTGTATGTTACAATTCACAGCTGATTTTCAGGTACTGGGTATCAATTAAAAACAAAAAAAAAAACATGATTTGCATTCCTCAAAGCCCTGTGCTTTTAATTATTGTAATCACTAAAACCGATGCGATCAATTTCTAGCGTTTTCATAAAATTAGTTAGGGGGGGTAATAAATATTTTAAAAAATATTTCTACCATGACTTTCATAAAAAAAAACATATTTATAATAATTTCGATCATCTGTGAATAGTTCCTGAAAGTTTCATTAACGTCCGATAATTATTTCTATTTTTGCACGATTTTTCAAATTAATGTGTCTCATACTAAAAAAACGTGCTAAAATTGTCTATATTATTTACTAGTTCGCTGATACAAATAGAAAAAGGTTTTTTAATCAAAATTTAGAATGTTCTAAAAAAGAAGGAATTTTTTTTAAAATAATTAAAAAAAACTTTGGTCTTTCCTCTTAATAATAACATAAGCATTTAGACAATAAAATTTTGTTTTCGGCAAGGTTGGCGTCTTTTTCATCAAGCTATGCTCTTTTATTAGCGATTTCGTGGAGGTACCTAAGTAAAAGCTGTCAGTGTCACCTCTCTACCCACCCAGGCGAAGCCCTGAATAAAACATTTACATATAACATGGGGAAAAGGGTTTGCGTTCTTATTCGAGCTTATTCTTATTCGTCGAGCTTGTCTTTCATCTTGTTACCTTTGTGAGCGTGCAGCAGGCCCTTTCACAGCTTTTGGTGCAACGAGAGAGAGAGAGAGAGACGCAGCATGAGGTATACATCAGCCGGTCGGTGGAAAATTTGGAAAGCTTGTATATTTACACATGGTATGGACCGATCCATATGTAAATAGCATATTCGATGTTTAGTATGCTGATATGTTATTTATAAATGAACCCGCCCATAGCGACTGGATTGTCATATGGTTTATATGCAGCGGCGGAGTAAAGCAGACGACACACAGAGGTTTAAAATTGAAGAGTTAATTCATGCGAAAAATGGAGAACAAAAGCCAACACAAATTCCTCGTAATGAACAATGAAAGTGTTGAAGAGGATCAACAGAAAAATAACCGGTTTTATTCTGTTTACGGCAGCCAACAATTCGAAGAAAACGAAAGCAGCAAAATAAAACCGCCTGACAGTAACTTTGAGCGCCATAGCTGCGTGGAATCTGCACCTAAATTATTACAAGAGTCGAAATATGTGCATTTGGCCCGAGAAATACTTGAAAATTGCGTCACTGGGAGTGGAGAGAGTTTGATATTTGAAGGTGAATCATGCAGCGAAGACTACGAAATGATTGGAAGTGATTACGAAGGTGGGCAAGAAGCAATGGCTATTGTAAATGGAATTTGATAAAGACGAATAAACCAATGACAATAAATGAAAATTAAAACTCTCTTCACTTTGTTTCGAGACCTGAATAGCAATACAATAAACGTGGTTCAAAAATTGAATTGCTTAAACTCGTACAGATTACATTTTTCTTCTTCAACTGATAATTCATCTGTACATACAAAATCCAATGTTTGCAATCCAATATCTACAACTCCTTACTGCAGTTTCCTTGATCACTTAATATTTAAATCAAAAATATTTCTATTAAGATATTAAAATAGTAAAAATTTAAAAAAACGAAACGATTCTCCTTTTAATTTTTTTTTTTTTTTTATGTTGCAGCTTTTAATAAAATATCAATTTTTTTGTAGGCTTACCATAATTCCCGGTTTAACTGGAAATCCCGCCCACCCCGTTTTAAAGAAAGGAGTCTATCTCGATAAGATTTCAATGAGATTTCTTTGAAAATCCTGAAGAATTACAAAATGTCCATGAAAACAAAATTCTTCTTATACAAGAACTTAAAACTAAAAATTGAAAACTTCCGTTTTGAGGCTTGGAAATTATGGCAAGGTGATTTCTGCAATAATTACAATTGTTTACGTGCTTCTATGTCTCTTATCAGGACTTAAGCGATAATGGCTCTTCACAGCTTACTGCCATTTGGAACTCTTAGTAAGGTTTTTTTCTTACTATCTCCCTCAATCCCTCTTCTGTCAACCACTTATAGAAACTGATTAGTAATTCTCTGATGTCGTCTGTTTTCTACAGTCGTCAATATGTCCTGTGAGTATCATTTCACCAAGCCCTCTTTCATTACATGCCCTCGAAATTTCAACCGTTTCTTTCTGATTTTAAAAATAAGTTTCCTTGTTTCCATTTTCTCGTAACTCCTCCTCATTACTCGCATGTTTGACCCATGGTATTCTCAGCATCCTTCTGTAGAACCATATTTATCTTGTTTCGATTTTTTTCTTCATTTGTAAGGAGATTGTCACTGCCATATAGAAGAAATGGTTTTACAAACAGTTCAGTACTTCTTTTCTTTGTTTCTAACCAGATTTTTATGTTCCTTAATATTGTGCTTAACTTCTGGAAGGCATCTTTTGCTATTCCAAAGCGCCTTCGGATTTCGCTGCTAAACACTCGGGTCTCTGTCTACCCAGATATTTAAACTTCCACACTTTCTTGATTTTCGTATTTCCAATTTGTGGTTCGCATCTTGGGCTGTTTATATATATATATATATATATATATATATATATATATATATATATATATAAATTGATATTAAGTTATCCAGAAAGTCCCGACTCACTTAAGAAGCGGAAAGAAAAAAAATTTAGAGAGCAACATCAAAACTTATTCTTCGAAATAATGTCCAGCATTCTCGACAATCTTCTGCCAGTGGTCAACCAGTACTCGAATCTTTCCCAGATACCCGTCCGCTGGCTTTGAATCC
Source organism: Acanthosepion pharaonis (assembly GCA_903632075.3). Classification (NCBI taxonomy): domain Eukaryota; kingdom Metazoa; phylum Mollusca; class Cephalopoda; order Sepiida; family Sepiidae; genus Acanthosepion; species Acanthosepion pharaonis. The sequence continues at coordinate 2,484,843 of CAHIKZ030002225.1, read as the reverse complement.
AAAAAACTGTGAGCAAGCTTCCTTCACTTCATTAAAAATGTTGAATGGCTGATCACGGACGAAGTGTTCCATCGTGCGGAATAGGCCATAGTCACTCGAAACAGCATCAGGATTGAATGGTGGATGTGGAAGAATCTCAACACCGTCCATCTGTTTGAACTTCTCCTTAGTCAACCTGACAGTGTGTGGCCTTGCTGAAAAAAACCCAACTTCGATTGACCAACGTAAGATACTCCTTCTTTAATTTGTCATAAACGCGGTCTAGATGCTGGCAATACAATTTAACGTTGATGGCGCGACCGCGTGGAACAAGCTCGAAATGCAGCACTCGTTGGAATTCCACCAGACAGCGATCAAGATTTGTTTTCTTTTCGTTTCCTAAACCAACCTAGTAATATTGATATTCATTGTATAAAAATACAATTGTGGCACGAGGCTGAAAAAGGGGAGGGGTTGAGGCTGGTCATCACTTACTATCTTATACCTCAGCTAATCCGACTCACGACCCGTTCACTCATTACATTTTGCGTATTCACCATAAAAACTCTTCGGTCACCAATCAATCCTCCATACACCATAATAGCGCATCCTCTCAAAGGGGGGGGGATCTACAAAACGCGCATCATGTCATAAAAATATAATGATAAATTATTATATATAAAAAATCTAATGATGAAGAATGTCAACCTAGTAATATTTATACGTTTGAGATTTCTTCGTATTAAATAAAGACGCTGTCATTAATGAAGTTTGCTAAGTCGAGAACCGAACTGGGCTCGAGAATACTCTGTATTTCCCGGAGCTCCCCACCGAGCGGAATGTGGCAGAAGCTCGGGAATATTTGTTTCTGGCGTAACTCATTTCATCTTAAGAATTAAATGAGCTTTCTTAGGTCATAGGAAAATTCGGAATCTTAAAAACAGTGTACGTGTTAAGTTTCGAACCCTCTTCAAGAGAAGTATTCATTAGTTTTCAGTTTAGTCTTTGAAATGTCTTCGTTTTCTTTTTGTTTCGATTAAAAGTCGATCTTTGCATCTGTTAAAGAAAAATTCCATATGAATGTTTTTTAAATGTCAGATGCGTAGTAAAAATGACGTGAAAAAAAAACATGAAATACTTGAAATTAGTTTGTCTATATCGTCTTTGTACATTCCCTCACCACTTTAAAAAAAAAAAATGACTATCTCACAATAGTCATAGGGACAAAGTATATTTTAATAATACTTTCTGACTTTCGCCCTTCACCACCAGCCATAACTCTGAAAATAAATTATATTTACCAAGATATTCTAAACCATATATTTTCTCCTCGTGTAATAGTGGTTCTGTATTATTACAGATAACATTTTGGAACTTATAGATAAAGTTAGTTCCTGTGAGAAAAAATGGTGAAACTGAATTTATACAAACGACCAATCTAGCAGAATGACGAACAAGCGGCTGGAAATAGAATTGCCTCGTGTGTACATACGACTAGGGACAAAATATTTGGCAGTTAAGTCTCATCATTTTATTGAGCTTATTAAATGTAACCGCCTACACAAACGATTTCTAGCACTTCTTACTTGTGGAACTCTATTATGGTTTCTTTCCAATCAATTTTGATCTTCAAAAATCTAAATGCAATGTCATTTGTCATCTTCTGCCACTTGGAATCCTGTTCTTTTATTGTCCTCTCTTCTTAATGATTTTTTTTTTCTCGGACTCATTTACTCTCGGTAACCGCTTACATTTTAGTGGCTTTATCGCCTTGCTTCGTATGAAATGATTTAAAAGAAAAAAAAACCTCGACATTCACCCTTTGGAGTCTACATCAAGCACAAAGTGGAAATGTCAAAAAGTCGTCTAGAGTGGGTCGTTGTATTTATTGGGGTTTTTTTTTTGGGGGGGGTGATTTTTTTTTTTTTTTAGTTGGGGGCGGGGGTTGCAACCATAAAATTGAAAGTAATCAGAAATTAATAATAAATGTTTAAACTAATCTCAATTCGAAAAAAAACTTTATAAAACTGAAATCGCAAAATATGTGTGTATATATATATATATATATATATATTTTTAGGCAGCAATCTTTTTTTCAAGCATCTTTCTTTGTCAGGGAGTACTAAAAATTTCCATCATTTTCTCTTGTCCCAAGCACTTACAGTCACTACTATAGCCATTTGAAAATGACTAAAGAAGTGGCCGTAAGCGTTTGGGACAAAAAAAATAATGGAAAATTTTTGTACTCCCTTACAAGACGGGAAAACGCAAGAATACTGGGAGAAAAAAAATTAATTAAATCTTCCTTGTTTGCCGTATTTAACACATATATATATATATATACTCATCCATAGACAGACTGTTTCGCTGTACCCCAGCTCCTCAGTGTGGCCAAACGTCCGTTTGCTTCAAGCCCGGATCGAAACCCGACTGATTTGACATCAGTCAGATCGCTTACCTCTAGAACCTCGTCACACGGTAGGAAGGAAGGGAATTTTAATGTTTTTCTCTATACGAAATACGCCAATATATGTGTGTATGTTTGTTTATAATAAATATTTTTATTTTAATTAGGTAACTGTACTCAATCGAGAAGCCAAGCATAAGTCTAAAGATTCATCTTTTAAAGAAAAAATAATTTAATCACAGATATTTATATTAATTACATTTCGACTAATATCCTCATCTTAGTTCTTATTATCAAAACTCCACTACCGTTGTGTCCTTTGACCTTTTTCCGATGTCTGTCGATTCGCGACCCCTTCAGGGAATTTCGGACTGAATCATTGTTATCTACTCAGCTTACCATAAATGATGGAGACAGGAAGATCATGTTACGCCAATCTTTTGCCTTTCTTGAAAATCAGCATTCGAAATCCTTTCAACTGACATCGACGAGAAACAAGTAATTACACGAACCAAGATGTCGACGGAAATAATCCGTTCTATCGATACTTCTAAACACTCTTACCTGAGCCCGACTTGGTCGAGCCAGAACCACATGTTTCCAATTTAGCAATAATGTGCTCGAGCCCCGATGGTCTATTCCCTCAGACTGTACCTCCCCTACGGGTGAGAGCGAGGATTAGTTTCTGGCTCTCTGAGGTGATCTCAAAATACTGATGGTGCTTAAGCATTTTTTGTCCGTCGTCCTAATTGAGCATATGTAACCTCCACGTTAAACCCAAGCATTGTGCACTATTTCGTTGGAGTGGGTTTCCTGTTAAAATAGTACCTGGGCCAGATTTGGCTTAGTCGGAACCCCATCAGGGTTAAAAGTATAACGTACTCACTGTTCTTAATTAGGGCTGACAAATTCTCCTTGAATTCTAACATTGCCCAACGTTGTTCGCTTTTTGAACTGTTCCAACCAGCCAGAACTGCTTGTAAAATGGCTTTGATCTTATTGGTTCGTCGTCTCCTTTTAATGTCGTGTAAACACTCATGACTTTCGTTTAAGGAATGTCGGATATATACAACGGAATGCAGTTCTAACAACAGGTTCTGTCGAGTGATATTTAAGCTAACTCATGCGGAGGCCTCTTGATTGTAAACGCGATAGGCAACAATAAACTACAGAATTGAAAATTCATTGCCGCCTTTAAGTATTGCATTAATATTTAAGCTTACTTTTTAAAAGTTCAACGATAATTCTTCTGCCGCCACTTAATTTAAAGACAATTTGATGTACGTAGGTCCTTACCTTCTGTACAAACAATTATTTTAATTTCATGGGTGACTTACGCTAGATTTAGCAATTAATTTCGATTATTCCCAAAATAATTTCCAAGTTATAAAAATTGTTCAAAAAAATTAATCGCAAAAAATCAAGTAAAAAATCACCAAAAAACAATCACAGTAATGAAAACTTAGGAATCCAGAATATCTGGATTGCGGGTCCAGATCCGGCCCGGAATGTTTTTAATTTGCTCATGGAATCGTCCTGGATCCAAAATGGTATGATATGTTGGTCTACACCCTATAGAAGTAAAGTTGAAAACACGGATAATTTTATTTTGAAACACTAATTTGAGAACAGTATTTTTTTTTAATTTGAAATGAGTTATTGAAAATTAGGGAGTTGTGTCCCCTTAATTGTTTTTTATCAGTAGAAGCCAAGATGGCGGAACCCGAAAACAATCGCAGTAATGAAAACTTAGGAATCCAGAATTTCTGGATTGCGGGTCCAGATCCGACCCGGAATGTTTTTAATTTGCTCATGGAATCGTCCTGGTTCCAAAATGAAAACTTAGGGAAACCAAAATTTCAAGATTGCAGTTACGGATCCGGCCCGAAATGTTTTTAATTTGCTCACGGAGTTGGACTGATTCCAAAATCGTATTATATTTTGGGCTACGGCCTCTAGGAGTAAATTTGAAAAAGTGTGACACAGCATTTATTATATAGATTCATTTCAATCATTTCCATTGTATAGCAATTAAATCTGTGTTGTTTAGAAAATGGTCGGCTCCTTATATCACTCCAGAGAGTACGTCGTTATTTCTGTCATGCATTATCTTTACAAGAGTTAGATTCGACCAAAAATGGAATATTACTGCTATATTTGATTCGGAGTTGTTCAATCCTCACTTCTAAACTCTGGAAGAGTTCAAAATGGTTTGCGCGAAGGATTATATATTTGCCACTCTTCAGCTACTTTACGTCAGATGCAACATTACAACCCTATCGCTACTATATCGATATTTCCATGGCAAATGTTCTGATAACCTCCACTCTACATCCACCAGTTCAAATCTATATACCTTGAACTCACCGTACTACTTCCACGGATTTAAAACACTGACATTTCCTTCATATTTCACTTCTAAGAAAAACGGATCCACTCGGCTTTATTTTCCGCAAGAAATGTTATTTTGTAGAACAGGCTCCCTGGTGGATGCTTCCTTAAACACTACAATTTTAATCTCTTCAAGTCAAAGGTCAATCGCTGTCTATCCTCATCATCATCATTTGCTACTTCCTCCTCTTATATTCGCATCACGTACATCATACACTAACTCTCTATCTTGAATGCCTCTTGGGCCTTATATTAGAAAAATCTTTAGTAAAAATAAAAGAAATAAGAAATAAAACGGTGCTTCTTTTATAATCCCCTACCTTCTTCAGAACTGTTTTTATTTTTGCTTTGTTGATTCCAAATAAAAGCCGAAACCTTTCCGACATTTTGCTTGTTTCATTTTTGTCTCAGTTTTATCAAAATTGGGTACCTCGACGAGGTGTAATGGTTAGAAAGCTTGTCTTGCTTGATCACTTTCGACTGAGTAGTAAGTTCGATCCTCACTGGGTGCCCCATACTTTCGGCCTTGTGCCGCATTTAAGCAATGCTTAGAAAATCGCTATGGGCACCTCGAGGCGGTGTAATGGTCAGCAAGCTTGTCTCGTTAGAACAATTATCACTGAATAGTGAGTTCGATCCTCACTGGGTACCCCATACTTTCGGTTTTGTGCTACATCTAAGCTACGCTTGGAAAATCGCTATTTCGGCCATGTGCCACGATTATTGTATACTTTACAATAATAAATATAAAGTTTTATCAAAATTTGACTCGGTCATAATATTTCGGTTAATTTTGGTTTGTTTATTTTTTTGATATTTTAATGGTGACATTCTTTAATCTCTTTCTCTTTTACATTTTTTTGTACGGTGCTGTGTGTCGGAGTTAACTTCTCCTTTAGTTCGTTAACCCTTTCACCAGGGGTCTCTCTTCCCTGGCTATAAATAGTCGCTGACCCTTCGCCTCTTCCTCTTTTTCCCTCAGGCCTTTGGGTCGCCACCTTGAGGTAAATCTCTCTTTTTCCTCAGGCTTTCAGCCTTATTACCTCGAAGTTGTGAGATAGCGTTTCCCAAATGCTGGGAACACGCTAAGCACAATACGCACACAAACGCACATATATAATATTCACACACACACTTTGTCCTTTGTAACTGTTTCCATGTAACTTGTTATTAATATATATATTTGTATACATATATTATCGGTCTTGTGTTTTGTTTGTTTTCTTTGCATTCTTTGGACTTAATTAAAAGTCCAACTTTCTTGTGTAGTTGGACCGGCTATCAGGAAAATCTGAACCCACATGTGTTCTACGTCTACTCAACAACATCACAACCACGGTACACTACATGTGAAAGGAAAAATCTTCTTATGTGTGCTATCAATTGGAAAAAAACTTTTTCCATTTTCTCGCGAGAGTTTTACTTACATAAATATATATTGTATACAAATAAAGAATTATATTTTTTTTAAATTCACAGCATTTTCACCGATTTTTATCTTAATTCGATCATGAATCGCTTTGCTTCATTTTTGTCATTGATCATGATGCATGGCTATTCTTAATTTTTATGCGCTTTAGAGTGTAAAAGATTTTTCTTTTATATAACAGCACGCATATGATATAACGATTACATTGCAATATGCAGGGTGTGCCAAAAATAATTTTAAGAATTTTACAGGCGGTTTCCTCACACGAAAACAAGTACAAAAGTCCATATAAACGTATGTCCATAAATCCTTCATTTTTAATGAAGTTTAAAGTTTATGGTAGACACTGTTAAATGTACAATTCAAAAATTCTTTTACAAATTTTAGGGGCGAGTTACTGACGCCAAAACAAGATAAAATGTCCATATAAACAACCTGTAGAATGTGTTCTTCGTGGTCAGGCATACGAGCGGATTTCGGTCTTCCTCGATCCATAGATTGGCTGCCTTCGGTGTGGAAATGCAATTTGATACAGCCGTGCAGCCTCGCATCCATTACCATTCGCGCGGCCGTATGTAAAAATCGTATCAGCCTGCTCCCGATATAAATATCTTGCCATTATTAAAGGGAACACTTCTCAGGTGCATACTGACTTTTACACGAATGACAAATTTACCCTAGTCTACATGGCAACACAACGTCATTTACCGTAAACTCTCTTTAAAATTAATAACTCAAAAACGAACGATTTGCGGACGAAAGATTTATATGGACTTTTGCCCTTGGTTTGGTGTTAGGAACCCGACCCCAAAGATTGTAAAAGTATTTTTGATACACACTATATATATATATATATATATGAAGAAAAATATATACGGAAAAAACAATCAAAAATCCTTATATACAATTATGCTGTTTTAATGTTAATATGACAAAGGACGTTTCAAATTAATAAACCATCTTCAGGACATATTCATAAGATAACATTATCAATACAACATGAAACGTCAATGACAAATTGATATATAATTTAACATTAAAACAGCATAATTGTATATAAGATTTTTTGTTTGTTTTTTCCGTATATATTTTTCTTCATACTGTCAGATCTATATCCATATATATGTATATATATATATATATATGTGTGTGTGTGTGTGTGTGTGTGTGTGTGTGTGTGTGTGTGTGTGGTGTGTGTGTGTGTGTGTGTATATAATTGTTTCAAATTTCCTATTTTTATAGAGTGTGTATAGATATAGACAATGTGGACATAGGAATCAACACTGTATGGTGACTGTCAGTTTCTGATAATAGTGTTGATGCGTGAAAATGAAAAGATGTTAAAAATGATAGGGATACAGGAGCTGCTGTTAAAGTACCCTCCATGAGGTCATGCGGTACTATGATATATACGACATGCTAGGGACACTTGACGTGTGCTGATAACTGGATTGTTTCCGACAACCTGTAGAATGTGTTCTTCGTGGTCAGGTGTACGAGCGGATCTCTGTCTTCCTCGATCCATAGTTTGTAGTGCCACGGATCCAGTCTCAACAATGCAATGATAAACAACAGCAAGTGTTAGCAATAATACTCTGGCCACCACGCCTCCAATTTTAATTCCCACCTTGCCTAGCCGTTATCCCACAATACACATCATCATGTACACTTTTAAAAATAACTCTTCTCACTGTTTCTGGTGGTAGTATCACATTGTCGGAGTTAGCTCCTCCTTAATCCCCTAATTGTCACTAGGAGTCGTTCTCCCTATACTATAAATACTGGGCGACTTATCGCTTCATCCTCTTTTTCCTTCAGGCCACATTCCACCTCGCGTGGAGGTGAGTTAAATCCTCCTTTTCATTTCTTCATTTCAGCAACTACAATGTAAGCACTCTTACAAAATATGCGTCTTCCCATTTGTGGAAGACGCTATGAACGTTATACACAAATACACGTACATACCAACATTCACCAAAATGTTACGGTTTTTTTGGTATATTATACATATAACTAGTGAGCGAGTCAGAATGACTTATTTCCCTTTATAGTCGACCAATAGAAGGTTGACCAATCAGAAGCCGCACAACACTGTATTCGTCGTGTATAAAGGCGGCCATCTTGTTTCCTCTACCGGAAGGACCAAAGGCGACCAGGAGAAGGATGAACTACACTCTGCTGTGATATCCACTGCGAACCTGCACTACGCTTTCCTACTGTCTCCGAAATATTCACTGCCAACCTCTGGATTCTATACTCGAGGACGACCGTCATGAAAATGTCTAACACAAAATACGAACATTCACCAAAGAACAGACACAAATGTTCACACACACACACGCTAATGTCATTGTCTGTGTCCATTGTAAAGTTGTTTTGTTTAATACATATATTTGTTTATATATTGTGTATATTTAGGCAGCAATTTTTCATTAATGCATGTTTCATCAAATAATATAGACAAGTTTCAATAAATCAAACAACACACGGTCGAAACGACAATGATAGTCCGCCCTTGCTGCATGAAAATTTCCAAGTAACGACAAACTCGTATATACGAGACGCGGAATCGAAAATCGCGTCGCAGCTCGTGACGTCACATATGGCCACGCGAGAGTGAAAAACGAGAAGTATTAGAAAGTATGGAACTCAACTGTTTTATGTATAAAGCTTCAAGAATTTTTAATTTTTGTTTATTGATTTCATGTTTAAGTATATTTGTGTAGTCAACAAGGATTTTCCGGAATTGAGTACGCGGGCCGGCATGTTGTTTTAAATGTCTAGAAATGTTAGATTTATCATTTAAATGTAGAGTCAAGCGCCGTTTATATATATATATATATATATATATATATATATATATATATATATATATATATCGGTCTTGTTTGTTTGTCTTCTTTATCTTCAGTTGGACTTAACTTGAGTCCGGCAATTTTCTTGTAGTTGGATCTTTTAATATATCTTCTTTGCATATAACACTTTTTTCTATCTTTAATGTATGCCTTATTTTTTTTATAAACTTTTTCAGCTTTGGAACAATTACTCCACCTGTTTCTTGTTCTCTCAGCAATCTTGCTTAATATTGGATCTTGTAGAGTTTCCGATGCCAGTCTTCGTAGAGATAATAAGTCAGTTTCAACCCAATGTAAGATTTCTTCATCCGGGATTTCCATTTTTTTTTATCCTTATAAAATTATAACCATGACAGCACATCGACATGTGGTTTTGTATTTCATTTTACGTACTCAATGTCAAAATCATAAGCCATTAATTTTATGTTCCATCTTAGAATCCTGGAAGACGTAACTTTTGGTAGACATTTTCTAGAGTTAAAAATAAACTTCCCAGGTTTATGTTCTGTCTTCAATAGGAACTTCTTTCCTAATAAGAGTTGTTAAGCTATATCTGTGCCCGAGGACAATAGTCAATGCCTCTTTTTCAATATTTGAATTAATTATTTCTGCTGTTGTCAATCTTCTTGAAGAGTATATTATTGGATAGCCTTCTTGCGATAAAATTGCTGATACAGCTCGCTTAATCTCATCCGTGGTTAACGTAACGGCGGCGTAATAGAGATCCGTGTTCGAATTCTAGTCGAATCCATTACATTCACTTTCGTGCTAATACCCATGGGAAAGGTATGAATCCTCCTCTTCTCCTCTCAGCTATGGGTAAATAACAGGACAAACCGGGTTCTATAGACTTGGATGGCAACTGGTCTACTGTAGAAAGAAATGAAAACCTACTGCAGGAAAAATCTGCCTCGTCAGTTATGTATTTAATACACACATACACACAGATGTGTGTGTGTGTGTCTGTGATAAAAATATAGTTTTAAAGTATGATATATTTATGGGTTAAAAGGCTTGATATAAAGGACAAAGCGTATGTAGATACAAATGTCTACATTGAGGACAACACCGAATGGCGATAGTTTGCTTCATACTCAAACGCAATCCTCAGGACATCAGGCGTTTAAGCAGGAAATAAATTGTCGCCTCTAGGTCTTTCAATGTCCACTTACATATATATATATATATATATATATATATATAGAGAGAGAGAGAGAGAGAGAGAGAGAGAGAGAGAGAGAGAGAGAGAGAGAGAATTAATGCAAGTAAACGTTTTATCACTTAGCTGATTGATGTTACCTTCAGCATCCCGACTCCAGAGTTTCGTAGATGGACCTGCTCCGTCCACTTGTCAGGGGGTATCAACATTTAACTGCTTATATTTCCCGATTTTTTCTTTTTTATATGCCCTAATTATTGCAACTTTGTTTATATATATATATATATATATATATATATATATATATTGCATTAAACATTATTTTTATTGGATACACATATTTGAGTAGACGCTCTGTTTATTTTAAACAGTATCTTATTTCACCTACCGGCCTGAACATTCGAGAAATCTTATTAAAGAAAATGAGCCCTTTTATGGTGGATTAATGTAAAAGTCCATTATTCCTATATATATATATATATATATATATATATAGAGAGAGAGAGAGAGAGAGAAAGAGAGAGAGAGAATTAATGCAAGTAAATGTTTTATCACTTAGCTGATTGATGTTACCTTCAGCATCCCGACTCCAGAGTTTCGTAGATGAACCTGCTCCGTCCATTTGTCAGGGGGTATCAACATTTAACTGCTTATATTTCTCGATTTTTTTTTTTATATGCCCTAATTATTGCAACTTTGTTTATATATATATATATATATATATATATATATATATATATATATATATATATTAAACTTTATTTTAATGGCGAGAGGAAAAAATCATTCAGGCCTTCAGTAATGGTACCAACATTCATACTCTGACTTCCATCTTCAAAGTCCATTCAAGAACCATGAAGAAAACAGTGAATATGATTAAAAAGAGGGAACAGTAGTGATGAAAACTGGATCAAGAGGTCACAACAGCAAGAGGTATCACCAATTCAACTTAGAGATAATAAGATCAATTAGAGAAGATCCAACTCAATCCATAAGACGTTTAGCACGTGTTTAGAGGAAGTTCAGCTATGACAGTCCAAAGAGCAGTGAAAAAATACTTGAAAATGAAATCATACCTGAAAAATGTGAGGCATCTTGTTACAACAGGACAGAAACTTAGAAAGTTAGAGAGGGCGAAGATCATCTTGAATAAGTTGGAAAATGATTCTGGAATATATATATATATATATATATATAAAGAAATATAGTCTTAAGGTGTGCTATATTTATGGAATAAAGTGCTCAATATAAGAGATAGAGCGTGTGTAAATATAAAAGTGAACATAGAAGTCAACACTTAGAGGCGACAGTCTGTTTCATGCTATATGCAATCGTCAGGCCTGACGATTGCATATAGCATGAATTACAAAGACAAACTTAATGTAACTGTGATCGTCGTGTTGATGAATTTTGTAAATACGTGTGAACGCGCTCTGTTATAATTATTAAAAAAAATTAAATTTATCCGTTATAGCTATGGTATTTTTGTAAACAAGCGTCTACAATATAAGGGAGCTAACCAGAGATGATAAAATGCAAAATGGCATTAATTGTTGGTCAAATGCATTTTAAAACATTGCTACTACAGTCGTAATAAATTTTGTTCAATGTTGGTTGGTTGCTTTTGATACGGCAGTTTTCTCGAGTGTGCATATCGGTTGACTATTTTAAACAAGGGATGGGGATCCACTAAAATAACATTTGAATATATATATATATATATATATATATATATATATATATATATATATATATAAAAAAATAACGTGGTGTTTCAATGGATACCCGTTTGAAATAATTCTTTTTTAATTTAAAAGGTGAGTATAACATCTCTACCGGCATGCGCCTTCGAGAAAACTTAATAAAGAGAATGTGCTCTCTGGGGCGCAGGTTCGAGCCCTGCCGGAAAGCACATTTTATTTATTAAGTTTTCTTGTGTACGCAGCATCGTAAACGTACACACAGTTTACAATAAAAAGAATGGGTCGCCTATTTCAAACAAAGGTATCCACTAAAAATAACTTTTGGTATAATAAAGATGGCGGATTAAAATAAATTAAACATTAATATATATATATATATATATATATATATATATATATATATATATATGAAGAAATGTAGTTTTAAGTTGTGCTATATTTATGGGATAAAGTACTCAATATTAGAGATAGAGCGTATGTAAATATAAACATAAAAGTGAACAATTAAGTCAACACTCAGAGGCGAAAGGCTGTTTCATGCTAGACACAATCGTCAGCCCCCCAAGTGTTGACTTCAATATTTCACTTTTATATATATATATATATATATATATATATAGGGAGTGGGATAGAAAATGTCTACAATTAATTATGGTCTAGATACTTGGTGTCTTTTGTTTTTATAATGAATGAATCTATTTATTAGGAATGATAAAGTAAAAAAGAAAAGAACTGTAAATCAGTTGATGTGAAAATTGTCATTAAATGATGACAGTTTGCATATGACAGAAAAAAATATATATATATATATATATATATATATATATATATATATATATATTATCAAAAGTTATAAAAATCAATTTTGTTTAAGCTGAGAAATCAAATTTGAGTGATTGATTGACAAATGCTAAAAATCAATGAAAATAATCAATGTAAATATTTTGATCTAAAATAATCGATTGATTAAATTGACTTACATTATTGATGATTTGATCCAGCATAACAAGTGTGTGTCCATTAAGCAAACCATACTCAAAATGTTCTGGGAGAATTTCCATTTCATCATAATTTTGAGGCATAGGCACCACACCCGTTTGTGTGCGAAGAAAGTATATACAATTGTAGGAAGCATATTTACTAGGAAGATACTCGTAATTCATAAACAAATATTCTTGGTCTACTTTCTGGATAATGATCTTCTGCAATAAAAAAAAGGAAACAATTTTCACCATCAAAAATATTAAATAATACAGACTGTAGATATACACATAGGTATAAACCACAAATGGCCATTGGGGGTAGCAGGATTAGTTTAATGTATTTTGAAAGTACGAACAAGTATATTTTATTATTTGACTTTGTATAAAGTCCAAAGTACAGTTGAAACTCAATCGAATTGCTTGGGTTGATTTTTTATTTCAGTTAAGACCAGATCTTGAAGAATTTTTTCATCATCTCGTCTTCTCATTTATAGTTTTAACATCACAACTTCCACCTTTTGAGGAAATTATTTCTCTAATAGGCATAATCTTTCAAATAATATTAAAGTAAGAACAGATGTGGGAATATTTTCCTTGTTTTAAATAGATACAATTTGTTTTAGCAACAAAACAAATGAAGAAAAAAAAGAACATCTAAAAGAATATACTAAAATAGCAGAAATAAACAACTCCCGAGAAATAAACAAATTATTTCAGGGAATTTTAGAATTTAGTAACCGGAACGGTGCCACTGTTGACAGCCAACCAACTTCATGTCTCTACTCCGTATTTTCGGCCTGGATTTATTTCATAGATTTTCCATGTTTTGATGTGACTGCAAGACAACGGGGGTTTAAAATCAGGGTTCTCATTCCTTTCTATGAATTACCTTGCCGGGCCAACGAGCTCAACCTACTAGAAGCAGATGGTCATGAGGCGCCAGTAGTCCGTCTTTTCCCCTTCTCTAGTTTGGAACTGTACTTTGTAGTTAGCGGCTATTTGAGACGCATGTCATTGGAGTGTTTTATAGATGGAGAATTTTATTATTATTATTATTATTATTATTATTATTTTACCTGAGTTTGTTTTATATGCATGTCAAATTGTGATTTTTTTTCACTTAATTAAACAAAATACAGATATTAACAAAAAACAAACATAAATACCCTCGTGTGTCTTAGAGGATTTTACGTGAAAAACTAGTTTTAATTTTGTTTTGTTTTTTGTTGAAAAAGATGCATGTTCAAACTGCGCACACTGCATAGTTTATTCAAAATTCTCGCGCAAGTGTGGTGGGGGGGAGGTCGTTGTAAATTTCTGAGCACGAATATACGAAAGACGTGACGAACTCGAGGGGGTCGTTGGCAAAGATAATGGGTGGTGAATCGGAACCGTCTCTCACCTGCATCAGTTTGGTCTTCGGCCAGTTTGTGCGCAGTCCAACCCTTGTTTCCTTCTCGTTGAACACGTAGAGCGCCCACTGTAACCCGACCAGCGAACATCAAAACAGCGTCATCTCGTCGGCGTAATCCAGGTTGCTTTGGTCGTAGTCCCCAAGCTAGGTTGTCTAGATCATAGTCTCCGAGCTGAACATCAACATCCATTAAGTGGTCAATGATGCAGTTGAATGAATGGGGGGGGGGGTGACAATATCCTGACTGGCGCCGACAATGATCGGGAACCATTCGGACCGTTGATCTGCTCGGTGACATCGTAGAACATGAAGAGAGTGATGAGCTTCGGTGAGGTCGCGTGCGCAGGATGTCCCAAAGTGTCGGACTGTCAACTGTGTCGAAGGCGGCCTTCAGCTAGTAGGCGATGATCTGGACCTCACGTGGCTAACCTTCTTCCGAGTGCCACAACGGACATCTTGGACGATGCGGTATACCAGGCTCTGACCGTTGCGGCGGGAGGCATTTTTCAGTTTCGCGGCCTCGTTGTCCCAGTAGCGCTAGAGTTCGGCCTTGATAGAGATGCTCCGTCCGTGGTTCAGTCTGCGATACTCGGGCATGTCGTTGTGCACACATAAAATACGTTGATTGGTTGAACCTCAGCCAATCCGCGAGCTGATGACAAGTTTCATCAAAGCGCAGATATTCCATACAATTTCCATCAACAGAAACAAATTTAGATCGCTTCCTGTTTTTTCTTCATCCATGAGGAAATTGTCCAGCATTCTCAACCATATAGGACATTAAATTTCTAACGATCTTCCTGATTTAATACTTTGAAAACATGAAAAGAAACAATTGCTACGAAATTGTTTTAGTTTAATTTTATATTTATCAACATCTTAACTGAACAAACTTTTTATTTTATTTTCACTTGTATTACAGTGTATGAAGAACAAAAAGTCATAAAAATCGCTTTAAGGAATCTGCAATGTTAGTAGTCCTGACATAGCATCTCGACCTGAGTCACTTTCCCATTGCCGTAATGTAGCCGTTAAATGATAACGCAATAAAGCGACTACGACTTAAAGCGTTACTGAGTATTAGAAAATATGAGTAAAAACCGCTATTAAGAAAAAAAAAAGATTATGAATTAAGAAAACAGAAGATAAAGATTGATATTGCGTTTAAATATTTGAAATTCAAAGTTGACAGGGAAACAAGAATCCGGGTGAGAGTTCACAACCAAGAAGTGCGATATAAGAAACTCTTAGCAATGAACTTACGGTTACATCTAGACATTATAACTGTAAAATGATGAGACCTTACCGCCAATCAAGTACTGCGCTTAAAAGTCATAAAGTCTAGGTACCACAGAGGAAAGTAATATTTATTTCGTAAAATATAAAAATGTGGCACAAGACCAAAAAGGAGAATTGGGGAAGACTGGTCTTCAATCTATCTTATCTTAAACTTAACTAGAAACAGTTACTGACCCAAACATACCACAGTATTCCTTACACCAAAAAAAAAACACATTCTTACTGATCATTTTTACTACATCCACCGTAATACCTCAAAGTCTCTATGAAGTCCAAAATATTTCCCATATGTACAATTTTTGTCTGTGTGAATGGATAAAAAACAAAACAATCTAACCTCAATGTGTACCATAGAGTAAAGTCCATCAGAATAATTACCATGGGTGTATTTACTGAAGTACAGGGAAGTTACTTTACGGCGTTAGGAAAGCGACTGGAGCCGAGATGCCAGGTCAGGACCAATAACAATGCAAATTCTTCTTTAGATTTTACCAAAAATCTATAAATATGTAGCTGGACCACCTGACTAGATGTAGCAGCAATATTCAAAGCAAGGACAAATGGTTGGCTTATAAATATGTAAACTAGATTCTGGTGAGAAAAGTGTCTAGCTTGACGAAACCGACTTTCTTCGCTGCAGACTTAGTAACTGATTCAATCTACTCTTTCCACTTCATGTCAGCTGAAAACGTTAGTCCAAGAAAGCACAATGAGTCACTCTTCTAGAGGTTAGCATCAGCCATGTTGATGGAAGGTAAAAAGAGTTTTTTCAGACAATTAAAAGGAAGCAGTTTCGTCTTAGATGAACAAACCCTTCCTTGCCCTATTTAACAACAGATTCTAGGTTATTTTTTAGATCAGCTGCCAAAATAACCTTATCGAACCGATCACACTTACTATTAAGACAGGAGTAAATGGTTGTGTTATTATCATAGAATTGGTGGCTTCAGGTGGGGTCATTTATGAAATTTGGAAATAATGTAGGTCCAAAGATAGAGCCCTAGGAAACACCTGCATGAATGCAAAAAGATTTAGAAGAGTGGCCATTCAAGACAACTTTCATTTCGCGATTTGATAAGAAAGATTGAATCGGTTTAGAAATTCATCCAGAAATGCCATAACATTTCAACTTTTGAAGAAGACCAATAAGCCAAACCCTGTCAAATTCCTTCGAGATATATTGAGTAACAGATTTATATTCATATCTAACATTTTCCTGTAATGAGCTGCCAAGATGTTTAACCGTTTATCACTCTATTTCTTCCTACAGAAAATAGAAATGACAAACTTGAATTTATTACCTTCCATCTGTCATGACAGCAAGCAGTCTAAATCATTTCTTGTAACTGGAATATCCATATACACATTAAAATAATGGATACTTTCTCTCTCAATATGCTCGGACATATGACGGCCTATGTTTTATAGACACAATTACAAGACATTAAATTCTTACACAAGTACATACCGAAAATGTATTTGCACCATATATGATGGTTATGATGAATTTAACCATGGCCAACTTTTTAACGTAATGTTATTGCCAATCACGAAATTGGTAGTGACTTTTGAAACTAGTATCTTACATTGGGCAATAAATAAAAATACTTGGATTGGTCTCTTGGCTCGTGACAAGTGATGAATCCATTAGCTTTTGTTAATGTATGCACCTAGAAAATGAAAACCCGTACATAACACCTGCGTTCAGTGCTAAACTGCATATTATGCTTCTGCTTATTTCTGGAATATTTGAAAGATGAGAAGGTTTTTGCAACACGCTGACGTGTGTTGAAATCCTACCAGTTTTATTATTGTTGAATTTATCGCTAACATTTTTATCGAGATTTACAAACTCTACGTTGCTTTCAAATTCGCAAATCAGTCGATAAAATTTGAGTAAGTTGATTTGTTTGGAAAATACTTTGACAAAAACACTACTTCACGGTTTCATAATTTCTTTAATTTAATTTTATAGGACTTCATGGTAAACAATATATTTTTTAAATTCTCTTTTTTTCCTTTTTAATAGCGAAAAATAAATCCAGTATTTCTTACTCTTGAGCATGCAACATACAACTGCAGTGCATAAATATTTCTTTCTGGAGCCAAATTCCAAGTTTTTGAAGCGTTTGGCCTTGTGATTTGTTTATAGTTCTCGCAAATGCACGGCGAACTGGAAACTGGATTTTTGTATGTATAAAAACTTAAAGAAAGGATATGCAAAAGCAATATTACATTTTTATTAAATAAGTATTTGTTATTTTAATCATTAAATTGCTTTTTAAATAGTGGAAGTATTTTCTATGTTAAATAATAAAACTTTTAATTATTCAAAAAAGAGTTTATGAAAATTTATTATAATAAGCTAGGCATCCTAATAAACCAACTGAACTTTGAACCCTTTTACCTGTTTGCACTTCTCCCCCAAAATTTGGTTTCGGTTAATGTATGGCTATTTTAGAGGATGTGACGGACGGACAAACAGACTAACTGAAGTCACAGAATTTTATATATAGACTGTTAGTATAAGTTTTATTCGATTATAACTCGGTATGTGCATTGCAGGCAATGTTTCTTCTTCTATGTACCGTATCCCTTCACAACATTTATGATCATGACTCTCCACAATTTCCTGTCCTTTGTAGCTCTTAATAAATATTGTCTTTTGCTATCTCTCCTAAGTCATGTTCTACAACAATTTACTCAAACTCGATAGATAGGTTATATGTTTTTTACTTGATCCCACTTGCCTTCAATCTGTCCTGTGACGATCAAATTTTCCAAGCCCGCTTTCCTCATCATGCATCCTAGAAATTTCAACTGTTTGTTTTTTATGTTAATTATAAATGTTCTTTTGGTTTTCCTTTTGCTTGAAATTTAGGAGTTGCTCACATGTTCCGTGCATGGTATTCTCAGCATCCTTCTGTAGAACTACATTTCTGTTTCTTCATGTCTTTTCATCTGTTGCTTCATGTCTTTTCATCTGTTTCTTCATGTCTTTTCATCTGTGAAGAGCCTGTTCAGCATTCCATGTCATATAACAGGACTGATATTACGTAACTGCTCAGTACTCTTTTTTTGTTTTGTTGTATCTAGGAAATTTTCCTATTTCGTAATACTTTGCTTAGCTTTTGGGAGCCATCTTCGCTATCCTAATGCGCCTTTAGATTTCAATGTCAAACTTTCCGTCCTTTCTTAATACATTTCCCAGATATTTAAATCTTTGTACTTCTTTCATTTTTGGTGTCTCCAATTTGTCCTTTGAATGTTGGGTTGTTCCTTTTGCTAACAACGCTGCATTCTGTCTTCTTGCAATTAATATTTAGCCCGTTTTTGTCTCGTTTTCCTTCATTATCTTCTGTAGGAGTTCTTATCGTTTCCTTTTAATGTCTGCTCTCAACACTGTCATCTGCATATCTTACGTTATTAAGACGTGTGGCCGCCAGTAATGAATCCAGTTAGGACTTCTGATTCTCTCAGAATCGCCTCACTGCATAGGTTGAATAAGTCCGGTGAGAAGACCCAGCCTTGTCTTATACCCCTTTCTATTTTTGTATTTCTGCTGAATTCATTTTGTTTCCGTGTGTAGGCTGTTTTCTGTCAGTATAGATTCTGGGTTATTCTAATACCCTTCCTAAATGTGTTGAGGTTAACGAGCAGTTCCAACAGTTCTACTTCCCTCTCTCTTATGACTATTCTCTCAGAATCACTTCTCTGTGTAAGTTGAATAAGTCCGGGGAGATGACTCATCTATGTCTTACGACCTTTTCTATTTTTGTATATTTACTGAATTCATCTTCTTTCCGTATGAAGGCGGTTTACTGTCAGTATAGATTTTGGATTATTCTAATATTCTTCCTAAATATGTTGAGGTTAACGAGCAGTCTCAACAGATCTACTTCCCTCTCTCTTATGACTATTCTCTCAGAATCTCCTCACCGTATAGGCTGAATAAGTCCGGTAAGAAGATACATCCTTGTCGTTCACTTCTTTTCTTTTTTTTAATAAGTTTCTTGGTTTTGTATTCAAGTACATAAGCTTTCTTTTTTATTCTGATATTTGATATTGTTTTGCCACAGCTTTTGAAGATGGAACTACCTATATCTAATATATTTTGTATCTGTGGAAAAGTACTGTCAACTATATGAATGTAACCCATTGTATTCCATGCAACAAAAGATTTTAAAAAGTACCATTTCAAAAGTAGGTAGCAAGTTAGTCTCTTTGTTATTAAACAAATATTTATTTTCATTATTGTTACCACACCTGTCATTTCT
This sequence comes from Acanthosepion pharaonis, assembly GCA_903632075.3. Taxonomy (NCBI): domain Eukaryota; kingdom Metazoa; phylum Mollusca; class Cephalopoda; order Sepiida; family Sepiidae; genus Acanthosepion; species Acanthosepion pharaonis. The sequence goes on along the minus strand of CAHIKZ030002225.1, from coordinate 2,464,947 downwards.
GATTCATTGTGGGCTTCCTTTTAAAATGGGTGTGTTCCAAATATTGGGCCTGAATTTAAACCAAATTTAAAGTTTCTCGCCTCTGTGTAAATATTTGAGAAACATGTCTTCTTTCTCAGCTGATAAAAGAAAAGGATTTGAATTGGAAAACAATGAAAGGTTTTGATGATCTGTCTTTAAGAAAATATTATTGGTCGAGTTGAAATTTGAACGTACAACATGAAGCATCATTATTCCTTCTTTCGATGTTTGATTTTAACCGACGTTTTGTTTATACCTTCGTTCCCTCCTACTAAAATCTATATGATTTTATCAATAAAAAAACATTTGGTCTGAAGAAGTCCTTTCGAACATCGAAACGCACTACATAGGATTTTATCTCATTTTGTTATTCCATTATCAACCTTAAGTCTTATATATATAATTTATGTATTACACTCACCCGTACGATCAGCAAAGTTAAGCAACGTCGAGCCTGGTCAGTACCTAGATGGGTGACCGTTAGGGAATACCAGGTGCTGTAAGCTTCGATGTGTGGGTGGTGTAATGGATAATGGCTTCGAATTGTTAATGGAAGAGCCGAGTTCCAATTCCCGTTGGGTTCGTTATATTTACTTACACGCAAATACCTTTGTGAAAAGGTATGACTCTTCTCCCCCAGCTATGGGTTAATTAGTAAGACATATCAATTAATCGATATTATATTCTTTTAAAATTCTTACAGTGTAAAAATATTTTCTGACTTTAAATAACCTGCAAAGGGTTGAGAAGATGGTAGAAAATGATTTAATCTCCCATATGTGTGGGTGCGCGCGCGCACTCCCGCATAGCTGACCATGAAACCCGTGTTCAATTTGTCAAGGAAATAAAACCATTCGAGATAAATTCTTGATGTCAGGGTACCTCAAACCATACAAAGAGTTGACACAAAAGTTGCTGATGGTTAGGCTAGCAAGACTTTACGGATCATTTTGACCGACAGATCGTCCGTGCCGGTGTTGCTCATTTACTGATCATGCCTTATTAAGTATAACGCTGCGTAGCGTCCGAAGCCCCTGCGCTACTTCACAACGCCATCCCGTCCTCAGTCACCGGTGTGTCCGCGATCGAATCCTGTGGCTAACCGTGAAGTTGGTCACTTCGATCACCGTTTGTTTTGATCATAAGGCAGGCAAGGATCAAATCGTCGCCAGATACTTGGTGGATTGGCGTCGTTCAAGCGGGACGATGTTGTAAGACAAAAAAAGAAAGTTGTGTAGATCAACAAGGTTTATATAACTGATGTTTACACAGGAACTCTTTCGTATAAGAATCTACAAGTATGCAGGCTAACGACCATTCTCTCGTAGTCTAATTTCATGACACTTTGTTGAAGAAATTGAAGACTTCTTCAGGCAGCAAATTACGGAATACTGACGACACGTTCTTCACTCTCTCTCTCTCTCTCTCTCTCTCTCTCTCTCTCTCTCTCTCTCTCTCTCTCTCTGTCGTTATATAGAGACTTTCAATTCTTCCACTTTGCAATTTCATCAGAGCACTCTGCTCAATTTATCTAATGTCTGGAACAAGGCATGAGTCAGGAGTTCTTCGTGGCAGCAAATTACATGGCGTAATTGAAGCGCGTCTCTGCCTCAACTGCTGCTCTCTCTGTCCGCCTTCTTTTCTCGCTTCTCTGTCGCTCAGTCAAATCTCAAGTGCTGCTGGGTGGCCCTTGTATGTCTAAATATGAGGAGCCTCCTTGCGGGGATGGCCGTAGCAATACATCATTCCGCCATCTTGTTCTCCCCACTCTTGTCCGCACCTCACACCAATACCTTTCAGTGGGCGTATTCATTTTCCTCCTACTTCTTAATATCAGCTTCTCACACTGCCAACCATCCAGGGAATAGGTATTCCTCTGTAAATGCCTGGCATAAAACGTTATTTCTAATGTCATTGTAAAATCCTTATCTGCTCTCTGAGGTGGTCTCTTAGTCCTTGGCCGAAACCAGTGCTCTTCCCCACACACCGTTCGTTGGTCCTAGCTAGCAAAACAAAATAAGGAGACATCACATTCAATCAGTGCTGGACAATTCAACTTTGCCCAAGTGGATTTCAGCATTATCTTCTAGAGAGGTCCTTATTCCCGATATGAGAAAAATAAAAGCATATTTTCTTTTGTTTTTGGTATGTCTTTCAATCTATCTACTACCTTCTTTGTCTTTGCCTTTTTTCTTCAAATTATCAGCATTCTTACAGTGTCACAACGTAATCTCGACACAGAAACTTTAACTAAGATCTGCTCGGCATAGTTGCAGTTTTAATCACAGGTCGGCTCTGTGGGTGTTGAACAAACACAAATGACGTTCTTGATTTTGTATTATAAAACATAGGCTTTCTTTTTTATGCTCATATAGGATATTAATTTTTCCCAGCTTTTGAGGATCAAGGTGTATATATATATATTGTTGTTGTGGATAATTTTTGTCAACTATATGAATGTAACCAATTGTATTCCCTGCAACAAAATATTTTAAAAAGTACCATTTCAAACGTAGGTACCATGTTCGTGTGTTGTTATTAAACAAATACATAATTTTGTTACTGTTGTGGGGTCCTCCCCTTTTTCATATAAGTGAACTCGACCAAAGCGTTACTTGGACTGCTGCCGTTAAATACCCAGAGTTAGACAGTCAGTCAGAGAGTCAGTCGTTCACTTCTGAACCGACTGTTCGGTTGAACTCTTTGCCTTCGGGCGGGGAGGAACCCGAACGAGGCCACGCCGAGGGGCGGAGTCTCGTTCGGAGATGTAAACCGGCCCTGAGCCCGTTTATACGGGTTCAATGGGCATATTTTTGGGCCGAGCACATGGGCCCGGAGAACCCACAATAAATAACCGACCTTGATGCCCCAGTGGGGTGGTGACTGAATATCGAGTCAGTCAGAGATAGTAAGAAGACTGAGATTGTGATTGATTTGGAGGTAGAGTAATAGTGTGAGGTAACCGCTTGTAGAAGTCAGTTACAAGCACGTAGACTCTAAGGAAGTCCTACTTCGAGACTGTATATATCTATATATTATTGCAACTAACCGCGTTCCTGGATTTACTAACAGTATTACCCTTTGTATTATTGTGTAAATACATTTTATTTCTTATATTTAATTCTTGCGTTTGTCATTCATTGGAGACCGAATTTCCTCTCGGGATCCACAACAAATTGGCGACGAAGATTCGAACACACGCGGAAAACAACAAAAGAAAAATATTATGGCGACGAAGATTTGAACCCAGAGTTACACAGTCAGTCAGAGATAGTAAGAAGACTGAGATTGTGATTTTATTTCTTATATTTTTCTACTTCCTATCATCTCTTATTTCATATCCAGTTCAGATGTACATTTGGAATGAGTGTGTCCAAATATTACATCAGCAAAGGAATTAGCCGCGCATATATATATATATATACTAGCAGTAGAGCCCGGCGTTGCCCGGGGATGTAACAGTAAGAGATAAATCAAGTATCGACCATCATAAAGACTGAAAAATAAAATTGACAAAGATTATTGTTTAAGGTTGACGGACACGCATGTCTTAATTAGTTTTTTTTTTTTTTTTTTTTTAATTGGTCAAACCCAAATTCAAACAAAAACATTGTTTACAATCGTTATGAGTCTATCGATTGGTGAATAGAATTTTATTATAAACAATTGTCTTGTAAATGGAATTTTTAAAGCATTCTGAATGTATAAATAAAGAAAAAAGTGTGCAAGACAATAAGAAATACTACCTGCCTCACCCCAAAAAGTGGATGTTTGTTTTATCGGCTGAAAAATGTAAGCAATCCGATCCCATATATAAAGGAACACACACACACACACACACACACACACAAACAACCTGGGTTTTTTTTTACCTAAGTCACTCCACGGAATCGCTAAAACATAGAGCATAGTCTGATGAAAAAGACTTAAAGTTTATGAAAACAAAATTTTATCGTCAAAATGCTTATGTTTTTTTTTGAAGAGGATAGACTAAAATTTTTTTTAATTGTTTTTTAAAATTTTTTCCATCTTTTTAGAATATTCTAAATTTTGATTTAAAACACCTTGTTTCCTTTGTCGCAACAAGAGGTAGTAAATAACATAGATAATTTTTAGCGCGTTTTTTTGTATTTACACATTAATTTGGAAAATCTTGCAAAAATAAAATAATTGTCAGATGTTAATGAAACTTTCAAAACTATTCACAGATGATCAAAATTAATATAAATATGTTTTTTTTTTTTAAAAGTCATGGCAGAAATATTTTTTTATATTTATTAACACCCCATAACTAATTTTATGAAAAACTCTAGAAATTCGAGACCATCGGTTTTAGTGATTTTACAATAGCTAAAAGCACAAGGCTTTGAAGAATGCAAATCATCTTTTTTTTTTTGTTTTTTTGGCCAACGTGCCTCAAAATCAGCTGTGAATTGTAACATACAAAACTCAATAAAACAAATATATTATTTAGTTTCAAATGCTTTTATTTGTTTTAATTTGTTTTTATGAATATGGACAATATTTTCTGAAAGCAAAAAAATTTTTAAATGAAAATTGAATTTTTAATACAATTATTTCTTATTTCTTTAATTTTAAAAAGATTTTTAAAAAAATTTTAAATTGAATTTTTAAAAATATTTTAACATTAGTTAAAAGCAACATCATACTTTCAAAATGTCCGTGTGAGATTGTCATTGTCTAGCGCTTTGAAAATTGTATAATTTGGACCAATCAGATTAGCCATGGTAATTAAGAAATGTAATTTTTGTGTTTATAGTCGGACAGTAATTATCAAGTACGGAAGACCAACCAGAATACAATTTAGTTGCATTATTTGAGTTCAGCATTGTTCTCCGCTGTTAAGCCCCTTACTTTTGCGAAACAGGTATGGAGAAGTTAATTTGAGTTTTTAATTTCAACTGAGAAGGGTACCTACAAGTAACAGTATCATCTTATGAAATATAACTACTGCTAAACTTTTATTTATATGATCTTATATTTATATTAATCTCAGTTATGACATTTTTCCATAAATGAAATATCAAAATTAATAATAAAATGAATGGAAATACAAATAACACAGTAAAATGTAATAAATGTACATAAAATTATAGTATTTTATGTACACTTCTGATAAAATTTCATAAGAAAGGTACCTAAATTAATTAGATACCTTTTTCTTATGAAATTTAATCTCACTATTAACAGTCTTATCTTTTAATTTCATTATATTTTCCATAAAGCATTGTAAACGTAAAAATGAAAGCTAAGTACAAAAAAAAAATAAAAAATTAGAGCGCTGAAAGTTTTCCTTAAAAGTAACGAGGTAAATAATTTGTTCACTTAAATAATTTCACTTCCTTCCATCCGTAGAAAGAATTCTCCTCCCGTAAGTTATCTAAACGTCATGAATGTGCCTTTCGTCAATCGTCAAGCGACGCGAAAGGTTATGACCCGCTTTGTTTTATTTTCAAATTACATTTTTTCGGCGCAGAAGCTAAGTTAAGCTTGGTTCAAAATGTTTTAAATAAACAGTATAATATCTGTTTTTATTAAAATCAGTTTTGAAAAAATGATAATTGACTTTTAAAAGAATATCAAAGTAAGATTTTAATCTTTTTTATCAAATCGAAAAAAATGATTGAAAATTATTATCTGCGCTTTTTTTTGCCCAAAAAAAAACAATATTTTTAACGAAAATTTCAGACGTGCTAGGAACGATTAAAAAATGGAAAAAAATACCCCCAAAATACTTTTATCTTTCCTCTTTAATAATAATATGAACATTAGACGATAAAATTTTGTTTTCGTCAAGTTCGGCGTCTTTTTCATCATGCTATGCTCTTTTGTTTACATTTTCGTGGGTGAGTTCTCCCCCTTTCATTCTCACGATGTGTCTTAATCGTGTTTTCAAATTGATTTTATTAAAAAAAACAACTGTATTTTTCCCATTTTCGGCCCCGTTAGAACCACCACAAGGTAATTTTATGTAGTCCAGTGAAGTTTTGTTGAAATCGGCTAAAAATGTAGGAAATTCGATCCAACATATAAACGTTACAGACACACACACACACACACACAACCTGCGTTTTATAATAAGTAAGATATATATATATATATATATATAGGAAGATATATAGTCTTACGGTGTGCTATATTTATGGGATAAAGTGCTCAATATCAGAGATAGAGCATGTGTAAATATTTATATTATATATAGTATCATATAGAATATATATATATATTATAGTATTATATATAGTATATATATATATATATTATAGTATTATATATATATTTCGGCATATATATATATATATATATATATATATATATATATATATATATATATTGTGTGTATTTTAGGCAGCATATTTTCATTTATACACGTTTCATTAAATAATATAGACAAGTGTTGTCTATTTATTTTATGTAAAATTTTTTCGTATCTTCTGATAAGTTTGGTAACATTATCATTAACCGAAAAAGAAATTCAATATTTATCCATTATTTTTAATAAAATCTAAGCTTTCGGCTTACTCAAACATTATCAAAGATGTAATTACAAACATATCAAACAATATACGGACATTGTTGATATGTTTGTCATTGTTTTTGATTGGCTAGTGGATCACTAATTTTATTAAAAATCTTATATATTGTGAATTCATTTGGTTAATGATAATGTTACCAAACTTATCAGAAGATACTTTACATAAAATAAATAGACAACACTTGTCTATATTATTTAATGAAACGTGTATATATATATATATATATATATATATATATATATATATATATATATACCAGCAGTTTTCAATCTGCTTGTCTGAATCATCTTCAAGAAGCGAGAGCAAGATCTAAAGGCCAACCAATCTAACAGTAATTTCATCTCACAATCCTCACTCTTGCTCAATATGCGTCTTTCTTTGTAAATCACTAGCGGGTCTTAAGTGCCACTTAAAATTATCGCACAAAATTTCATAACTGACTCATTTAAGATCTCAGATCCTCATACGTCGAAACCGACGGGACAGTCTATTATTATTATTATTATTATATATAAGGTAAGACCAATTTTACCCTTCATGAAAAAAAAAATAACCGACCGCTTTCTCCCTCACTTATTGAAAATAACGTCAGGTCGTAACAGACACTCCCTCTATTTACAGAGCGGGGCGGGGCTGTCTGAATCTGATATAAATTGTTTCTAATGCCTTCACATGTAAAAGTGAGCGAAGACGACTGAAGATAATGAAAGAGTCAGTACTGAAATTAATGGTATCATTTCGGCTTTTTATGAAGCGCTCCATAATGGCAGAACTATACGTATTGTTGACAACGTCACTCAGTTGGAATGTACTATTCCTAATTTTCTTAGGTACGTGCTAATGTATTCTAGTGTCTAGACGTAGGGTAGTTCTACTTATGTAGTCAGCTTTGCAACTCCATTTAAACTGGTAAATCACATTATTAATTGGGGGTGGGGGAGGGGTAAAACAACCCTGCAGACCCTATTGAAAAACACAACACGTACACAGACGAAAAAGAACAATTCTCAACTGCCGGGCTAATTTGTTTTGGCAAATCATTCTAGATTGTTCCTTCCTTTAATATTGCACATTATATGTCTTTTATTATTTACTAGCAGTAGAGCCCGGTGTTGCCCGGGGATATAACAGTAAGAGATAGATCAAGTATACAGCATCATAAAGACTGAAAAATAAAATTGACAAAGATTATTGTTTAAGGTTGACGGACACGCATGTCTTAATTATTTTTTTTTTCTTTCTTTTTTTTTACGAATTGGTCAAACCCAAATTCAAACAAAAACATTGTTTTCAATCGTTATGAGTCTACTGATTGAATAGAATTTTATTATAAACAATTGTCTTGTAAATGGAATTTTTAAAGCATTCTGAATGTAAAAATAAAGAAAAAAGTGTGCAAGACAATAAGAAACACTACATGCCAAAAAAAAGTGAAGTTTTGTTGAAATCGGTTGAAAAATGTAGGTAGCCTTTCTGTAATCTTTTAGTTTTACAATTTATGATTTTTACTTATTGAATACAGTAAAAAAAATTGCATATTTTGCTCATGGTGATTCATAATTAGAATTCTGATTTGAATATATTTTCCACTCGTTGTTTCTAATACAAAAAATATTAACTTTATTTGGGTTTATTAAATTTTTTACAAGTACTGTGTTCTTTCCTTAATAATTATCATCTTCTAAATATTGTTGTTTTTTGTCTATCAGATTTCTTACGTCGGCATTTTTAAATTATTTCTGAATACTTTCTTTTAAATATTGAATTAATTTCAAATAGAATCAATGCCTTATTGATCTGCCTTGTAACAAATTGCAAAGGGAATTGTAAAAACGGCCCTAAAGTACGTGGAATTATCTTTCCCTAAAGATAAAGAATTATCCGATTTTTCGATTCGTACAATCAGTAGAGATCGTTAGATTATTGTTTAGGTTGACGGACACGCATGTCTTAGTTTTTTTAGTTTTTTTACGAATTGGTCAAACCCAAACTCAAACAAAAACATTGTTTTCAATCGTTATGATGAGTCCCCCGATTGAATAGAATTAGAATTTTATTATAAACAATTGTCTTGTAAATGGAATTTTTAAAGCATTCTGAATGTATAAATAAAGAAAAAAGTGTGCAAGACAATAAGAAATACTACCTGCCCCACCCCAAAAAGTGGATGTTTGTTTTATCGGCTGAAAAATGTAAGCAATCCGATCCCATATATAAAGGAACACACACACACACAAACACACACACAAACAAGCTGGTTTTTTTTTAACCTAAGTCACTCCACGGAATCGCTAAAACATAGAGCATAGTCTGATGAAAAAGACGCCAAAGTTTATGAAAACAAAATTTTATCGTCAAAATGCTTATGTTTTTATGAAGAGGATAGACTAAATTTTTTTTTTAATTGTTTTTTAAAATTTTTCAATCTTTTTAGAATATTCTAAATTTTGATTTAAAACACCTTGTTTCCCTTTGTCGCAACAAGGGGTAGTAAATAACATAGATAATTTTTAGAGCGTTTTTTTTTGTATTTACACACATTAATTTGGAAAATCTTGCAAAAATAAAAATAATTGTCAGATGTTAATGAAACTTTCAGAAACTATTCACAGATGATCAAAATTATTATAAATATGTTTTTTTTTTTTTGATTAAAGTCATGGCAGAAATATTTTTTTATATTTATTAACACCCCCCCATAACTAATTTTATGAAAAACTCTAGAAATTCGAGACCATCGGTTTTAGTGATTTTACAATAGTTAAAAGCACAAGGCTTTGAAGAATGCAAATCATGTTTTTTTTTTTTTTTTTTTTTTGGCCAACGTGCCTCAAAATCAGCTGTGAATTGTAACATACAAAACTCAATAAAACAAATATATTATTTAGTTTCAAATGCTTTTATTTGTTTTAATTTGTTTTTTATGAATATGGACAATATTTTCTGAAAGCAAAAAATTTTTAAATGAAAATTGAATTTTTTAATACAATTATTTCTTATTTCTTTAATTTTAAAAAGATTTTTTAAAAAATTTTTAAATTGAATTTTTAAAAATATTTTAACATTAGTTAAAAAGCAACATCAAACTTTCAAAATGACCGTGTAAGATTGTCATTGTCTAGCGCTTTGAAAATTGTATAATTTGGACCAATCAGATTAGCCATGGTAATTAAGAAATGTAATTTTTGTGTTTATAGTCGGACAGTAATTATCAAGTACGGAAGACCAACCAGAATACAATTTAGTTGCATTATTTGAGTTCAGCATTGTTCTCCGCTTGTTAAGCCCCTTACTTTTTGCAGAAACAGGTATGGAGAAGTTAATTTGAGTTTTAATTTCAACTGAGAAGGGTACCTACAAGTAACAGTATCATCTTATGAAATATAACTACTGCTAAACTTTTTATTTATATGATCTTATATTTATATTAATCTCAGTTATGACATTTTTCCATAAATGAAATATCAAAATTAATAATAAAATGAATGGAAATACAAATAACACAGTAAAATGTAATAAATGTACATAAAATTATAGTATTTTATGTACACTTCTGATAAAATTTCATAAGAAAGGTACCTAAATTAATTAGATACCTTTTTCTTATGAAATTTAATCTCACTATTAACAGTCTTATCTTTTAATTTCTTTATATTTTCCATAAAGCATTGTAAACGTAAAATGAAAGCTAACAAAAAAAAAAAATAAAAAATTAGAGCGCTGAAAGTTTTCCTTAAAAGTAACGAGGTAAATAATTTGTTCACTTAAATAATTTCACTTCCTTCCATCCGTAGAAAGAATTCTCCTCCCGTAAGTTATCTAAACGTCATGAATGTGCCTTTCGTCAATCGTCAAGCTACGCGAAAGGTTATGACCTGCTTTGTTTTATTTTCAAATTACATTTTTTCGGCGCAGAAGCTAAGTTAAGCTTGGTTCAAAATATTTTAAATAAACAGTATAATATCTGTTTTTATTAAAATCAGTTTTGAAAAAATGATAATTGATTTTTAAAAGAATATCAAAGTCAGATTTTAATCTTTTTTATCAAATCGAAAAAAATGATGGAAAATGATTGATTATCTCTCCTTTTTTTTCACCAAAAAAAACAATATTTTTAACGAAAATTTCAGACGTGCTAGGAACGCTTAAAAAATGTAAAAAAATACCCCAAAAATACTTTTATCTTTCCTCTTTAATAATAATATGAACATTAGAAAATAAAATTTTGTTTTCGTCAAGTTCGGTTTTTTTTTTCATCATGCTATGCTCTTTTGTTTACATTTTCGTGGGTGAGTTGTCCCCCTTTCATTCTCACGATGTGTCTTAATCATGTTTTCAAATTGATTTTGTTAAAAAAACAATTGTGTTTTCCCCATTTTCGGCGCCGTTAGAACCACCACAAGGTAATTTTATGTAGTCCTGTGAAGTTTTGTTGAAATCGGCTAAAAAATGTAGGAAATTCAATCCAATATTTAAACGTTACAGACACACACACACACACACACACAATCTGCGTTTTATAATAACTAAGATATTGGGATATTCATGGCCTCGCTTTCAGCTCTGTTGAGTGAGTGTGAAACCGGTCGGATAGGTACTTTTCTTTTTATTTATTATGAAGGGTAAAATTGGTCTTACCTTTTTTATTTCAATAATAAAGTTCTGTACCCCAAAGAAAATTATTATATATATATCTTACTTATTACAAAACGCAGATTGTGTGTGTGTGTGTGTGTGTGTGTGTGTGTGTGTGTGTGTGTGTGTGTGTGTGTGTGTTTATATATTGGATCGGATTTCCTAGATTTTTCAACCGATTTCAACAAAACTTCACAGGACTGCGTAAAATTACCTTGTGGTGGTTGGAAAAACACAATAGTTCTTGCACGAAATCAATTTGTAAACACGATTAAGAGGCATCACGAGAATGAAAGGGGGGCAACTCATATCGAGTTATACTTATTATAAAACCGAAGATTTGTGTGTGTGTGTGTGTGTGTGTGTGTGTGTGTGTGTGTGTGTGTGTGTGTGTGTTTTGTGTTTTTATATGGGATCAGATTTCCTACATTTTTTAACCGATTTCAACAAAACTTCACTTTTTTTTTTATTAATAGTGTTTTTTATTGTCTTGCACACTTTTTTCTTTATTTTTACATCCAGAATGCTTTAAAAATTCCATTTACAAAACAATTGTTTATAATAAAATTCCATTCAATCGGTAGGCTCATAACGATTGAAAACAATGCTTTTGTTTGAGTTTGACCAATTCGTAAAAAAAAAAAAAAACAAACAAACAAAGAACAACAAAAAAAAAAACTAATTAAGACATGCGTGTCCGTCAACCTTAAACAATAATCTTTGTCAATTTTATCTTTCAGTCTTTATGATGGGGGATACTTGATCTATCTATTACTGTTACATCCCCGGCCTACGCCGGGCTCTATTGCTAATATATATACAGTGTAACCCGGATATAAGAGACCCGGATATAAGAGAGATTTTCTCTGGTCCCGTCCTCCCCGATATAAGAGAGTTCGTTTTGAGTGACAGTGTGATGTCGTAAATCGGTCAAACAGAGGTCAGTTAGAGAGAGAGTGAAGTTCAATGACTTAATCTTGACTAGTCTAGAGACACGGTGTGGCCAATCTGTGTCTGTAGGAGACACCCTCTACCTTATGATTTTGCTTTGTGTGTCTAAGGGTAGCGCCGCCCGCTTTTTTACCGATTTTGCTTGTCGTTGCATTTACTGGACAGCACTTTCACTTTACCCACTGTTCTGTTGAGTCAGAAGTTTGTCTGTTTGTTAATTTTGCCACTGAAAACCGTTTGCTTGCGATCATTGCGATTAGTGATGTCGGCGTCGGAGTCTCAACGGCAAACTCTGAGCATTTCTGAACAGTTGGAGCTCATCGACGATGTCAAAGTGAAGAAACTCAAACTGGCCGCTGCAGCCAAAAAGTACGGAATCGGTTATTCAACAGCAGCAAAAATTCTCAAGAAAGAAGACGATCTCAGATCTTGCATGCAAATGAACGGAAACACTAATCGCAAACGAAAGCGCCAATCCGTGCACAAGGACGTTAACAAAGCGCTTACACAATGGTTTACGCAAGCATGTGCTAATGGAGCTACCGTCACCGATCACGTCATCAGGCAGAAAGCATCACAACTGGCCGTAAATCTTGAAGTTGATTTTGAACCGAGCAATGGCTGGCTCATGCGCTGGAAGCAGGCCAATAACGTTTCGTTCAAAAAATTTCACGGCGAATCAACGTCAGCAGATCACGGTTCTGCCAACGAATGGGTGACAAACGTTTTGCCGCAACTTTTTCGTGGATATGATCCAAAAGATGTTTGGAACTGTGATGAAACGGGAATTTTCTACAAAGCCATGCCGTCTGGACCTTTGCGATTTGCCGGCGACGAACAGTCAAATGGGACAAAAGTTCCCAAAGACAGACTCACGATGCTTCAGTTCACAAACATGGACGGCAGTGAAAAGCAAGCTGTAGTTGTTGGTAAGTCGGCAAAACCACGCTGCTTTAAAAATGTCAAAACTCTGCCGTTTTCTTACTTCGCTAATCGTAAAGCCTGGATGACTAGTCAGCTGTTTACTGACGTTATGAAAACGCTTGATCGAAAAATGATTGCTCAAAATCGAAAGATTATTCTGTTTTTGGACAATGCAACTTGTCATAACTTACTGCCGGGTACAAATCTGTCAAACATCAAATTGTCGTCCAAGCCACCAAACACCACCACTCATTCAACCTTTGGATCAAGGCATCATTCGTTCATTCAAAGCGTATTATCGTCGGGAACTTGTTCGAATGCAAATCGCAGCGATCAATGCTACACCGCCAGTGCTGCTGTCCGAGGTGGCCAAGCAGATAACTGTTTTGAAGGCCATGCACATGATGAAGCGAGCACTTTTCATGGTCAAACCGTCAACAATTCAAAATTGTTTTAAAAAGGCCGGCTTTGTCATTGAATCACAGGCTGAAGTGGAAGAAATACTCGACGAAAATGATCAAGTTTCTCCACCATCGGGCATGGAGCAAACAGATTTTGACGAATTTATCAGCTTCGACGACCGTACACAATGTTATGGAGACACGGACATCACACGTGGTATAAAATCGGATGATCAAGATTTTGACGAAGATGATGATGCTGAAAGCGTAAGTTCTGAAGTTTCTGAAAGTGACAAACCAGTGCCAAATTCTCTGGCTGCATTGAATGCGCTTGAAACTCTGACAGCCTACTTTGAAGCAAAAAGCAGTAATCCTGATGGCGCATTGAAAATTATTTACGGACTGTATGAAAGTGTTCATGATGTTAACAAAGAGATTTCTGTACAATCAAAAATGACTGACTTTTTTAAGAAAAAGTAATTTTTGATTGAATTATTTTGAAAACTGATTGAAAATGTATTTTTGTCTGTGTTTTTTATGTCTATAACTGTTAAATAAACTAGTGTTCTGTACGTAAAAAGCGTTATATGAAGTGTTCCCATACTTACCTAAACAAAATAAACCAAACCCGGATATAACGGAAACCCGAATATAAGAGACTTCTTCTCCGGTCCCGACAACTCTCTTATATCCGGGTTACACTGTATATATATATATATATATATATATATATATATGAAAAATTTCTCAAAGTTAACCTGTAGAAGAAAATAATATTTGTAAATGTAAAAGACAATAGGATCTATTACAGCTTTCCTATTGTCTTCCTATATATATACTAGCAAGACTATTTGAATTTTGTTTATGTTTTTTCTTTGGTGAATGTTCGTATGTACGTGTATGGGTGCATAATGTTCATGGCGTCTTCCCACAAGAGGGGAGACTTTATGGTCTAAGAGAGCTTACATTGTAGATTTGTTCGCTGAAATGAAGAAATGAAAAAGAGTACGAGGCAAGTAGTCGCCCAGTATTTATAGTGTAGGGAGAGAGACCCCTAGTGAACAATTAGGTAATTAAGGAGGAGCTAATGCCGACTATTTTACGTAACACAGGCATGCAGAAACCTGTGTTTATTTCCTGCTAGAAGAAGGTACAGCTACAAGAAAATGACGAAATTGTCCAACCGAAGGTGAAAGAAGTCCGATCGATATATATATGTATGTATGTATGTATGTATGTATGTATGTATGTATTAAACAACACAATTTAACAATGGATATAGATAAGAAATGTTGTGTTGGTGTTTTGTTTGTTCTTTGGTGAATGTTCATACGTGTGTGTATGTTGTATAATGTTCATGGCGTCTCCCACAAATGGGAAACGCTATCTTTTTCGAGAGCTCACAGAACTAAAAAATTTTCAAAACTTGACCTCATCCGAGCCTCCCATCAGAGGACATAAAGTAGGCAGCCATTACAACGCTATTTGGACTTTACGGATTTTTAATTTTACCGTTTGGACTACAATACAGCCTAATCCTTTATGACGAAGTTCTTGAAGGACTTGATTCAGTTTTCTGTTACATTGATGACATGCTTATTGCCAGCTCTTCACCAGAATATAAACGGCATTTACAAGATGTTTTTGAAAACTTTCGAAAATATGGTGTTGTGGTGAATCTAATTAAATGTAAATTTGGATTGTCCGAGGCTGAATTTTTAGGTCATAAGATTGAAAAAAGTGGAATCAAACCATTACCTGAAAAAACCAATTCGCTGTCTCCTGGTTCCTAAAACGTTAAAAAATCTACGCCAATTCCTTGGCATGATGAATTTTTGCAGGAAATTTATCCCCAACTTGGCAGAAATAGTTTTCCTATTGATAGATGTTCTTCAAGGAGAAAAGAAAAAAAGAACTGTGATATAAATCTTTCTGACTAAGAGTTATCAAAATTTGGCAAAAGTTTGCCAATGTTAGTAACCTTACTTCAATCATGAAGCAGAAAATGCAAAGGATTCTATCAATTGGTTCTCTAAAATAAAAAGGAAAAACGAATGCACCTTTATGCAATACATCTTAAATTTTTACCCGTCGATCACAGAGGACCTGTTGATGGCAGCTATAAATCTGGCCAATAATTATTGCACCATCAAAGACCAGGAAATCAACATCATTAAACAAGCCCAGAAACCTATCCTATACCACGATGGTTTTATATGGATCAAAAAAGACAACCTAAACATCTCTATAGCGATGGGAGAGATCGATTTTACAAAAGATTGTGAATTGTTTGGCATTTTGCTACTGTGGAGACTTGGGTATATTTTCGATAGCTTTGAACACTGGTCTGTACAGAGACGACAGAGTTATTCTTCTACGTAACATCAACCCACAACAAATAGATCGACTTAGAAAACAACTTCAAGGATCATGGAGTAAATATTACCACTAACACCAACGCCAAGGCGATCAACTTTCTTGACACTACTTTCGACCTATCTAAAGGAATATAAATGCCTTATGCTAGAGAGCTTATAACCATAAATACATTAGCAAAGAATCCAACCCCCCACCACCACCACCACCAGAAATTTGAAACAATTTTCACAAATCGGTGCAATACAGACTCGCAATTAACTCTAGCAACAAAATTATTTTTGACAAATATGAAACTTAATATGTAGATGCACTAGAAAAATTAAACACTAAATAAATGACCATGAAATTATGACCATGAGTAAGAATGCTAATAATAAGCATAAATTATGACCATGAGTAAGAATGCCAATAATAAACATAAATTATGACCATGAGTAAGAATGCCAATAATAAACATAAATTATGACCATGAGTAAGAATAACAATCATATACATAAGAATAGAAAATGCAACATTATTTGGTTTAACGTATCATTTAACATAAATGTCAAAACCAATATAAGTAAAAATTTCAATAATTTAATCCACAAAAATTTCAGCCATATACCATTGCTCAACAAAATCTTCAACAAAAACAACATTAAGTTTAGATACGACTGCCTCAAAAACCTCGAATATTACATAGCATAACATAATAATATAACATTAAACATATATTTAAACAACCGCAATAACAACATTAATACAGACAAAAAATGTAATTATCAAAAAAATATACTGTACCTGTCCACTAAATCACAAATGTATGAATAAAGGAGTTATTTATAAGGTTAGCATTAAACATAATGGTGAGACTAAATTTTATTTTAGTTCGACTGCAAACCATTAGAAAACCCGGTATTACCATCATAAAATAACTCCTATACCAATATACAATATTCAAATGCCACGGCACTTTCAAAATTTTACTGGGAAATTAAAACATACACCGGTAGTAAATTGGAATTTTGTTGTCAAAACTTACACCCTTTTACGGTCGCGGCGACCAATGTAACCTATGTTTACTGCAGAAAAAAATGATTCATTCCCAAAAATATTAATGACCCAAACCTGCTAAACAACCGTAATGGACTCGTGATAGCTTGCTTCCATTAAAAAATCTCTCCTAAATTATTTTCATTCTGGATAGACCATTTTACCCAACTTCAACTGTCCATTAAATATTTTACGTTAAATATTCCCCCCCCAACACCTTAAACCATTTGAGCGTCTATTAACACGTAACAGGTTAAACGGCACTCCTCTTTCCTTAAACTTTTTTCTTTTAAATTTTTTTCTCCCCTTTTACCTTCTCTATCTACACTTTTTTTTTTTTTTTAGTTTATATCGTGATATCATTTTTTAGTTTATGGCCTAATATTATTTTTTAATTTATAGCCTAATATTATTTTTTAGTTTATATCCTAATATTATTTTTTAGTTTATGTCCTAATATTATTTTTTAGTTTATATAGTGATATTATTTTTTAGTTTATATCCTAATATTATTTTTTAGTTTATATCTTAATATTATTTTTTTATATTATTTTTTTTTTAGTTTATATCCTGATATTATTTTTTAGTTTATGTCCTAATATTATTTTTTAGTTTATATAGTGATATTATTTTTTTAGTTTATATCCTAATATTATTTTTTAGTTTATGTCCTAATATTATTTTTTAGTTTATATAGTGATTTTTTTTAGTTTATATCCTGATATTATTTTTTAGTTTATTTTTCCTTTATATTATTTTTTTTAGTTTAGTTTATGTCCTAGTTTTATTTTTTTTTTAATTTATATCCTGATATTATTTTTTTAGTTTATATCCTAATATTAATTTTTTAGTTTATATCCTAATATTATTTTTTAGTTTATATCCCAATTAAACGTTAGTTTTCTATACTGTGTAGTGTTACACCCTTAAAACATAGAGATATTTTATCAACAAATATACAATTCACCGCGCCTACCACCCACCTATTTATTGCTTGCTCCTTACGCTTTATATCTTTTTAGCTTAAATCTTTTTTTTTTCCAATGGAAAAACATGTACCATATAAACTTTAAGTTTGCATAATTTTTATGCTTCGTTTTCCCAATATTTCCCTCCTCACACTCTATATTTTGAATTTACACTCCAAATATATATGGTTTACATTAAGTTTGAACATTGAATCTGCGTTCTTTCCACAGGACTCATTATTTAAAAAAAAAAAAAACTGTAATAAATGGCTCATTTGCCATTTATGCCTGACGATTTGGGAAACCATAAAACTTTAAGTTTCACTACAAACGTAGGTATATGTGTATTTATTAATATATACTTCATAACTCTGTTTAACTACATTGAGTACTGTGTTGTTTGCACCATAAATATTTATTTGCTTATCTTCGTATGCACGCTATCGTACGCATATACAATTGCTAATATCTCGTTATTTAGTTTATTCAAACTTATCTTTTCCTTGTATTTTTTCACTATTCTAATATATAAGGCTAAAGAAATATTGTCCACGTTTGCTTCTTATATGTAGATATAATAGGATGGTGAAAGAAATTCGAGAAATAACAAAAAGCAATAATAAATAAAGTCCAACCACATTTTATTTCTCGTTGAGAAAGGACACAGATCGTCTGAAATTTCACATTTTTAACATATTTTTTCATTAGGCTTCTGCTTGCTCTAAAGGCTTACTAATGCATTGATATAAAATAAATATTCCTATTCTTTTTTGTTATGTTTCAAATTTCTTTAATCAGTCTACTTACTATAACTGTGTATTCCAATATATATATATATATATATATGAAGAAATATAGTTTCAAGGTGTGCTATATTTATGGGATAAAGTGCTCAGTATCAGAGATAGAGCGTATGTATATATATAAATATATAAGTTAATATTGAAGGCGGCCTGATGATTGCACCTAACATGAAACAGCCTGTTACCTCTGAGTGTGCGTGTGTGTGTGTATGAACCTTTCATTTACCTTGCATAATTTTCCATTAGAATAAGTTTACAAACAACATTACTAAACAACATTATTATTATTATTATTATTATTATTATTATTTTAATTATATATAATTATTTTTATAATTATTATTATTATTGTTAGTATGTTTAATATTTTTCTTTTCGATATTATATTTTTTTCGATACTATTTGAAATTTTTAAGTTGTTTTAAATTTTGAATTTTAAATTTTAGATTTTAAATATTACTTTTACTTTTAACCATTAGTTATTATTAATAATATTTTTAAAAATTTTCTTTTATTTTATATTCATATTATTTTTTTCTTTTTCTCCTATTTTATTTTGTTTGTATTCTTTAAAATAATGTCAAGCCTTTAACTGCAAATTATATTAATCTGTATTTTTTTAATTAACCGCAATATGCTTATATATGTTAATCTATTCTTCATTGTCTTCTCTCCTTTTTTCCTCCCCCTCCCTGCTTCCCCATTTGCTTTCTTTTATATCTTATCTTTTTCTTCACTTTTTCTTTTCTTTTTTCTTTTCCTTTTCCTGTGAGATGACTTATTAAATAGGTCAGTGTCTAGTCTTTACCCACCTCCCTTACTCTTTAGTATCTTAATAAAGATAACATTATTCCTCTCTCTCCCTTCCTTCTCTAATTTCGACCATATCTGTCGTCCTCCTCCCCTCTCTCTCTCTCTCTATCACCTTATATCAACTTAAAATTACCCCTCAAAAGCTCGTATAAAAATAATATGTAAATTTGAAACCATTTTCTTTTATGCTTGGAAATGTGATCTGAGGAGCCAGAGAAAAAATCACTTTCCTGGGGAAATAAAATATAATCAATGAACTCTTAAGGATGTCTGTTTTTTAATTAAATTAATATTCGCTCTGGTTTTACATTGAGCTCTGTGGATTACTTCCTCCTTGATATTATCCATACGCATTACCAAACATTTCATTACCTTACTATATATATATATATATATATATATATATATATATCATTATTTTCTTGGGGGTACAAAATTTTATTATGGAAATAAAAATGGCAAGACGTGCTTTACCATTCATGATTAGAAGGAAAAGAAAAAAAATTGACAAGCCGACCAGTTTCGCTCTCACTCAACAGAGCTGTAATCGAGGGAAGACTAAATATTGCAATATAAAATATAAAAACATAAGAAGCATCTGATAAAATGATAAAGGTGGAAAGATCAGATGGAAATCATGTCAAGCCCTAACAGGCGTTCCCTCTGTTTACAGAGGGAGGGCTGCCTGAACCTGACATAGATCGTTTCCAATACCTTTAAGTGTAACACAGAATGAGCATGACTAATGATGGAAAATGAGTCAATGTAGTTACTTCTGATAAAATAGAAATTTTGGACATGGCCGAAAAAGGGGGAGGGGAGAGGTTGGTCATCTTTAGCTATCTTAGCCATAGTTAATCCCACTCACGACCCATTCATTCATTACAATTTACTCATTCACCACAAGAACTTATCCATCAACTCTCAATCCTACATACACCAAAATACCACATATTCACAGGGGACCTACAAAACACCCCATGACATAAATTTCTGAAGTCCATAAAATCCAAAAATATATATAAATTTCATAATACATGAAATGACGGGTGGGGGGTGAACCCAGAAACAAACTAAAAAAGTAACACAAATAAAACTAAAAAGAAAACAAATGTTAGTAGGACCCATCCATTCCTCAAAATAATAAGAGAGGATGCTGTATTCTGCCGATAGACAGAATCAAGAAGCACACTCACTAATGGAATGGGGGGGTACGGAATGGGAAAAACAAAGGCTGGCCCAGTCGAGATTAAAACATGGGACAAAAACAAACTGGGGAAGTTGGGAATCTCGACATGGATCATAAGAGAAGACAATGCCGAGAACAGGCACGGAACAACACTTATTCACACTAACTAGAAAACAAAATCGTGCCTAACTTAACCAGTGGGGGTTCCACAGGAAACCGCCCTGTTGCATCAAGGGGACTTAAAATAAAAAATCAATGCTAGCCTCGTCCTCACGAACCAAGCCTCGCCACAGTCACCCACCTCTCACTGAAATCTGTCGGAATCAAACGCTTTCGATCAGATCAAATTTTCACCCTAAGCTGATGCTTAAAGGAAAGAACCAGATTGTGATGCGAATAATGTTCATCCCGCAAGATTCCCTCCTTTCGCGACTTCCACACCACCATTCTTGCCACGGCTAGCAACGTGAAAAAGACCATCCGTTTTACGCCGGGAAAATGGGACGACACATTGTCACACGCGTACGCGAGACACGAGCTGATCAGGAGCGATACGAGCCATCAACTCGCCGAAATAATACCAGAAAGGGCGCACCTGAGGATAATGGTAGAAGGCGTGCGAAGCCGTTTCTTCTAAGCCAAGGTCACACCGATGACAATCTGGCAAATCTGCTTCGCCTCATCTGAAGGTTATGTCATTGAGTGGTAGCACATTCCGAATTAATCGCCAACTAAGCGAAAACTCAGGGTTGCTGAGATAATTCGCCGTTGGCGCCGAAGACCAAAAGAGCGCAACTCCGATGCCGACAAACCGAGCCGGTCACACAGAGGATCAGATCAGATTAACCAAGCTACGACCCCCGATGCCTTCCCACTAGCACCCCGCCCCCTGTCTATCTTGGGGTCCAATGACGGCATTCCAGTCCCTCATTAAGACTAAGCGCGAAGAATCCACCAGGAACGGCCCCAACTGACGGAAAAAGTCGACACGCTCCTCCTGATCGTTGGGCGCATAAAGCGCAACGACCCGAGACGAACCACTGCTCACGGCAATATCGGCCACGATCAACCGCCAATATGGACAGCATCAACCCGAGCCCCCAGGAAACGTTTGACTAACAAGGAAACACCTCTGGCCTGTCTGTCTTGGTATGCTGAATAGACATCAAAGTCAGTAGACAGCACACGAGCATCGACTTCGCAAACAAAGTATGTCTCCTGGATCGCAGCTACATCTACGCCAAAGGACCCAAGACCACGAAGCAGGAGGGCAGCCTTACCCCGATCTCTCAGGTCCCTCACATTCATGCTAGCTAGCTTGATAGACATCTTTTAAGCCTGAGTCCCTTAACCGCAGACTAGACGGAAATCTACGGGTGTCAGGACCCCGACGGATTGTCTCAGGATCCCTGTACCCAACTCTGTCGTCATACGACATCCATAGGGTAGGTTAATTTAACTGTCCTATATACGGAGGGGTGGAGTAATACGAGAACCCTCCCTGCACTGAATCTAGCAAGATTTTTGAGGTCAGGTGTACCTAACTCAAATACCCGAATGTCCGGGAATACATCCCTACATTCATTTTAGGCGATAGCAAACTTTCAAGTACCCCCGTGTCCCTGATGAAAGTTATGACACCCGGGGCCTGAGAGAAATTTCGGGAATCTTCTGCAGTTTTGCCATCCATGGAAGTCAGTTTAAAAAGGGGACCTAGTCGGGCTTTTTTATGCACTGACAAGCCCTTCTCTAGTGCCCTCCTATCCACACTGCAGATCACATCAGGGCCCGGGAAATATTTTTTCTTTTTTCTTTTCTTTTCTGTGGCCGGGTGGGGCTGGGAAGAGGTGGATGTGGGGTGGGGGGTAGATATAGAACTGAAGGAGGAGGTGGAAAGAGAGGGGGACGGAGCACGGGAAGGTAAGGAAAGGAGGCTCCTTGTTTTTGTGACTGTAACTGCTTCTTTCGGGGATGCAGGGACGGATAGGGACCTGGTTTTATCCATGTACTCATCCGCCCTACTTCGCCCGACATGTTGTTGGCTTAGCACGGCCTCCTCGTCATCCACCCTGTTCCTCTTTAGTGAAGAGGCACGAGGTGGAGGCATTTGCTCCACCTCCATTTCTGCGTCGGTTTGCTGCTGCTTGTACTTTTCTTCTTCTTCTTGTTGCTGCTGCTGTTTAGGGGGGTGCTTTGCTGTTTGTTTTTCTTTTTGCCCCCCCTTCTGCTTTTGAAACTGCTTTCCAGGATCTCCCTCCTTTGGCCGCTCCTGTGGCTCTTGTTGTTTCTTTGGGGACGGCAAACCCTGTTTTGGAGGCGAGGGTCTACTTGCATTCCTACGTCCCTTCACCTTTTTTCCAATCGCCATCGGGGTCCTTCTCCTTTGCTGACACTTCAGATACTGCCGTTGTTTTCGTTTCTTTTGCTGCTGAAGTTGTTGCCAATGTCGCTGGGTGGGTTGGAGGCTGAGGATTCTTGGCGGGACATGCCTTGGCCATATGTCCCAAAGTCCCACACGACCAACAATATGGTCTGCGTCCATCCGCCACTACCAACATACATCTGTCGCGACACATGAAGACATTAGGTATTTCACCGAAAGCCTGTCCATTTAATGTTACCTGCAATACCATGTCTTCTGTTGCAATGCCTGACTTAATAATAATAGAAAATACTTCTTCAGTTGGTCGATATTTGGAAAAGAAGCCTCCCATCCGATCCTCACTTATATCCACGGGCACACCGTTCACAGTGATTTTGGTCCGTCTAGTTCCCATGTATTCAGTTTGGAGCCTTAACGTGTTGTTAACGTATTCCTGGTCAGCCGTTTCGCTTCCTGTTCACTTGCTAGCAAGATATTACACATCGCATGAGATTTTCTCACTAAAACCTTTGAAGCAATACTGAGGCTTCTTAAGGCTTCTTCAATTGTTTTCCTTGCTAATCAATTTTCGACTGTTCACGTCGAAAGTCAGCAGGGAAATTATCCTTATATTAACTGCGTGCAGGGCCTCCAGAATCATGAGAAATTCATTACCCTGGACGTATTTCTCATATTTAAGTCTTAACTCGTAATAGTATGTTGAGTCCTTTTGGGGCCTGTTTTCCGACCAGGCCGTTTTTTTTTCCATGTGATTTATTTTGTGTTGACACCGTCAATACATCCAAATTATCCACCATGGTGGAATTTATCCATCACAGCTTAAAAAATAAAGCTTCGCCTTAAATGGCTTGACCTTAAAAAACTAAAGAAAATGTCGAACGAAAGACGAAAATAAAGTTAAAAACTAGAACGTGGAAAATAAAAGTCAATAAGCACAAAATAAACATGAATTAGAACAAGGGTCGGCAAACTACGGCCGAATCCGGCCCGCGAAGGCATTTTGACCTGCCCGCGAGCCAGTTATCTTCCATGAGACTTATTTTACCAAGTTGCGTTGATTACGTTTAATGTCAAATAATGGATACATATTTGTTATGACCCTTGGTTACATTAAAAAGTAACAGAAGCGAAAGGAACGATAAAGTAAAAGAGGCCAGGGAGGGACTGACATGCGAGGTAGCAGAAATCTAAAGACGCATTATACATACATGCCTCGTGAATGTGTGGATGATACCGCATGTGTACGTACGTAAGTGTATATGTTTGCAACTATTTGTACTTATATGTATGGGTATATGTGCTTCGTTTTTGTTTAATGTGTGTGTGTGTGGTTCGTTTGTGGAACAATTTTCAATAACAGTTTCAAACCTACACGTCATAATTTCATCCATTTCACTTCGGTTGATTTTTTTCACTTTGAAGTATTTTGACGTTCCTTGAGGAAAAGTAATTTTTGTTAGGTGTTTTTTTAATTTTAGATTTTCTTTTGTTTTTCTAATTTCTCAATGTTTATTTTCATTATGGTTTTAAATATTTAGGTTGACAGGGGTCTGCATATATAATTTTCCTTATTTTTTCATTAATGGCCTTCGTCCGGCCTGCGACCCGTCATTATAACACGATCCGGCCGGCGGGGTCGAATGAGTTGCCGACCCCTGAATTAGAATAATACGCAAAAGGAAAATAAAAACTAAAATAAAAAAGAGAACAACAAAATAAAGTTAAAGAAAGAAAAAATAAACAAATGAAAAGTGCACACAAATATAAAGGAAAACTAAGAAAGTGAAACGTTCAACAAAATAAAAGTAATGCACTTAACAGTTTGTTGCCAGATAAACTTGGGCTGAAGCAAAAACGTAACACGACACACTCGACGGAAAAAGAATCCATGCTGAAATTTGTGACACAACTTGGATTTTTTATAAAGTACCCAGCAATTGCAGAGCTGTATGTATTCCTGATATTGTCACCAGATTGGAACGTACCATTCCTAATTCTTCCGGGTACGTGCTGGTTAATCCATGCATCTAACCGTAAGGTAGTTCTACCTATGGAGTCGGCTCCGTAACTATATCCAAAACGGTATACTACATTATTAATATGGTGGGGAGGCAGAACGTCCTTACGAGTAGACACCCAAGGAGACCTGGTAGAAAAAACAACACATACATTGGCGGAAAAATAGCACTTTTTAACCGTTGAATTGATTTGTTGGGCAAATTTACCACTTATTGAGCCCAACCAGGACAAACACAAATACACAGGGCATTTACGAGCGGTCTGGGTTGGGAGAAATTTAAGATTTTCTTTTCCATGAACGACTTGATAATATGTAAAGGTACCCAATATTGGCTAGAGACTTAGTAATTGCTTTCATCTCTTCATCTAGTTTGGATTCTGAGCAGATCATCAAAGCTCTATGCGTAAGGGTACCAATAAGGTTTTCTTTACGTTTGGTGAGGCAAAATGCCTCCCATCGAATGTATAGTCCGGTAAAAGTTCGTTTACGATAAATTGATGTAATATAACGCGATGGTGTTTGGATTACTATAACATGCAAAAACGATATAGTGGAATTAGTCTCATTTTCCATAGTATACCTTAATGCCGGGTGCATACCATTAAGAAGTGAAAAGAAAATTTTTGTCTCCGTTATATTTTCAAAGATGCAAAATGTGTCATCAACATATTGGTGGTACGTTAGTGGTTTGGCAGTTTCAGAAAATAAACGATTTTCATAGAAACCAACAAAAATATTCGCTAATATAGGCCTCAGGACTGAACCCATAGACACCCCGTCGATTTGTCTGTACATTATGTTATTAAAACTGAATTCAACAGACGTCACGGCAAATTATTATTAGCAAATTATATATATATATATATATATATATATATATATATATATGAAAATGAATCTGCCAACACAGTTATAATGACAATATTCTCCACACGTGACAATAACTGACGTTATTTTCAGTTAACAATATGAAAATAGCGTTTTCTACATTCCTCCAGTTGCTAGGAACACTCGGTTTTTTGTTATTATTAGTTATGTTCTTTAATTGTCAGCAATAACTACAGTTTTCCTATTTTCATTTGTATTTATAAATATTGTCTTTTCTATATATATATATATATATATATATATATATATATATATAATCCGTCAAATCTGACAAAGTAAACCTGGAAACTGCTCTTGAAAAGGACCACCAATCAATAATTAACTGGGGCAAGAAATGGCTTGCAAATATTAACACCTGCAAAACTGCTTTCATTTAAACACCGCAGAGAAAATTTTCTGCGTGTCTGATGCTAAACTCCAGGAAAGCAAAATACTACGCTTTCTTGGTCTTACGTCTTCCACTGACGTGAAGTGGGACGCTCATATCAAATCAATTCCTTCATCTATTGCAAGGACAGTTGTGTCATTGTGTCATGCCAGAATATTTTTCTTATTAGAATCCATCTTGCACATTTACAAATCTGCCATTTGTCCGTTAAATACCGTTGTCATATCTGGTCTGCTTGCTCCTGCTATACATCTCGAGATGCTTGACAAAATCCAAAGATATATAATGTAATCGATCCTCAGAGATGACTTCTCTCTGTCTTTTTTACAAATATTTTCATCCGACAAGCGTGTTACTAGACTGATATCTAGCTTCCACCTTTTACTGTTGAATTAGTTAAACGTATACTAACTAACGCTTTTATCCACTGTGCTATGTGTCCTTGAGAACATCTGTATGTGAATTTCTGGGACTTATAAACCTAATGTCATCAGCAACCATTTTTACCAGTGCTCATATTGCAATTTTTGCTGTTATTATTCCATGTTTTTTACCAGAGCTCATATTGCAATTTTTTTTTGTTGATGTTATTATTGATTTTCTCTGGTACTCCTTATTACTGGTTCCCATATTTTATTCACTTCTATGCTTGGTCGGCTCAGGAGATTTTTATGGCCTAGAATATGTGCTGATTCCTTAAGTTTACGAATTTTCCAATGATGATCTTTGTCTATGATTTCAACCTGATCCCACCGAGGGCGGTGATCTCCCTTTTCTCTCCATATGTGGTCAGCCATGCCTGATTTTTCCACTTCACCTCGTGTTACAGCTTTTTGGTGTTCTTGAAGCCTTAACTTAAAGCAGGAAGACTGTTTTCTGAGTGTTGTTGTCCTCCTCTTGTACCCACCTATCCCAGTTTTTTGGGACTGCTGCCATGTACCCAGGGTAGTTGTTATGTTGTAGGATACTACTTATACTGACGCATTCTTTATCTAATATCTCTGAGTCGCCACTTATGATTTTTGCTCGGTGTTGTATGCAGCGGACGATCTCTTTCTTTACGCTGTATGGATGGTAGGAGTTGAAATTGAGGTACTGTCTGGTGAATGTCTGTTTACGGTATACGGATGTCTTTGAATCTGTTCGAGATATTAGAACATCCAGGAATGGGAGTGTGTTGTTACTCTCTTTCTCCATCATGAACTGTATCGACGGTCTTATTGAGTTCACATGGTCCAGCAGAACCTGGACATCTTCCTGGTGTAGCCAGAGAATGAAGGGGTCATCTACCTACCCCTTAACCATATAGTTGACTTTAGAGATATAGATTCTAATGCCATTTCCTCAAAGTATTCCATGTATATATTCGCCATTGCTGGTGATAATGGTGATCTCATTGCTAAGCCCCCATCCTGTCGATATATGCGTGATCCCAGAAGTGTGTTGTTTGTGTACAGAAAGTCAACATCTCCATCAGGTTATCTATTGGAATACTAGTCCGTTCTTCTAGGGATGAGTCAGAGACCAATCTGTCTCTGACTACTGAGAGTGCCTCCTCCGTGGGTAACTTGGTGAACAAACTCACCATCTGGTTGGATAGGATGGGAGCATCTTTGATTATTTTCACGAAGTGGGCGGAGTTTCGGACATATGAAGGAGACTTTCCAATCAACGGGTCAATTATATCCACAAGGAAGCGACACAGAGGGTAGCACACAGAGCCTTGGCAACTAACAATCAGCCTGAGCGGAATACTGTATATGTGAGGTAACTTGGTGTAACGCTGCGATAACTGCCTATACGTCTTAGGTGCAAAGTGATCCTTGTTCCTGATTAGTATCTGTGGCAGTTTGCGTTTCGTTTTCATTGTAAGATCCTTTTCTACTTTGCCGTAGCTACCATTTCTAATGAGGTCTTCCGGCTTTCCTGTATAATCTGATTTGTCCATCACTATATTAGCATTGTTTTTGTCAGCCGGTAGTATGATTATATTTTCCTTCCTCTATAGAAACCTGATTGCCAGCCTCTCCAGTTTCGTGATGTTTGACTTGGGAGGCTTGGCCTTCTCCAAGGTCTGTCTCACCTTGCATCTTAGTTCCCCCGCTCTAGCCTGAGGTAAATTCAAGGTCACTTCCTCGATTCTGGCAATGATGTCCAAGTATGGCATTCGCCTGATGGTTATGGCGAAGTTGAGACCCTTATTCAATACTGACTCCTCAGAGGCACTCAGCTGATATTGGCTGATGTTGACTACTGCTTTCACTGGTGGGTGATGGACCTTGTGCGTCACCTTCTGATCTTTCAATCTATTTAATTTCTGTACTTGGCGAGGTCATTTTGGAAACTTCTTCGGTTTTCTTCATTGGTAATTCTGTTGAAGAAATCCTCGAGCCTCTGGAAGATATGAGCTTGTAGTCTATGTTTTATCCAACGATTGTACTGGATTATCTCTCGGACAAGGGCGTGTCCCGTTTTTTCCACGACCAGACGGGATCTCCTTGAGTTGACGGAAAGTCTTGGTGCCAAGCCTGAAGGGATGAGACGTAGGTTTCTGCATCGGTGTAGGAATGTCAGATGGTTTAATATACGTGCCAGCTTCTGGTAGGACTTTTCAATTTGTCTCCATATTTTCGGTGTATTGGGTCCGTACCGATCCTTCAGTATCTGTCTATATTTCTGAGTTGAGGTATTATGTACACTATTTACATTGTTCGGACTATCGTCCTCATCTTGTTGCCATATTTATCACAACGTTTAAATAAAGGGTTCAGTTCGACATTCCAACCACCTGAAGAAGGCCGGAGCGTACAACGAAACGTTGTGATAATTATGGCAACAAAGATAGCTTCATAAATAAGGTAAAAAAGGTAATTTTAATAACATCAACACAAATGTCTATTGTTTTTTAAACAGACATTTCTATGTATAATTGGCAAAGATAAAAGAATTCTTAATGAAGTTTTCTGTACACATTTCCAATATGGCTAACCATTTGTTAATTTATATTGTAAGTCTTTTTTTTCAAATCATAACGCATTTATTCACTACACAAGAGATTTTAATTTCATCATGGGATTGTTGTTAGACTTTAAATATAGATCGTTTTTATTCTCCCCTTTACTTGAACTGTAACTAGGGGGGATTAGTTACAATTTTCATGTGTTTTCAAAGCATGTGTTGTTTTGGTGTCAGATCAGGCTTAGGCTTTCTACTGGTAACATGTAACCCAGTACAACTTGGTGCATGGAGGGGTTGTTGGCATCTAAACCAGGACTCCTACGAGCTTTTCTGTTGGTGAGTGAGGAGGGCGGCATGTCACACCACTGGACGAAAAAGAAAACCTGTCAAAGAGTAGATGAGCTTCTTATACGAGACAACATATATATATTTAGTTGGATTGATGTGAGTTTGTGACCCTGGGTTTCACGCTTTCGCGATCGTCAGACAAACTCACATCAATCCAACTAAATATGTTAGCTCTATCACTGATATTGAACGCCTTTCAATAAGTACCGCGCATATATAATATATATAATAAATTGCATATATATATATATATATATATATATATATATATATATATATATACACATTTCACACACAGACACACACACACACACATATATATATATATAGAGAGAGAGAGAGATAGACAGAGAGAGAGAGAGAATTAATACAAGTAAAAGGTTTGTCACTTACCTTCAACAGAGTTTTGTAGACGGACCCTCTGAGGATCACTCCATCCACTCGTCAGAGGTTATCAGCAATTGACTATTTATACTTCTAGATTTTTCTTTTTTATATGCACTTTTCATTGGTGCAAATTTTTTTCATAATGTATGTGTGTGCGTTCGTGCATGCGCACTCGTCTGTGCAATCTTCAGGCCATAAAGATTGCATTCAAGCACAAAACAGACTGTGGCCATTTCGTTTTCACCTCAGTGTTCACTTTTATATTTTTCTATTCATAACGCTGTGGAACGCCTTGGCCCCTGCGTTACATGGCACCGCCGTCCCGTCCTCAGTCACCGGTGTGTCCGCGATTGAATCTTGCGGCTAACCGTGAAGTTGGTCACTTCGATCCAAGCCTCTACCTGTCCCACGTTGTGTTTGTTTTGATCACAAGGCAGGTAAGAATCGAGTCGTCGCCAGATATCGCTGGATTAGTGTCGTTCAGACGGGACGATGTTATAAGGCAAAAAAAAAGGAAGTTGTGTAAATCAACAAGGTTTAATTGAGGGTTATACAGGAACACTTTCTCGTATAAGAATCTACAATTATGCAGGCTAACGGCCATTTCTTCATAATCTAATTTCATGGCACTTTGTTCTTCGTTTCCAAGTCGGAGTCGAGGTTTCAAACTTGAAGACTTCTTTATACCAGAGACTTCTTCAGGAAAGCAAATTACAGAATGCTGACAAAACACTCATCTCTCTCTCTCTCTCTCTCTCTCTCTCTCTCTCTCTCTCGTTATATAGAAACTTTCAATTCTTCCACTTTGCAATTTCATTAGGGAACTCTGCTTAATTTATCTAATAGTCTGGAAAAAGTCATGAGTCAGGAATTCTTCATGTCAGCAAATCACATGGGAATCGGCGAAGCGATCATCTCCTCTTGGCATAATGGAAGCTGCCTCAACTGCTACTCTCTGTAATTCCCCTCGCTTTTATGGACTCTCGCTCAATATTGGTGTGAGGCCCCGTGCGATCAGGGTTTCCAGGATTTTTCAAATATCCAATCAGAACTCTCTTATGACTGGGAAGCAATTTGCATGTCCAAATTTGGGAAATCCTTCCACCAGAGAGCAGAGGTAGCAGGGCGTCGACCTGCTCCACTAACTCCCTCCTTCTCTTATTGGTACCTTATACCAACACCCCTTAATGGGCGTAATCTGTTTTCTCCCATCCTATCTCGTTCACCAATCTTCTGGGTTAGCAAGCGTTCATTAAAATTATCCATCACAACCTCACATCATCAGAAATGTCCTCTTTCATAAAATGTTTTTTTTTTTGTTTTATATCTTCCAAATTTCCCCATCTTGGATAATTAATATTTCTTTCCTTGTCTTTGGGAACTGTTATCTTACTAATTGACCAAATTCTTCGTCATTCGAATTCTGTATTGTATTTAAAGAAATCTTATTCCTTTAACGACATACATATCTTCGACCCCTATCAACAAATGACATAGAATAATTTCTTTATCCACTTTTTCACCTACTTGTAGCCATAAAATTATTATCTGCAACTAGCTTGGTGGTCTCTGTCAAAAAAAAAAAGCCAGCCGTGGTCGCAATTCACAGATGTTATTGCACTCTCCTCACATCATCCTTTGGGTTTCACTTTAACCAGATGCCTAAGTGGATTTTAGCGCTATCCTCTCGTGAGGTCCTTTACTCGCAAAATGAAAAAACAAGTATATTTTCTTTTGTTTTCGGTATGTCCTTCAATCTATCTACTACCTTCTTTGTTTTGGTGTTCTCTTTTAATTAAAGCCTTTTTTCTTTCTTCAAATTATTAGCATTCTTACAGTGTCACATATCTACGTGCGCTCTATGTCTGACATTGAGCACTTTTACCCCTAAATATAGCATACCTCAAAACATACATACATACATATATGTAATTTAATCGAAAATTATAACATAAACGTTATAAAATCACTACAAAAATAGCCGTTTTGTTTTAACACTCCTGGTGTCTTATCAAGTGATGGTATTGAATGTAATATTTTGGGTTATTGGAATTTATTCCGTATACACCAATCCCCCACCTCCTCTCTCTCTAGATTATATATATATATATATATATATATATATATAAGGCTTGGATGAAGTTTCAAGCCTTGAATGGCAAATTTCCTCGAGATGGTGGGTCAATAAAAATACTGTATGTATGTTTGTACTTGAACTACCGTCAGTGTCTGAGTTGGGAATCAGGAAGTACATCCGGATTTGGAAAATAAACCTTGCCTCAAATCATTATGACAAGAAATTCTGTCAGGTATGACCCATCTTGATTTGTGCAAGGTTAATCCCACTCCTGAGAATTTCTTATAGTATGGTGTCCCAAGCCTTGAATGGAAACCTTCCTCGAGATGGTGAGTCAATAAAAATACTGTGTACTTGAACTACCGTGAGGGGCTTAATTGGTAATCAAAGAGAGCATCTAGCCTTGTAAAACCTTTCCTCTTATGACAAGTCTTGGTATGTTAACAGGCATATGTGGAGAGGTAAACGGAGATCTTTTGTCAGGCATGACCCACCTTGCTTTGTGCCAAATTAATCCCAGCCCTGCCTCAAAAAAAAAAAAAAAAAAAAAAAAAAAAAATTTTATGATGATGATGACGTTTGTACAGAGTTCAGTAGAAATGCCTCCCACATAATGGTAACACATTAATGACAATGATGTCTTCCTCTAGCTAATGTCTTACCATTATTTGGGAGGTATTTCTGCCACATCTTAATGTGATGTTATGGTGAATAGAATCTTCAGACTGATTCAGTCAGTAAATGTACTTTGTTTGAAAGCTGATTTTGATCTTCCATATTCTTGTCAATTTGGTCATAACTGCCACGGCTGCAGCAATCCATGTGTGGATTTCAGGATTGCAGGTACCATCTTTAGAGAAGATTGTATGAAGTCCAAAAAGTCTTCTTTTAAAAACCAATTCATGTCTTTTCCTTCTTTAATCATGTTTTGATCATGAATTTAAGATTTTCTTTGAGTTGCTATGTCAGTTTCTTAATGTATGATCACAAATATAAAAATACAATTGCTATATTTGAAAAGTTCTTAACAAAATAATATGCTTAATTGCAGAGATGGTAAATTAACAAAATCTTGAAAAGTTATTTTTTTAGTTCACAGATTTTTTTATACAATATTTTCATTATTTACAAATTTATCATCACCATCAAGAATAACATATAACACTGCAGAACAGCATTAACAAAATAAGGTTTGGTTGTTTTTGGTTAGTGGCATATCAACACCTCTATGGGATATTTAATACAGAAATCTAAATATTTTGTACACAATTTTATTTTTTTTAGATAATAATGTTTTTTTAGTGATAGAAGTCTTATTAATTAACACATAGCTGGGGGGAGAAGAGTTGAATTCATACCTTTCCTAAGGATATTAGTACATAAGTCAATATAATGAACCAAATTGGAATTGGAACTTGGCTCTCTGATTAACAATTCCGATCTGTTATCCATTACACCACTGGCACATCCAAGCTTACAGAAGCTGGTATTTCTAAGCAGTCTCCTATCTAGGCACTGACCAGGCTGGATGTTGTTTAACTTTGGTGATTGTACGGGAACAAGTGTTTGAATATGATGTGTCCATAAGCAACAAAATGAGTAACATTCAAAGCTTAATATAAAAAATAATGACACAGGATGATCTGTTAACATTTATATATTGATTCATTATACATGAAAACATTATACAAGGAAAAAATTTATTCCATCTTTTTATCACAATCCTATTGAACAATGTTCTTTGATCTTCAAATTATAATGCAGGAATTCAAAAGCAAGGTGGGGTTTAAACAAAGTCAATACCTGTAATTCCTTGGCAACCAAAGCCATTGATAGTAATCCAGAGTTTATATTTATAATGTTTCTACTAATTCATTCCTTTTTCCTTTTTCCATGAAAAATTCTATTTTTTTTTTCCAATTCTGAAAATCAATATCTGTATTTTTACAAATTTTCACCCTCTATGAACAGACCAAAAAAAAATCACTGAAAAGTCAAAGAAAAGTCAGATGCAAAATAAAAAAAAAAATAAATAAAAATAATGTAAAATAAATAAAAAAAAAAACATTTTATCTTAGAACATCAATTTCAAGTATAAAATAAGTTTTTATAAAATAATGCCTGGAAAGTACAATTCTTTAAATTCACACTTTTGACTTTTTAATTATCAACTTCATTTCATCAATAAATTCAAACTTTTTCACTTAATGTTAATTATAACTTTCATCTATTCAATTAGGAAGTTAAATAAAGAAGAAAAAACTGGAATTTTTTTCTTATTAAATCTTATTTATTTCATCAGGTCAAGAACAATAATCTGAGATTTGCAATTTTTAAGAAAAATCACAAAGTTACATCATCCAATCACAATACCTGTAATGCCTTGACTACCAAAGCCATTAATAGTAATCTAGACTTCCTCTCCATAATGCACCTACTACTGCATTCATACTTATTTTCTCTATAACACTTTATCATCATTAGTACTTTTAGTAGCTGTTACTGTTTGAAATGTTAACAGAGTTTGTTTTTTTTTGTCCATTTTCTGCACATTTTAATAACTCTCTGAAATCCTTTATTTTTTAAATTAAAAAAATTAAAACTTACAAATATTCTCAATATATTTAAAACTTAATACAAATTCATTAGAATAGTATCATCCTCACAGTTGCAAAACATTTTTTAATTTAACTAAAATTAGTGCTAATTATCATTGTATGTTATTAGTAGTAAATGTTATTAGATATATTAATATGTATTTATTTATGGAGTTTTCTATGGCAAAGTTTAACATTTGTACCCAAAAAAAAAAAAAAAAAAAAGTGTCAAAAGAACATTTTTTTTATAATTTTAATAAAACCCAAAAATATGAAACTAAATTTATACAATCTCTTTTTTCTTGAGAAGTGACAACAAAAATGTTAATCACTATTTACTTATTAGATTAATTACAAGAACTATTTTACATTTACAAGATTATAAAAATATGTAAAACTACTACAATGTAATATTTTTTTATATTATAAATAAATGACTATGAAAACAAATTTTTCTTTTATTTACACCATTGTCCGCACCTTTATTGTCATATTCACAACATTTCAGGCATTGTATGCTCTAGCCTTCTTCAAGTGATATACATTGGAATTTTGAATCAAACCCTTTATTTAATCCACCGAGGTAGATTGTTCTAGTTCCATGTGCCATGCCTCTTCTGACTATCTCAGTTTCAGTTAATTCTACTTAGTAACTCAACTCTCCAAGTTTTTGTTTACCTCTGCTGTGGCCAGGTATTGAACTCACAACTCTCTCCAATGCATATCCTTTGAAGAAGGCTGGAGCGTACAACTATCATAACGTTGTGAATATGGCAATGAAGATGAAGACAACAGTCCAGACAATGTAAATAGTATAAATAGTTAGAATACGTCATCTCAAAAATATAGACAGAAATTATTTTATTCATAAATTTATAAAAAGGTCTGCAAATAAGAGAATAAAACAATTTAAAGAGACATATAATGACAAGTATAATTTAGAATTTAGAAAAATACCATTTCTAGACATTTTTCTTTGCTCTCACCATATAATTTCACTGAAATAGGTTGCAAGCATCTCAATTTAAACTTTTTTTTTTGTTTTTTTTTTTGAGAACTGACAACAAAATTGTTAAACACTGTTATTTATTAGAGTGTTTACAAAAATAGTGTTTAACATTTCTGTTGTCAAGTCTCAAGAAAAAAATTTTAAGACTATAAAAGAGATAGATACAGTAAAAGAGATTATACAGTAATAGTGGTATCAAGAGAAAAACCATCCTTTTGACATAACATTTATTTTTTTTTTATTTTTACAGGTACCTTTGTTAAACTTTGCCTTTCTTATAATAGACTTGCATCTCTTAACAGCTTTTCAATAGCTTATATAAATAATAAGTTAGGATGAATTAGGATCCCTCAAACAACTGAATTTATGTCTAATGCCGCAAACTATGTCAGTCAAATCAGTGAGATAAACTACCCAGAATGAAATTAATGGTGATATATATATATATATACAAAGCTTTAATAAAAAACATAAGGAGTGGGGGAATGGTAATGGGGTATAACAAAAAGAAATTAGTTACAAGAATTTTTGAATTTTTTTAAAATTGTGAATGATTTTAGTTTCA
The DNA here is from genome assembly GCA_903632075.3 of Acanthosepion pharaonis. Lineage (NCBI taxonomy): Eukaryota > Metazoa > Mollusca > Cephalopoda > Sepiida > Sepiidae > Acanthosepion > Acanthosepion pharaonis. The sequence goes on along the minus strand of CAHIKZ030002225.1, from coordinate 2,428,651 downwards.
TATGAAATTGATGCATACAAACTGTGTTATTTACATATTGGAAAGACCCGATAAAAACTGAAAATAATAAAAACATGAGAATGACAATGATGTCTCTTGATAGCTCAGCATCTAGATAAAAAGCTAAAATGAAATTCTTGTACTTAAATTTAAAATTTTAATATGTTTGTTTTTGTTTTTTCAATCTGAATTTTGGAACCATATTTTCTGAGCAGGTAACATGATAAAACAATTTAGACCCATATTGATTTACTAAGCATAGCATAGATGTGGCACAAAGCCACTAGTACTGGGCATCCAGTGAGGATCACACTCACTTAGTCATAACTGATCTAGTGAGACATGCTTGTTAATCACTACAAGATGAAACCTGTGTCAATCTATTTTTATTTATACTCATCTGGAGGTATCTGAAAAAAAAAAACAAATATTTAAAAAGAGCTAGAACTTATATTTTTATAACCAAATAAATTAAATTATCATTTTTTCAATGAATTCTTAAGAGAATATTGCTAGAAAAATAACCGATTTATTTGAAACAGTAAAAGTCATTGTTTCCAACAGTTGAGATAACCTTGTTTTAAATTCAGACATCTTCCATAGGGAAGAAATTCAGAAAAACAAATATTCTATGTATTACTTAATACATTTTCAACTTCAAAACAAATTTATTGACTTTTTATTATACCTTATAAGGTTTTCTTTATACGTATATTATACATAAAGCTATTCTTTATGCTTTGATACATAAGTAATGAAATAATTTTAACTGCAATATATATATATATATATATATATAAAAACATAGGCTTATATGTATAAGCATATACAAGGTGCGATGAGTAAATTTTCCTTTTATATTTTCAATTTTGTCTATACATGTTTGTTTTTTATTTTATTGACTGTACAGTGTAATAGGGTCAGTTTGTCAGAAAAAACAGCACTATAATGCAATTCACTCTGCCAGTAATTTGGAAACAACATGCTGTACTGCTTGGCATTTGAGCCAGAAGCTCCAATATGAACATTTCAGAGTGTTTGGGTGCCAATCTGAGGACAGTGTAGAGGATTCGGAAATAGTTGGATGATATAACCAGTCACCCCTTACATCTGGCCACCTAACTCCGCAGGCTGAAACTCACTTGATTATTATGTGTGATTACAAAAGTACAGCAGCTTGGAAAACAGACTCAGATCATTCTGGTAAGAAAAAGAACACCTGAATTTGTTGGTGAGGGCCTCAGACTCAATATGGAGGACTACATCAAATGCCTTGAGGAGGTAGTGCTGCCCTGGGTCAAGAGGGTGGCTGCTGGAAGACTATGTCTGACAACAGGATTCTGCACCATGCCACACAAGCAGGAGAACCCAGTTATGGCTGTCAGAAAATTTCTGCAACCACATCACCCCTTACATCTGACCACCTAAACTCCACTGCCAGCAATCCCTTGATTATTATGTGGGGGACACAGGTGAGCAAGAGATAAATAAAACTCCTTGTAACACCAAAAAGATGAACTGAAGGCAAAACTTATGGCAGTATTCACCAACTTAAACAAGGAGAGTGTCCAGTAGAATTGCAAGAGATTTGGATGTCATCTGGATGCTGTTGCTGAAGCCAATTTATTGAATAAATTTACTCTTTAGTATTACGAGATATTTTTGTATAATTTTGATAAGTATATTTGTTAAAATGAGATATCAGTGTTATTTTCATTTTTGCATAGACGACAATTTATCCATTGCACTATATATATATATATATATATATATATATATATATATATATATATATATATATAGGTTATTTATTATTTCCCTCTCTCTCACTATATATATATATATATATATATATATATGAGAGAGGGAAATAATAAATAACCTGATATATACTATAAGGTCATTAATTATTTAATAATAGTGGCATGAAAATGAGCACTAAATTGATGTCAGTGACAAGGCGTGAAATTCAAATTGAGTCTACTAATTTCTCTCAGTAAATCCTTACCAGCTGTTTATATTCCTTGCAAGCAAAGAAATAATTGTATATTAAACAAAATATATACTACACACTGATCTTTCCACGGACAGATCTTTACTACAACACTAGAACTCCTCTTCTACAACTGCTGGTTTCAAATCATTTATTTCAATAAATCTAAATACGTGTCTGTTAAAACCTATAAATCCTTCTTTCCCCACCCTCACCCAAGCAAATGAATAGTTTAATATTGGCAGAACATGATCAGAAAAATTAGCCATCAGTTAAAAACATTGTCCTGAGCATGAAGATGTCAGTCTAATTTCAAGAATTACAAAATAAATTATTTATAAATAAGATAAAAAAAACAGGAAGGAAAGATGTTTCAGATCAGATTTCAATTTAAGTCATGAATTATTGCCTTCATTTTTCACAATGATGATGACCTCATTTTTTGACATTACAAATGAAGAATAACAAAGAGGAAAATGATTTGCTACTAACAATTGTGAAAGAAAAAGATTACAGCTGAGAGAGAAATTGATTATCAACAGTTGGCTGTTAGCCAGATCCAATGGAGAAGAGATTTCTGAAGTTCACAGTGCAATGCTCACAGTTGGTCTTCCATTGAGGGTAGACTCTATGCCATGATCAAGTCAAGACAATCTTCATCTTCCATATCTAAATCAGCAGGTGTTTGTGAGGTATCAACAATTTCCCCATCAAAACGTAACTTTAAGTCAGCTGCTTGCAGTTTATGCTGCTTGGCGTACAAATCAATGATTCCTTGAAGCATTTCAAACTGGAAAACAAAATAAAAGCATTGATAAAACAGGAATCAAAACCTGTATCCTATATGAAACTATCATATAGTCTGATGTGCTTTACCGATTGAGCTACATCAAAAGTCGCATATTTTCTATGAAAATTTCTCAGATATTCAGGCCGGTAAATGTTGTTAATACTGTTTATCATAAACAGAGCATTTATTTAAATATTTGTATCTATAAAAAGAACGTATAAACATAAAAAAATGGTCTTAATATATATATATATTTAAACAGATTTCTCGTACTGCCAAATCTAATCTGACATTTGAGGAATAAAAAATATGGGATCATATTAAACATAAGATACAACAGTATCCGCGTTTAAAACATAAAATGTAAGGCGCCTTTCGACTGACACATTTTCAAACACAATCGTCGGTAATCGTCGGTTGTGACATCCGGGTGTTCGCAGACTCGTGCCTCTGCTATCGGTGAACATCTATTAAATTCTGGTGTTTGTAGGACCGAGTATTCTCCCCATTTCTTTTCGGTATTGCACAGGGCTAGGAACAGACTCCACCTCAACATTTTGGAAGCTGTTATTATCAACATACGTAGGCCGGCCCTCTGTGTACTGTTTTTTAGATTACCGACGATTGTGTTTGAAAATGTGTCGGTCGAAAGCTGCCTTACATTTTATGCTTTAAACGCGGATACTGTTGCATCTTATGTTTAATATGATCCCATATTTTTTATTCCTCAAATATATATATATATATATATATATATATATATATATATATACATTAGTGGTAGCACGACTCAGAGTTTCATGCTCAGTATAGTGTTCATGTGCTGGGTAGAGACTAACCATTACATAATTTAAATTTTAATAAAAATATCTGGCTAATGTAATGCTGGTGCATTCCATATATTAAACAGGGATTACGATTTTTTATTTTCAAAATATATGTTGCATCTAACACAGACAGGATTTTATTTTATACTAGCAGTGGAGCCCGGCATTGCCCGGAGGATGTAACAGTAAGTGATAGATCAAGTATCGACCATCATAAAGACTGAAAAATAAAATTGACAAAGATTATTGTTTAAGGTTGACGGACACGCATGTCTTAATTAGTTTTTTTTTGTTTTGGTTTTTTTTTTTTTTTTTTTTTTTTTTACGAATTGGTCAAACCCTAACTCAAACAAAAACATTGTTTTCAATCCTTATGAGTCTATCGATTGAATAGAATTTTATTATAAAGCATTCTGAATGTAAAAATAAAGAAAAAAGTGTGCAAGACAATAAGAAACACTACCTGCCAAAAAAAAAGTGAAATTTTGTTGAAATCGGTAGGAAATCGATATGAGTTGTCCCCCTTTCATTAATGCCTCTTAATCATGTTTTCAAATTGATTTCATGCAAAAACAATTGTGTTTTTCCAATTTTTGGCACTGTCAGAACCACCGCAAGGTAATTTTACGTAGTCCTGTGAAGTTTTGTTGAAATCAGTTGAAAGATGTAGGAAATCCGATCCAATATATAAACGTATAGACACACACAATCTGCGTTTTATAATAAGTAAGATTTAAAGTAAATGGGGATTAATGGTAAAGGGAATATAAGCAAGAGTGGATCAATAAGTGTTATATATCGTACCTATGAACACTAACGGGTATGTCCCAATCCACATAAATACATTGAACACTATTGTAAGTGGGGGTAATATGCTGTCTAAGTAGTCCACCACTAGCAGTGGTTTACCTACTTCACGCCGCTGGCGAGTATTGTATTTTGTTGATGTTATAAAGATTATCATTTCATTTCCAACCTCCATTTTGATTATTCCTCATTCAGTAAGCCTTTCTAAGTTTGTAGCCTGATACATTGTTACTAGCTGAATTTTTATCTAAAATTTTCTATGTTTGATCTATGCAATATTCATCACCAAATTAAGTGCATTGACAAGGAAGGAGATTATGTTGAAAATTAAATATTTGTTGTGTAAAAGAAATGTTTTTTATCATTAATTATTACATTGAAGACTTAGTGATGTAATCTTAAGTGCCTAATGAATTGGAGGAGGAGGCATTTATTTATTTTGAGAAAATTTTCTGATACACCCTAACATATTAGTCAAAACCAATATCCATAATTTTACCTCTCTTTACAAAAAAAATTTTAAAAAATACACTAGCAGAAACTAGTGTTTACTTAAATACAAAAGTGAATGTCCACACACGCACACATATATATACACACATACATACATACAGACTGAATTAAAAAAGGAAAAAGATAAAGAGAAAAAAGTAAAAAACTAAAAACAATAAGGAATGAGTGTAAAGTGAAAAAAATGACAAAGAGGACAAATAACATGTATGCATATATGTGCAGACACGTATATGCACATGAATGCACACATACATGATTGGAAAAAAAAAAAAACTTGCACCAATGAAAATTGCATATAAAAAAAAAAAGATCAAGAAGTATAAGCAGTCAAATGCTGATATCAACTGTCGAGTGGGCAGAGTGATTCCCAGAGAGCCCATCTACAAAACTCTGGAGTCAAGATACTAAACGTAACATCAATTAGCTAAGTGACAAACCTTTTACTTGTATTAATTATATATTAAACCAAAAACATGTAAAATATTGCTACACAACTGCAGTCGTGTTTTGATACATAACAATGTGTCTCTTCAGGCAATTGTAAATTACTGGCGAGTGAACAATTAATTTAATCGTTCACACGCCAGTAATTAAGAATCCCCTGGAGAGATGCATTGATATACACTGAAACTCAACTACAATTGTGTGGCAATTTTTGACATGTTTTTGATTTAATATCCTGAGATAAATGATATTTTGCTCTACTCTGTATTGAGCTCTCTTTTAAATTAAATGTTACGAACATTGGAATTGTACTCTAATTCTCATCTTACCTAGATAGATAGATAGATAGATAATGCATACCTTTCCAATACGCATGGTCTTTTTAGACTTTTGATTAATACTACTTTGAATGACCAAGCTGATTACATTTGGTCCAGTTCTTTCTGAAAACTCTTCTGGATCTTCCTCTTCAGTAATAAGGCAGTCTAAAATTTAAAAAAGGTAAATGGTTTATTATTTATATATGAAAACAATATTATATAATTTTAAAGAAATAAGCTCATTTGCAACAGATGATAAAATATATAAACAACAATCAAATCAACAAATTGTTACATGAACTCAACACCTTTATGTAACAATAGCAGATGGAAATAGATTGGCCGAGTAGACCTAATAGAAAATCTAGCAGATATAAAACTATCCAATAGCAAACTGGAAGCCCTCAGCTTTGGTTTAAAATTCCCCTCAGTAATTCATAAAGGAAATTAATTTGATACAATAGTTAAAAAATCATAGACACACAGACAGAGAATTTACAAAAGGCTTCATTATTCATTTACCAAAAGTTTTGTAGTGAGTCCCAATAAAAATAAAATTAAAAAAAATAAAAAGAATTCAAATTAAAATAAGGCATTTGTACTTTCCTTTAAAACCCTTATCTCTTTTTTTTATACTTCTCTCTAAACAAATGAGAAAGCAACTCTCAACTAAAAAGAGGCAGAAAAAAAAAAGCCAAAAAACACCAGAAGTTTTAAAGGAGCTGAGCCTACTTATTTGTGACTGAAAAATACCAAAATTCAGGGAGGCTCCATGTGTAACTTTTGTTATCAAGAAAAAAAGAAAATTGAAAGGAACACCAGAAAATAAAATAATTTCGGTCAATCAAAAAAGTTGACACAAAGAAACTTTTGATGTTAGCCAAAACCAATATTCATGCCAGATTCTTGAGCCTGGTCAAAAGGATATAAGCCTGACACCTCTGGGTTAGATGAGGAGACAACAGAACAAAAGAACACTACCCCAGAGAAACCAGCCATGTGAAGAAGTAGTTAAGAGGCCAACCTGCTAATGATATTTCTGGCCTGCTTAGAGCCAACAAAAACCCATTAGATTGACAATGACCTATTTCTTAGATGACTACAACTACTATCAAGTGCTGACTCCAAATGTTTCAATACCAAGGCAAAACGAACCTTTCTCCAGACTGCTACCACTATACTTTTTTCAACAAATTTTTTGCTACACCAAATACTATTATCTAAAAAGATAAACCACAGCTCTAAATACACTGATTTCTTTTCATTACATTCTGCACCAGCAACATCTCTGTATAAAATCTGCTATTTTAAATAATACCTTACAAAAGATTATAAGTATTGTGAACTATATATAGTCTTAGTGGGTTAGACCTTATACCAAGACACACCTATAAAAATTAAAAAAAAAAAAAAAATTGAATTTCAACATTTCCCATGGTTCACATATATGCAAGTATGTATGAGGTGTTGGGTAATGGATATTGGTTTGGAATGAGAAATTAGAGAGCCGAGTTAGAATTCCAGTAGGCTTCATTCATTCACTTATATGCAAATACCATGCTGAGCTATGGATTGATTAGCAGGACAGACTGGACCCTAGAGTCATGTTTGGCAATGGTCTACTGCAGAAAGAGATGCTAGCCTACTGTGGGAAATCTTCGTGAATTGAAAGAGATGCATATCACAAATGGCACTTGACCTTTTATCCATGCATAATTATAACCAATGATTGCATTTTTATATCCACCCCAATTTATACACATATACAATTACATCATCAAAAGTATTACTTTAGTTTGATCAAATCTTAAAGGACATAATGCATCACAAAAAAAAAAAATTTTCACTTTCTCATTACTTTGCCTAACAGGGTGGATAGAGAGAAATGGAGACAAGAGAAAGCAAAACATGACATACTTAACAGGGCTAAAACAAGAGGTTGGCATAACTGGGTCTAAGAGAGATAACAGGGGGACAAAACTTATTGAGAGCTACAAAGGACAGGAGGAAGTGGAGAGCCATGATCGCCTACGTCCTGAAGAGACATGGCGTATAAAAGAAGAAACACGAGAAATATAACATATAAAAGAAGATACACGAAAAATTCTTACTAAAGATAACCAAACTTACAATGAATCTTATTATATCTCATAGTAATCAATGCTGCTGCAAATTTAGTATATGGAACAGCAAGATTAAGGTAAGATAAACGTCTAGCTCTGGTCAAGAGATGCACTATGACTTGGCCTTTAGTAAAGAACACTATATACAGAACTAACCATTTAACTATTTCAAATTAAAAAAAATAAAATAACATCACACTATGCCAATAATTTCAGTCCAATATAGATAGATAGGGTCCATTACTGTAGACAGATAGATTGGGTCCAGTACAATCTGGAGTTTCATGTATCCACTGTGAATCTTGAAGCATAACCTCTGCCACACACACAGGTAAGAGAGGAATAGTGTACATACAAATAAGTTTAAAAAATCTTATTATAATTCTGCTTGTCCCTCCCATAGTTTGCACAACCGTTACACCCTACCAATACCTCATAAATAATGGACTATTCCATTTTGCTCACATGGAAAGACCTACCAGAGATGACATTTGGTTTCAGTGAAAAAATTAAAGAAAGGAAGAGAGAAAGGAAGATAAATGGGTTTAACATCTGTCTCAGTAAAATGGAAAAAGTTGTTAATTTCAAATTTTTCATTTGTACCCCCTTACTTCTTTAAATAATGACCAGCATTCATATTTATGATTGTTATTGTAATATTTTCTTAAAGTTGTTAAGCTCAAATATTTAATGATGTGATAGGGGAATTTTGAAGGATATTTTACTGTCATATAGAATTTGCCATCAGTTTATTTAATAATAAACCCAAGAATGAAAATTCATCAGAAAATTCAAATAGGAAAATTGTGACATTTTCACACATATTTCTAGTAATAAAAAGTTCAGTATTCATATATATAAAAAAAACTTTTTTCAACCAAAATGATACTTTAAAAAAAAAAAAAAAAAAAAAAACTGATGTTCTAGACAGTAATTCATGGTTAATGGTCGTTACTTACCAATGATATCAGCAACCTGCAGTTGTATGGAGGCAGGTGTTTCATTTTGATGAATGGTCTTTTCATTTAGAAGTAACATCAACCGAGTATCAGGCACTTTTTTCTCCTGGGCTAAATAGCTGAAGAGATTACAGAATGTGTCAGTCTGCAAAGAGGGAGGAGGAAAAGAAAAAAGCAAAAATATCAACTCCTGTTTTAATAAATTTACACAAAAGGAAACTTAAACAAACCTAGAGAGGTTATTTAAAATGTTTCAACCTTTAAAAAAAAAAAAAAAAAAGAGAGAGAAAAGAACAAAGAATCTATCTATATTTCCGAGATGAGGTATTTTAACTACATATTTACACTATTTACATTGTTCGGACTGTTGTCCTCATCTTCATTGTCATATTCACAACATTTCAACCATTGTATACAGTCTGGCCTTTTTCAATTGATATGTGTTGGAATTTAAACCAGAACAATCTGCCCCCATGGACTAAAAGAGTTTGGTCCAAAATTCCAACATATATGACCTGAAGAAGGCCAGAGCATACAACGGCCAAAACATTAATATGACAATAAAGATGAGGACAACAGTCTAAATGATCTAAATAGTATAAATAGAAAGAAGAATAAACAAAAAAGCCTGACATCTTCAATGATAAGGTTAACAGAAAAAGATTACATAAGGATACAAAAATTCTTCTTTTACATAAAGATCATGTGACTAGTGATTACTGAAATAAACTATATATATATATATATATATATATATATATATAGAGAGAGAGAGAGATAGATAGATAGAGAGAGAGAGGTGGGTTTACACAAACTGTCTCTTGACATTATAAAAGCTTAGCAAACCAGTTCTTGGTTTATCTGAAAATAATCTTATATATTAATAGCCAATACATAATAGCTAAAAATGTAATACCATTGTTGTAAGTGATTGTGAAGGCTGAAATAGGTTTTTCTGTGATGACAAAAATTGAAATGAAAAATGAGGAAAATTTTCTTGTCATAACTGATAGGTTTTTTCAATGGATCTTTGGGGACTGCAGTGATTCAGTTCGAATGTGGCTAAGAAACCATAATACAGCTGATGACACTAGAGTCAAAAAAACATCAAACTTCTGAACAGAAATATGATGAGAACAGAATTTCAATCTGGAAATATCTTTTTAATAAATAAATGTTTTCTATTAAATTATCAAAATGGTTTAATTCTTTTTGATACTATAAAAGTGATTTGTTTCCATTCTCAGATTGAAAAGAAAATAAGCAAAGTAGGTTCCTAAAAATTACCTGCTTTTATAGAGCTGGTTCCTGCAAATTTGGGATGCCATTACTATATATATATATATATATATATATACATACACACATATACACACACACACACATATATATATATATATATATCTCAAGACTAATAGTGGGTAATTGAATGAAAAAAAATATTGAATGTTACACATTTCATAAAATAAAAAAGAAAACTGTTGCTATCACACTGCGGGATATTTAAAAACAGCATCATATAAATGAAAACAAAAGTAGCAGAAAGCTGAATGAGGTAAGCTAGATAATGCATCTAGATACACTGGATGTTATCAATTTAAACGTTATTTTTAGTGGATACCTATATTCAAGTAGATTCTCTGCTTATTTCTTGAACAATATATTTATTTTTGTCTATGGGTTTGAATATTTGAGTAACTTTATTAAAAGAAAAGATGTGCCTCCTGGCAGGATTTGAATCGGAATCCTCCAAGCAGGAGAAACTGTCATATAGATACGATATGATTTTGACCAACTCAGTCACAAAGGGTCTCACCAATACAGCAAAGCTAAATATTGCCTTGCAAATGTCTAAAGCACGCCTAAATATTGCCTTACAAATGTCTAAAGCACGTCTAAATATTGCCTTACAAATGCATAAAGCAGATGTCAGATCTGATAGTTTATCCTGCTAGTAGGACGCAGGTTCAAATTCTGCCAGAGGGCACATTCTTTCCTTAAGATTTCTGGAATATTCAGTCTGGTAGACGAAAATAAATAAATATACTGTTTAATAAATAAACAGTGTCTACTTAAATGTGGGTATTGACTAAAAATTATATTTAAAATGATCAAATCTGTCGAATTAATAAATAAAAAATACATTACTTTCTTAGACATTGAATGTCAAAAAAGTTAAGCTTTAAGTTTTGAGAACAAATGCATGAGAAAATTCCTTGGCATTTTCTATTGGGATAAAAAAAGCAATGAGTTTGCGCGGAAAAGTATTAAAAATTTTGTGGGACACCAGGAACCCCTTCTCGCCACCAAGAAAAATGGCATGGTTTGGACACATTGCAAGGCATGACAGCCTGTGCAAGTCCATCATGCAAGGCACCATTGAACGTGGACATAGAAGAGAACATCCACGCAAAAAACTGGTTGGACAACATCAAACAATGTATAGATATGAGTATACCAGAATTGCTGATGGCTGTTGTTGTTGTTGATAGACAAAGCCATTGTGGAAAAGAGTTAGTTTGGCTTCTGCATTCAGATCCGCAATACAATTACAAAAGTCAAGGGGTGATGACAATGATGCATCTTAAGTGTTTTCTTTGTGTAGAATTATGTCCATCTCCTCAAGTATATTTGATTGCATCAATAAAAACATTATTTTGTCTGATGAAGTCTTTTTGAAGCATGAAATGCATAACACAGAATTTTTTCCATTCTGTCATTCAATTACAATATACAATGCTCTTGAAAATGGTATGAATTCATTTTCCCCCAGCTATGTATTAAATTACAGGACAGACTGGGATCTCTTACCTTGGGTGCTAGCCAGTCTAGGAGAAGGAAAACCGAATTCAAACCTGTGGAGAGCATTTTGGAAACTCTGTGGCACACTATTCACCATTTCTCTATTATCAGTTCTTCCAAAAATGTGGTTGAGTCTACATAAGCATCATCAAATCATTTGTATGAATATTGATCAATGAAAAGTCCAAGAGAAATTACAGTCCGCAGAAGTTAAAGTGACAGACTCTCCAGATATCAGAAGTTAAATTGACAAACGTTCCCAAGGCATAAAAAGTTAAAGTGAGACAAAGAAATTTTAACCAGCTTATAATTGGTTCACTGAGCAAATGTAAGTTGGAAGGAAGGGAGAAAAGCCTGCTGCTGCTGCTGTTTGGAACCATTCATTAAGTTTGGGGAGAGGAAATAACTAAATTAGTTAACAGGTATATTTAGCAGTTAAGTTCTAAACTAAAATTCTTAAACCCTTATATGCTATAACTGATGCAAAATTCTACCATGTATACATGCTCAACAAAAAATTCCTTTATAGAAAAATCGAGTTATATTGAAATATCAACATTTTATGCTACTTGCCACCAGATTAAGTGAATCGTCCTTTTTAAGTGTCAGGTGGATGTTTATATAGTGATTTACTAAGTGTAATTTAAATGAGACACAAGATTGTAAGTTTGGAGCTCCAAGTGAAAATTGAACTCACTATTGAACCATAATTAATCTAGCTAGACAAGCTTGCTATTACATCAGATTGAAATACCCAGGTAGATATTTACATAGAACCAAAAATTTTGACACTATCCTTTTGTGTGCAAGCAACAACCCATGGGGACCAAATGGTGAGTTAGGGTAAATAATTTGCCTTTTGTGTAGCAGTTAATATACGTAATGCATAGATACAATAACTAGACAAAAATTATCACTCTCTATGTGACTTTATTTGCTGTACAAAAAGTTTATCTTGTCACTGAAGGTGACTGATTCCTGAACAATACTGTGATTTGAATTTCATAGTTGTGTTGTCATATCCTGCTGTGACAACAGAAAACAAGTTTGAGTGAAATTAACAATAAGGTTACTGCAATTTAGAGGCCTTGAAAAAGAATGCAGTGGAAAGGGAAGTGATATTAATAATACAGAGTGCTAAAGGTACAAAGAATTTATTAACATAATTGTTAGCCAGAAGATTTTGTGGCCTCACCAGTAAAGCAGCCGTCATATGAAGGCAGGCTTCCCGAGCAAAGGACTTAAGTTCAAGTACCACTAAAGGTAATTTCTTTATTTCCCATGTCTGTTACCAATAGCTATATAATGCTTACAGTTTGTAAATTGCAATAAAAGCAACTGACATTAAAATGGAAGAAATGCTTATTAACCTTTATCCAATTGAATTTTTTTGAATTTCATAGTTGTGTTGCCATATCCTGCTATGGCAACAGAAAATGCCTTTAAGTGAAATTAACAATAAGGATAGTGCAATTAAGAGGCCTTAAAAAAAGATTGCAGTGGAAAGGGAAGTAATATTAATAATGAAGAGTGCTAAAGGTTAATAATAAACTAATAATAGTTTTACTTTGTGTATGTGATATTCATATGAATATATAAAAAAAGATAAGTTATCTGATAAGTTTATTTGGTGCTGCTCTGTGAAATTATGTGAGAGAGAGGGATAAGGAAAAATCATTTTTTTCAAAATTCTAAAATGGGTAGTCAGAAAATCTTTATGGTACAAGACCCACACCTCCTCTGTTGGCTGATACTAATAAACTACAATTACTCAAATACACCTAAAATTACATATTAAAAAAAATAAAGCCAGTTTTGATCTCAGTTTTAAAATGTGTATATTTTCAAAACTGTTTTTAAACCCAAAATAAAAATTATTCTTTTTTACCCATTAGTCAGTGTCAAACAGTATGATTTTAATGTTATTCACTGATAATCAAATAACATTGTTATGTGAAATATCTTGTATTATTTACATTTTATGTAATCTATACATGACAATACACTTATATCCATTGCTAACCTAGAAGGATTAATAAGTAAATGTTTTGATCATGAAACAGTTGCTTGAAAAACCAAAAAAATTTTTCTTTCTTTAGCTGAAACAATAAAAAAGAGAAATTGAATTTAAAGTAAACAAAACAGGGATACTAAATATTTAACGTTTATCATTCTGTGACTCCATTTGTTGTGCAAATGTTTATCTGGCCACTGAAGATGGCTTTGATCTCCGAATTTGAATTTCATAGTTGTGTTGTTATATCCTGCTATGGCAACAGAAGACACCTTTGGGTGAAATTAATATTAAGGTTACTGCAATTGAGAGGCCTTGAAAAAGAATGCAATGGAAAGGGAAGCGATATTAATAATGCAGAGTGCTAAAGGTTAGGAAAATGCATCAAAGATTTCAGAACATAATAATTTAGATAAAATTTAATTTGTTATTTACACTATTTACATTGTTCAGACTGCTGACCTCATCTTTGTTGCCATATTCATGACATTTCAGCCATTGTACACTCTGGCTTTCTTCAGGTAATTGGAATTTCAAACTGAACAATTTATTTCATCCACCAGGGCAGATTGTTCTAGTTCCATGTGCCATGCCTCTTCCTGATGTCTTTGTTATCTCACTTTAACTCAATTCGCCAAGTTTTTGTTCACGATATTGAACTCACAATTTTTTGGGTCAAGTCACTGAATCCAACCAATGTTTTTATCCACTGAGCCATGTGTCCTTGAGGACATCAGTGTATGAATTTTTGGGACTTATAAACTTAATGTCTCAGTAATCATTTTTTTTTTTATCAGAATTCATATTGCAATTCTTGTTATTATTGCTTTTCTCTAGCACTCCATATTACTGGTTTCTATATTGAATTCATTTCTATGTTTGGCTGGTTTAGATTTTTGTGGCATGGCATATGTGCTGACTCCTTAAGTTTTTGTATTTTCCAGTGATGTTCTCTATTATTTCAACCTCATCCTACAGGGCATGGTGATCTCCCTTTGCCCTCTACATGTGATCAGCTATGCCTGATTTTTCTATTCCCACCTCGTGTAACGGCTTTATGATGTTCTTGCAGTCTTACCTTAAGTGGGTGGCCTGTTTCTTCTTTATATTTCTTACCAATACTACAGGGGATGGAGTGCACACACTCCTTAGTCATGTTCTTACTCTTCTGAGTAAAATGTAAGGACACATGGCCCAGTGGATAAAAGTGTTAGATGGATCCAGTGACTTGACCCAAAAGGTTATGAGTTCAATACAAAAACAAAAACGTGGAGAGATGAGTTAAAGGGAAATAACTGAGATATCCGGAAAACGCATGGCATGTAGAACTAGAACAATCTACCCTGTTGGATGAAATAAAGGGTTTAGTATGAAATTCCAATCACCTTATATATTTATATTTTAAGAGCAATATTCTTTTAAATAATTTTTGAGAATTTCAAACAACTGAAAAGGAAAAATAACTGACGCGTTTACATGAATTTTCCAAAATCAATGATTCAGTTGAAAATGAAAAATTGTAGAACATTATCTTTAATTCTAGACTTGAGATATTCTTTGTATTTCAAGTGATCAATAAATTAAATGCATCAATTAGTTAAAAGTTAGCAGGAAATAGAAGTTTCTATAAAATCAGGGAGTTATATATTTCAGACTGACACAGACTAAGTTTCTTTAAAGTTTGGATGTATAAAAGAGATATAAATTTCTTTCTGTGTGATACTATGAACAGCGACATAAAAAGTGAAGAGGTAGTTTTATCTCGATCTGAAATGTTTCTCTTTTGACGGACCAGCAGATAGAAGACCTAACTTCAAGAGGAACTAAGTAGCATCCGCTTTGACCCGAAAGTAGCATGGAAGTAAAGGGATGGCTGATGGGTTTTAGGATACATAAAAGAGATATAAATTTATTTCTGTGTGATACTATGGACAGCCACATAGAAAAGGGAAGAGGTGATTTTATCTTGATCTGAAATGTTTCTCTTTTGATGGACCAGCAGATAGTTCCTCTTGAAGTTAGGTCTTCTAAGTAGCATCTGCTTTGACCCAAAAGTAACATGGAAATAAAGGGATGGCTGATGGGTTTTAGGATACATAAAAGAGATATAAATTTATTTCTGTGTGATACTATGGACAGCCACATAGAAAAGGGAAGAGGTGATTTTATCACTATCTCAAATGTTTCTCTTTTGATGGACCGTCAAATAATAGTTCTTTTGAAGTTAGGTCGTCTAAGCAGCATCCACTTTGATTGAAGGGAAATGGGAATTATAGAAGTTATGGTTAGGGATTTTTGGAGATCAAGTGGAAATAAAATGGGAAATGCATATCTGTGTGCCGATCTATATTAACAGTCATGCATTGGATCTGGAAGAGTTTTGGTCCATTCTCATGTTGTCCATTTAAATGGCCAGCCACCATGTCGGGATGAGTAGTTGATACAGGGAAGAGCTGATATAACAGAATTTATCCCAAGTATCATCTACCTACCCACTTGGACAAGCAGGCAACACCTTGAATAAAAAAATTATTTTCTAATATGGGAGACAGAGTTTCTTACTTCTTAGACTGGCAGTTGTCTTTCATCTTGTTACCTTCTGAGCAGCAGCAGGCTCTTTCCCAGCTTCTGGTGTATATTGACGAGAGCAAGAATCAAAATGCAATGTTGGGTAACCAGTGACCAGAAATCTTGGTTGAGGGTCATGTTGTATGTTTCGATATGAACACAAACTCTACACCTTCATACTTACCAAAGAGATCTATAATTATGCAACCTAAAGTCACCCACTAAAAATAACATTTATAACAATGAGAAATCAATCCTCCTATATGGCAGTGAATGCTAGACAATTTCCTCACATACATAAAAGAGACTTGAAACTACAGAGATGTGGTTTGACAGAAGGATGCTGGGAAGACACATGGACATTTGAATGAGTGCTCTCATTTCTACACATTAATAATAGAACTAAGACAAAGCAAATACTTACTTTATTCATGGGAAACCGTTTAATCTCTGATCCAATTTTAACCATAACTACAATTTCCCTGCTGAAGGCATCAGGAGAGGAAGTAATATTTTCTTCTTCTTTGTCATCATCATCAACAATAATCACGCTGTCATCTAAGCATTGAATGTCACATGGATCGGAATTCAAAACTTTATCTAATTTTCTGAAAAAAAAAAAATTTTTATTTAACTAATTTACCATTAAAGTATACACTTGAAGATCTAAATTTATTCTTGAAAATTTAATTATTTCAGTCAATCTAAAATATTTATTTACTGCAACTGGTTTTAAAAGAAGAATACTCAACTATATAAATCTGAATTTGTTAAAACCGAAGACCACTTTACTGTCTCAAATTAATCTTAATAGGCTCAAGGAAGTACCGTACTTTCCAGCTTACAAGACGCACTTTTTTCCCCTAAAAAAAATACCCTGAAAATTACATGTGCATCTTCCAAGGCGAATACAAGGCAATGTCCAGGTTCAAGTAAGCTTAGACAGTCACCTAATTGGTTTGACTGATAGAGACAATCATTTATATGTTAAGTCATTACACTATAATGTTAGCTATCTATCTAATTCAGCCTTTTATATGAATTTAACCTCAGTACTTAGCAGTTACAAGTATTTCCAAAACTATAACTCTTCCTGGAGCTGAGCCACAAGCTTAATCATGCTCTGTTTACTAGCAGCAGCAGTGAGAGCTTTTCTGCTCTTGATTTTGATGTAGGTGTAGGTTTGTTCACACTCTTATGTTATGAAAATATCAATTACCACCTGGCGGTCACATATATCACAAGCTTTTTTGTTTCTGGATATTATCACCCCCCATGGCAAGTTTATCAAAATGATTTAAAACCACCCTTGGACAATGAAATATGTATATATATTTACTAACCACCAACTAGTATGTCATTGCCATAGAAACAAAATCAGACAAGTGATTAATATAAACAACATGCAGCACCAGTATGTGAGGGAAACATTGCAAATGTGTTGTTGTACAAGAATGACTTTTTTTCTTAGAAATTACTTCCTAATATTAGGGTGCATCTTCCAAGCTGCAGAATCTTGTAAGCCAGAAAATATGGTAATAACTAAAATTTTAATATATTTAACAAAATGTTTACAAAATTAATTTTAAGAAAAATTAAAAGCTGAATCTATTAACAATTCTTATGCTATGGCCAAACTATTGTTTTTACAAAACCTATGCTGCCTGATGTCACTGTATATGTGTAAAATTCCAGATATAACTAAAAATCATCCAACCAAAAAATAGTAAATTTCTTAGATATAAAATTCAACATAAACAACTGAACATACAAACCATGCAGAAAACCAAATAACCCAAAATACATTAACAAAAATTCTAACCCCCCACCACCACCACCCACCACCACCACCACAAACATATTCAAAAATACCCATATCTGTAAATAAAAAACAAATTCTAACCCCCCACCACCACCACCACCACAAAACATATTCAAAAATACCCATATCTGTAAATAAAAGAATTTCAACAAATTCTGATAGCTTAAAAATATTCAACGAAAATAAAATAAATCAGCCTGAAGAAAGGGCGGATAATCAAAAAACTAGAACAGTTTTTTTTTTTTTTTTAAATTATGGATGAGTGGGTTGCAAGATAAATAAAACAGGTCACAACAAAATTTAAAAAATATGTAAATTAGAGCAAAGTGCAGAATATAAACAACTGTAAATGTTGCACATTATTTACATGTAGACTATTGTTCCCATCTTTGTTGTTATCGCATTTCATACACCCTGCCTGGATTGTACTTGAACTCAATGGAAACAGGGACAAGCAATAACTGAACCGTATTAAAAACAAGAACAAGATATGAACAGTGGAAGGAGAACAGTCTAGCACGGTAGATTAAATAAAGGCTTTAGTTTAGAATGCCCAGACTGACATACATCTGACGGGAGGGGTACAAATGCTGAAACATTGTTTGTGATAGTGATATGAGGATAATAGTCCACATGTAAATAATCATAATGGTTCCTCCCAGAAATTCAAACAGAAATTTAAATTCTAATTTTACTTTCAATTAATTTGTATTTCATCTTAATTTTTTGTGATTGTGTTTAAGCCTCTAAGGCAATGTTTCTCAACCAGCATTCCCCCAGGTCGCTAGAAGTTCAGTGCAAAACAGTGATAAATAGGCTAATCAGTTTTTGAGTAATTTTTGTTTCATTTTATATTCATAATTTTACAATACACATATAGCATACTGTTGGAAAATCCTTGGTTATTATAACAGACAGATATTAGTAATGGTATATAATAATTTTTATGCAGGCAGTTCCCCAAGATACGAAAATTATTTCAAGATTCCCATAAGAGTAAAAAGGTTGAAAAATGCTGCCCTAAGGCCCTGTCATCATATTAGATGGTTGGTTGATTTTGTTTAGTGGCAGTGATTTAATGCCAAAATTTAAATACAGTTTTATGGCTTCAACTAAAATATATTTTGAATGCAATTGTATAAAGATAAAATATATTTTCAGTAATTCCATGATAAAAGATATTGTTGATCATTTTACTATAAATGGGTTTCCATCCTGGATATGACGATAAACTACATCCGACAGCAAGACTTCTGATCAGGATGTTTTGAGGAGCATGGAACCACCTCTTAATTGCTGGTGTTCTCAGGTCCATGCTCACCCAGGGTGGTAGCACCTGTTAGGATCCCAGCTATGGGCAAATAGTTAACACCCAAAACATGTAAAAATAGGTTTTATTACCAGCAATGAATTTTTGAAGAAAAAAATTATTATCAGCAATACATTATTACCAGCAATACTTTTTTAAAAAAAAAAAAAATCACCAGCAATACTTATTTGAAAAAAAGAAATATTACCACCAATACATTTTAAAGAAAAAAAAAAAATTTACCAGCAATAAAAATCTTGATTCTTGATGGCATTAAAGATCCCATTACGAATGATATACCATAAAACAAACCAAACCAAAAAATAGGTATTGTTGGTAATATTTTTTTATATAAAAAATGTCTTGCTGGTATTTTTACTACAAACCTGTATTTTTATACTTTCATAGGGTTTCACTTTTGTTTTGGAGTTCACTATTTGTCTATAGCTGGGACCCAACATGTACTACCACCCTGGGTCAGGGTTGACCTGGGAACAACAGAAATTAAGAAGTGGTTCCATACTACTCAAAACCTCCAAACTCCTGATCAGAAGCCTTGCTACCAGATGTAGTTTATCATCATACCCAGGACTCATCACATTAAAATGTTCATTCTAGTCAAATTTCATTGGCAAATGAAACAATTTTTGTCACGATTACTTATTTGGGAGATTGCTTCTGACAACACTGGAAATAACAGAATAATTTATTGACAAGTACAACTAAACTCTACACTTTTTTCTACTTTCTTTTTTGTGTCAAAATACAATGACATCTCAGTTTGCAAACAATTCCCCAAAAAACTTACTGTATACTTGATTGAATCTTCTTTAAATTTTGTGTTATTTTGGAGAAAGAACGTGTCCGTACTGGATTTGCTACAACAGGTGGAGGAGGTGAAGGAGGTGCTGGAGACTGACTGCGGCAAAAAGAAACAGGTTGGAATCCTGAAGAACTGCAAAGAAAGAAATCAATACAATTACAAAAGTTTACAGAGAAGAAAAAAAACGGGATAAGATTTGGATCAACAGAGTGATTTTATATTATAGACTTTCTGTTTAAAGAATGAATATGAAGGCAGCGTGTCATGGATAGCACCTCAGAATGAAAAATCACAGGGTCAAGTTTGATTTCCAGTTTGGCTCATTACATTCACTTACACACAAATACCTTTGAGAAAGGTATGAATCCATCTCTTCTCACCCATGTATGGGTTAAATAGTAAAACTTGTATCTGGAAAAAAATCATTGTTATCTCAACAAAAAAAAAAAATGTTAATGCAATATTCACATGTAAAAAAAAGAATTATTCTTACAATACAAAATAGGCTTTGGCTTTAAATAACCCACAAAAAAAATCCATCAATTGATTCTATTTAAAGAAACATTGTTAAACTTGTAATAATGAACATAATGTTTATTTAAGGAGGTTTTAAAACTTAAGCAAGAATTAAAAGCTGGGTATATACGTTGGTGGGCTGAAAAGTTCATAGGCTGGCTATAAAGGAGTGAAGCTACAGATGTGAAATCTTGCATGCATTAATTTCAACTCTTCTTCCTAATAAATTCATTGTTTCTTTCCAGGTAAACTGACATCTGACTGTTTAAAGAAGATTTCAGATGTAATTAGTAACAACTTCTCTTGAAAATGGACAAAATTTGGTATCATGATGTTATCAAGTACCTGCAGAAAAAGGTTTTAGCGTGCAAGGACATTGATGCTGACATGATTTTAGGGGTTAACACTCCAGCTGTTGATAAAAAAAAGTGCAAAAGTGGGAAGTTGAATTAATGAGAGGAAGAGAGAGTCTTGAAGATGACCCAAGGTCTGGATATCTTGCAACTGTGGAAAACATTGTTTTCACCATGTGGTGATGGAGCACAGGCGATTGATTATAAATGAAATAGCCAATGCTATTAGCATATCTCATGAAAGAGTTGAGAATATTCTGCACAATGAAGATTTCTGCTCGGTGGGTGCCATGTCTTCTGATATCTGATCAAAAGTACATTAGACTAATCACATCACAGGAAAATCTGACACTGAAGCAGATCCAGTTGGTTTCCATGAACATTTCCAAACCCCCAATGAGTGTTGGGTTCATCACCTTGAACTAGAGACAAACAGAAAATGCAGTGGGAACACCCTTCCTGACCTTCTCCAAAGAATGCCAATGTCATTTCATCTGCAGAAAGTTGATGGCTTCAGTTTTTGGGATGCAAAAGCCATTGTGTTTGTTGAATATCATCAAAAAGGCCACATCATCAATGCAGAGTACTATACCAAACATGCTAAGGCAGATATGGAAAAATGGGAAGAACCAAATGATCAGGAAAACTAACAAAAGTGATTTTGTTTCATCACAAAAGTCCTTGATTTCAGTGGTTGCTGTGCATGACTGCGGTTTTGAACTTGTTGATCATCCTCCCTATTCTCCTAATTAGGCCTCGTCTGATTATCATCTGTTCCCCAACATGAAAAAACACTTGGCTGGGAACCAGTATCACAGTGATAATGATGATGATGATGATGTCATATCTGCTGTTGACAACTTTTTTTTACCAACAGGATGAAAGCTTCTTCACCAATGGGATCAAGGCATCACAACACCACCAAAAGAATTGTGTAGACTGCAAGGGGGACTAAGTTGAAAAATAAGCCTCATTTAATCAGTTTCCATGAGAGTAACTTGGTCAGCCTATGAACTATTCAGCCAACCCTTGTATTTGTAAATTGATTTAATGAGTTTAAGAACTTCATTTGCTTAATATAGAAATATAAACAAAATGTAGCCAGGTGTCTAATACTAAACTTGTTTTTCCTTATATGAAAGCCAATACACATCAAATGGAGATATTTAAAAAGTATATTCCCTGCTAGTATCTCTGAAAATTTTACTTGAATTGATTTGTTTTTTTTTTTTACAGTTGATCAATCTTTTGCAGGTTATTTAAAGCCAGAAAATATTTTTATATTGTAAGAAATTTGGGGAGATAATAATGATTTACTTATAGAAGTTCTACTAATTGACCCATAGCTTGTGGGGGAAGAGTTAGATTCATAACTTAACCAAGGGTATTTGCTTGAATATAATGAACCTGACTGAAACTGTGTCTGAGACGGTCTAACACACATCAGATCTAATGAGAGTTTCTACTGACAAGAGGGATGTAGTTTCAAATCCTGCCAGAGAATGCATATTTTTCTTTAATAAGATGTCTCAAATATTCAGGCCAGTAGATGAAAATAAATATATACTGTGTATTAAATAAACAGAGCACCTACTCAAATATGAGTATTCACTAAAAATAACATTTAAGTAATAAAAATCTGTTGCATTAGTAAATAAAAATCCATCACTTCTTTAGAAATTGCTTTGTTTACCTTAGGATATGAAATTGAACAAAGAGAAAGATTTGCATTTATAAGGTACTATTCAACTTTGCTTGATCATCGATGCATTCCATGGCCTAGATTGTCTAAAGCACGTCAGATCTAACAACAGTTTTTCCTGCCAAGGCAAATGCAAGTTCAAACACTAGTGTCTGTAATAATATTTTTAAAGTTACGCATACAGTATTTGAACTAATACGAAAGCAGATACAAATACATTTATCTTTAGATAATAAAATAGAACAAATTTATCAATTTCTATTCAAGTACAAATAAAAAAATGAAATGCAAGAGAGGTAATTATTGGTGACTTGCATATGACGTACAAATATAATTCTTTCATTATGCAATAATATGCCAGGTCTATTATTCAATAAAATTGGGATAAACCAACCAACAAGGGTAACATTTTTAGGATATGCTTAGATTTATAAGATCACAATATAGGGTGAGGTTCAGCTTATAACATCTATTTTTATTAAAAATTCTTTTGGGAGTATTGGGTTTCATTATACAAAAGAAGTTCAACATAAAGTTTTATTTTTATACAGATCCAAGTGATATAAACCACAGAACGTATTTAACACAATTCCATATCACAGAATAAATCATTTATTTTATTGGTTTCTTGTCATTCAATAACTCAACTGTTTATATATTGATTTTCTTAGCATTTTTACTGTTTTGACTTTAACATTGACTTGAATCAGTTTTTATTTCTTCCCAGACATATCTTTATTGTTTTCCATTCTCATTTAATTATGGCCCACAAGTTTTCTATTGGATTAATATACGCAGAGACTGAAGACCTTTTCATTAATTTGATGTCTTTGAAGCCTTTTTTGGCAAGGTGGGCAATAATCATCTTTACAGAATGTGAAGGATCATTAGCCTGCACAAATAAACTTTTTTAACTTGAATTTTTTTGGTTATAAATTGTACTACCCCAAAAATGTCTACTCCAATAACATGCAATAATTGTCTGCATTTATTTTGATATTGATATCAACTATAAGTGAAAGGATCTATAATTTTACTGCCTATAGTACTACACCACCTAACCGTTGAGCTCTAAGCTGTTTTGGTTGACTTTATGAAGGACCCAACCTCTAGCTCAGCTGTCAGGTTCAGCCAATGTAGCTCTACATTCATCATTAAAATTTACTAGAAATGTAATAGTTTGGTTGCTTTCGTGTTTTTCATCAATGTTCTTAATATTCTACATCTTTTCTCTTTGCATAACACCATCTTCAAATATTTTCTTGTTGAACAATCCACTTTTCTTAGATTTAAAAAAAAATTTAACTAATTCAAATTTACATTTAAAGAATCAGTTTTTTATTCTTTACTCATCTTACATGTCTTTTTGTGGTGTTCTCTATCTTTTCTCTCGGTTTACATTTGCAATGTAAACTTTTCCAAATATTTTCTGGTCAATCTTTTTTTTTTATTGCACTTTTAATTCTCTTTTTAGTGACATTTTTTGTCTTCTTTTTTTGTAAATGTTTTCATTTTATATGTTATTTAACTTTTTTGCAATTTTCAATGTTCTATTACTCATTAAATTTACAATATCTTTGTTTTTCATTGAAAATGATTTTTCTTCTGAATCATTGCAATCTTTGCATCTTTAAAAATATTTAAAATAAATATCAATAGCTTTACTATTATAATATACTAGCAGTAGAGCCCGGCGTTGCTCGGGGATGTAACAGTAAGAGATAGATCAAGTATCGACCATCATAAAGACTGAAAAATAAAATTGACAAAGATTATTGTTTAAGGTTGATGGACACGCATGTCTTAATTAGTTTTTTTTTGTTGTTTTTTGTTTGTTTTTTTTTTTTACGAATTGGTCAAACCCAAACTCAAACAAAAGCATTGTTTTCAATCATTATGAGTCTACCGATTGAATAGAATTTTATTATAAACAACTGTCTTGTAAATGGAATTTTTAAAGCATTCTGAATGTAAAAATAAAGAAAAAAGTGTGCAAGACAATAAGAAACACTACCTGCCAAAAAAAAGTGAAGTTTTGTTGAAATCGGTTGAAAAATGTAGGAAATCCGATGCCATATATAAAGGAACACAGACACACACTCACAAACAACCTGGGTTTTATAATAAGCATAACTCGATATGAGTTGTCCCCCTTTCATTCTCGACAGCGATGCCTCTTAATTGTGTTTTCAAATTGATTTTGTGCAAAAACAATTGTGTTTTTCCAATTTTTGGTGCTGTGAGAACCACTGCAAGGTAATTTTACGTAGTTCTGTGAAGTTTTGTTGAAATCAGTTGAAAAATGTAGAAAATACGATCTAATATATAAACGAAACAGACACGCACACACACACAACCTGGGTTTTATAATAAGTATGATTTACTTATTATCTGTTGAGAAACTTTCAAATTGCATAATAATATTTCACACCCTGAAATAAATCATTGTAAATATTAGGTTGTCACACATGAAATGACACACATTATAGGAAATGAATAAAACGCTTCTGAAATGTTAAATATCTAATTTATTTAGCGGAAATAGACACTATCTTGATGACTAACTGTTCTCCAACATACCTCTAAATTTTTGATCACATCTTTAAAAAAATTCTTATCCTTTGATGTGATAATCAGTTCAAATGCTTCAATTACCTCTTCCTTATTGGAGAATGTTTTATTATGCATGAAAGACTCAAAAATGCTTAAATAAGTAATAATCATTAAAAGGGATATCAGGTGAAGATGAAGCATGAAGCAAAATTTCATAATCCAAGCTATGCAGCTTTCAGACAATTGATTGAGAAGTGTGTGGCCATATGCAGCAAAATTAGGTGATTCACAAGTCTAGGATGTTTCCAATGTTTTATGCATACATTCAATTTCTACACAATATGAGGCTATTGCTACTGTTTTCCCTTGAAGCAAGAATGAATAACCCCTTTGAAAGACCACCATACTGTAACCATTAACTTTTTAGGGTTGGAGGTTTTGGGTATTGTTTTAGTGATTCACTTACATCGCTGGCCTACTCGCTTACTGTTGTCAAAGAGTATCCATTTCTCATTGCATGAAATGATTTGTTGCAAAAAGGTCTCTTAAAGTTTGTACTCATACAGTAAGATTACTCAACATTGTCCCATTGTAATCATTTTCATTGGGTTTATGATTAACAATAGATTGAAAAAAAAAAATTATCTGGAAAGAAGAAGAGTCAGGAATAAGACAAGATTTTTTTATAAAATTAAAGAGGTTACTTCATTAGACAACCAGATCAACAACCAATAGAGTTGGTCAGCTTGGAAATTTATGTTCCAGTATTGGTTTCCAGTTTTGTTTTCCTTGATACCACAGTTTTCAATTCGGTTTTCAATTTAGTATTTTTGCTTTCTAAGGAAGCCATTCATTTTCTTGTGTAATAATAGTATTTCCAGTCAATATCTGTTTTTGTTTGAGATTGATAAATTTGCATCTTAGTCCATTCAACTCACAATTTCTCATGTATTTCTGGTCCAATCTTAAAAATATTCATATGGCTGGAAAGAAAATAAAATAATCTTTCTAAATATATAATTTGTATATGCTTTTATTCATTGAATTATTTTTTTTTACAGCAAGTTAAAACAGTATTGCTTCGACCATGCAAAAATGTGAAATTTTTTTTTTTTTAAGACCAAATTTTACACGTTACTTTGTTTTGAAAAATCAAAGTGAGCAATCTTTATCAGTATTCTTGAAATTGTACACTCAATTAGAAGACAACTTAAACTACAATCAAGAAGATGTTCATTTCTTCTCTGACCTGAGGAAGCAAATTCCTTCAAAAATTATAAAGTAAGCAAAAAAAAAAAAAAATTGGAAATTCTTTTCTGGTACGCCAATCAACTATTACTGGGGTTTTGCAAATAAATTTCTTCTAAACATGGAAAAGCAATGAGTTACTTTTTCCCCTAAATAAATTTATGTTTTTATCTAGCAAATACACCTAAAATTAAATATCAAAAATAATTAAAAGCTTTTAATCATTTTAATATATAAGCTATAGTTTTATTCACTAGATAAAACCATAAAGATATTTGTAAAAATAAAATGAATTAATTTTCCTTGTTTAGAAGAATTTTATTGGCAGAACAGTAACACCGAACACTAGTGGCTAAAAAAGAATAATTTTTACTTTGGGTTTAAAAAAAATGACTTGCAGTTTTTGAAAATATACACATTTTAAAACCGAGATTAAAACTTACTTTATTTTTTTAATAACTAATTTTACGTGTATTCGCTAGAGAGAAACATAATTTTATTTGTAAGAAACAGAAACTGGCATATCTGGAAATATACAAATCTTAAAAGTGAAATTAAGAACTATTTTAATTATTCTTAATATCTAATTTAGATGCATTCCCTAGATAAAAAACAAATTTATTTATAAAAAAATCTTTTGTTTTTCTTGTCTGCTACAACTTTATTTTGTGATTGGCGTAACTGGCTTACTAGAAAACCCTTACAAAAAATCTGACTTCATAAAATTTAACATTAAGACGAAGCTGGCAACTATTTTTTTTTTTTTTTTTAAATCTCTATTTGTTGTTAACTTAATTTTACTGCAAAAAACTAAAACAAATTTCAATTTCAGACATCATATCATATTTCCTTTTTTTTTCTTCATTTCTTTTGTAAACAAATAGATTTCACATTTATTTCCTAAAACTAGTCACTTAAATGTTTTTAACATATTTTTGTTCAATCTTTTTCTCTTACAATGATATAAATGTTGATAAAATTTAATTTTATTAATATCTGAAAGTCTTTTTCAATAGTGTTTCTTTGGATATGGTCGCTCAGTAGTGATATAAAAACTAAACTGAAATCGTTCAGTTTCATAAAAAATTTTGATGCGGTTTCACGGTGTGAAAATGAAACTGAAAAATGTTGTTTTTTTTGGTTAAACTGCACATCTCTAACAACCAACCAACCAACCAACCAAAAAAATGCATCATTTCATATGTGACAAGCTAATAATAAAAACATATTATGAACTGAAATTCACATAGTATATTTATCATATATGAAAAATTATGGTTAATCTAAATTATTTTTTTTGTGAGAAAAATTTGACTCGCATAATAAAATCTGAAAGTAAATAATGAATATAAAATTCAGATAAAAATTAGCCACTTTCAACAAGACATATTGCAATAAATTGAATATACATAACTTATTAAATGTTATCTTTTTTTTAAAGAATTGAATTTATGATAGAAATAAATTTAAACTTTGGCTATATTTTCACTATTCATTTTAATTTAATATTTTTCTTTTTTTAACATATCAACATTACAAAAAAAATTTGTTAAATTGTTAATTAATTTTACAAATATATTCAGTTTTTCTTGTTTATCTCACTTAAGGCAAAAAGTAGTTTAATGCTCAATAGGTGAAATACAACAAATTCACCCATGTATCAAGATATATTGCAATATTTCTTAGATTGATAATGCAGGCAAACTCATCATTAATGATAATCTTTTTTTTGTTTTAGAAGATTTAAAATTTAAAAAATGCTGTTCTGATGTTCTTTTTCTTTTGTTTTTTTTTTTTTGGCCGTATTTGTTTATTCACCATCACGTAATAAATAATACTTTAAAACAGTCATCAGTGCACTACCCTGCAATTTATAATTTTTTTTTTCTTTCTAAGAAAAAGATTAAATTTTTGTCAGAAAGAAAAAATTTTATAAATTGCAGGGTAGTGCACTGATGACCGTTTTAAAGTATTATTTATTACGTGATGGTGAATAAACAAATATGGCCAAAAAAAAACAAAAAAAAACAAAAGATTTATGATAGTCACTAGTATTCATGCAATCATTATTAATTAGTTAATTTTTCATAAAATTTAAAATTTATTTACAGTCATCTTTGCTGTTACTATCACAGTGTTTCAGCTGTTGTCCTTTCTGACCTTCTTCAGGTGTCTGTTGGTCTGGGCAATCTTCAGGGAATTTTGCATGGGACCCTTTAAACTACAAGGGTCATATATTATTCTCCTTCTGTTATCTAGATAGGGATATCTCACCTTGTTCATTTTATTTTTTGTTAGTCATATTTTCACAGTCCAAGTCTGTACTACCCAACACTGTGATTGAACTATGTCACCAAATTCACGAACCAGTACTTTAACCAAACTTTGAACATTAATGTTAATATTCTTTCTTTCTCCTGTGTTGCTGTCAAGCTTAACTGACTTTGCTGCCATTTCTCTTTCTTTCTTTATATAAGTTCTCGTATAATCACCAAAGTAATGTCAAGCCTGGTCAGGTGGCCACTTGGGAATACCAGGTGCTGTAAGCTTGGATGTCACCTTCTAGGTCAATTTTCAAGGTACTTAGGTCTTTTGACATTCTGAGGTGACATGGAGTACAAAACGATTCTTAAGGTGAACCCAGTACATACTGGGGTCACCAAAGATCAACTCTTTGATCAAAGGTTCCTTATGGACATTAAATTCAAATCTCTGGTATTTCTTAGCATGAATCACATACACAAATTTTTATTTTTTAATTTCTTAGATTACACGGTCAATTATTATTAATTTTTAAGTAGTATTCTCCTGCTCTTCATTGTCCCTTATTGAAAATTGTTGTTACAACTTTTAAGTTGCACAGGACAGCAAAACTTGAATGGATATTTATACTCTTTTTCTGATCTACACCATTTAATGGCTCCAAAATAACAAGAGAGTGACAATAAAAAGCATCAAAAATAAAATGAAAGACTTATGAAAAATTATATAATCAGAACATTTGGCGTCAACAGTCCAATCAGAGATAAGCAACAGTCAATACTTACCTACAATTACTTTCAATACAGAGGACATCATCCTGTATTTCTGATGGGAAAGTATTTTTCAACTGTTTGAATTTCTCTTCTTTTTCAATTTCAACTGTGAATTATAAATAAAGTTTGGATTAAATAATTTTGTCATATGGAGAAATTCTCTAAAAGTATGGCAGTAATAAATGCGATACTATTAGATATTATGATGAAAGTTAATGTTTGACTAATAAAATTGGTATTAAGCAACCAATGTTGGTCAAATTTTGAATATATATTTGTTTTTTAATCATTTCACCCCGAGCAAGGTGAGAATGCCACTAGTATGCAGGGGGCTACAGAGAGTGAAGGTGAAAGAAAAGACTGTGTATAGGGGGGGGGGACCTAGGAAATGATAAAAACTGAACGCGGCTCAAGAAGATAGAAGATGGCGATTGACATTGCATTTAATTTTTTGAAGATTGTAGTTATCAGAGAAGCAAGAAATTGGAAGGGAGTTCCACAGGCAGGAAGTGTGAAAAAAAAGAAACTGTTCAAGTAGAAGTGGTGGTCACATTTAACTAATTCAACAGTAAAAGGGTAGAACCTAGATGCCAATCTAGTAGCACACTTAAAGTCACATATTCCAAGAACCAGGAAAAAAAGCTTTCCAGAGAAATAGCCATGAAAATGTTTGTAGAAAAGACAGAGGGAAGCCATGTCATGTTAGTGAGTAAGTGACTGAAGCTAAGATGCCAAATCAGGATTGCTTACATTGCATATCCATCTTTGGATTTTGTCAAGAACCTCGAGATGAGTAGCAGAAGCACCTGACTAGATATGGCATCAGAATTCAATACATGGATAAATAGTAGATTAAATGTACAAAATGGACTGACGAGAAAAACCTTCTGGCACAACACAGTGACCAAACTTTCCTTGCAGTAGATGCAGCTATTGATTCGAAGTAGTCATTCCACTTCAAGTCAGTTGAAAATGTTAGGCCAAGAAGACACAGTGTATTTCTCTACAAGAGTCTAGCATCAGCCATGTTGATGGCCAGCAGGAAAGTTTCTCTATGATGGTTAAATGAGAGCAGTTTCGTTTTGGAGGCATTAAAATTTACAAGCCATTTCCTGCCCCAGTTAACCACTGATTGGAGGTTCTTTTTAAGAGCAGCAGACAGGTTAATTTTGTCAACTCGGATTTTCTATTGAGGCAGGTGTCAATGGTAATGTCATCTGCATAAATGCCTACTTGGGAACTGATGACATTAGGAAGATCATTGAAATATTAATACAAGTATCTGCTGTACACAAAATTACACTATTACATTGTTCAGACTGTTATCCTCATCTTTGTTGCCTGAAGAAGGCCAGAGCATACAACAGCCAAAATGTTGTGATTATGGCAAGAAAGATGAGGAAAACAGTCCAAACAATATAGTGTAAATAATTACAATACCTCATCTCAGAAATATAGACAGATAACTAATCTGAAATTTTGAAAATATTTTTTACATTAAATATAAGTTTACATTAGACATAAAGTGGGGGATCAGTTTTCTATTGTTGTTAAGTAGTAAACTGAGCCCCACTAGAATTAATACACTATGTCAAATTTTATGATGTCAGTGTTTTCCCAATAAAACTGGTATTAACCTATTAATGGTGGTCAAATTTTCAGGATGCTTATAAATATACCATATGCATTTCAGATTATAAAATCATTTATTTTATTAGAAATGCTGACAAATATATTTCTTAGTGGGGTGGTATTTTATTATGTACTTCAAAGATTTTTCATCACATTGTAAATAAATATATATAATAATATTGTAACATGTGTGTCCCAGGCCAGAGTAGACATTTGGTACACACAATCACAACAGAGTATCAATTGGGTCAGGTTGACCTGAAGTGACCTCACAACTATACCCAGTGAATGAGCTATATAACAGAGAACGATATATAAACAACCACCCCAGAGAGGAGTTGGACAATCTCTTAGACATCACAGATGAAAATGCAAGGTCCACATTTTGGACAAGGGTTCTGGGGCCGTCTGAACCCAAAGTGAAGGAATTGAATAATATGTTATGTTCAAAAGGAAAAGATTTAAGTCTCATGATACCATATCATCTCAGTTTCATTATTGATGTTAATGTGAAAGCTTTTAGATAGTCACAGATTGCTATGAGTCATAAGAAAGAGATTAGCCCAAAAGAGAAACCAGATATTGTAAAGTTAATGAGTGATAGGAAGACAACATTGAAAATTATGGAAAAAAAAAAAAAAAAAAAAAAAAAAAAAAAAAAAGATCAGATGTGTGATATGAATTTCAGTATAAAATCTGCTTCTTTGTAGTTCCGACTTCCTTTAAGACTTCTCTTCAGTATGCCCTGTGAAGGTTAAATTCTCCAAGCCTTCTTTCTTCATTATGTCCCCAGGAAAGGAAATCCTACATTGATTGCCATTAGGAAAATTAGATATTTAATAGCCATCCACAATGTTATAAAATAAAATAAGACATATCTCAGCTGATTTACTCAAGATCAAGAGCTGGATGTGAACAGGACAAGGCCCCATCACAAAATGACCATTATCGTCATTTACGCATATTCCCAACACACAAGTTCCGGTCGAAAAATAAAATATTTTAAAATGTTTCTATTTTTCAACCAATAAAAATGCTTCCCTCCTAATTATACTCATGTCGTTTTTCAAGCCTGTTAAGCCATAAAAAACGCCATAAAAGGGTCACACGGTGAAGTACAACAGCAGTCAACAGGAGGCCAGGGAAGAGACCTGTCACGGTCAGGCTGAGCAGTCAGCAACGCCACACCAACCATCGAGAACTACTATGAGAGATCAACCCAGATCTTCAGACGGCCTATGAACTATAGCACAAGGTAGCTGTCCCAAATCCCCACGTTCCTATTGAAATAAATCACGTAAATCTATTTCTGCTGTTGTATTTCCTTCTTGCAACCATACACTTGTCTATAACAACAAGTATGTAAAAAGTATTTGTAGATAAAAAAATAAAATGGAGAGAATGACAATCAGTTGGAAAGTTTGCCTTTTCTAATTTATAAATCTACTAAGCTTAAAAGCTAGTAAGGTTTTTGTTTTTACAATTTTCACAAATTTCATCTTTTTCTTTTTTTCTATGTAAGCAATAATCATCTTTACAGAATGTGAAAGAGCTTGCACAAATAAACTTTTTAACTTGAATTTTCTTGGTTATAAATTGTACTACCCCCAAAATATCTAGTCCAATAACATGCAATAATTGTCTGCATTTATTTTGATATTGATATCAACTATAAGTGAAAGGATCTATAATTTTACTGCCTATAGTACTACACCACCTAACCGTTGAGCTCTAAGCTGTTTTGGTTGACTTTATGAAGGACCCAACCTCTAGCTCAGCTGTCAGGTTCAGCCAATGTAGCTCTACATTCATCATTAAAATTTACTAGAAATGTAATATTTTGGTTGCTTTCATGTTTTTCATCAATGTTCTTTATATTCTACATCTTTTCTCTTTGCATAACACCATCTTCAAATATTTCCTTGTTGAACAATCCACTTTTCTTACATTTTAAAAAATTTTTTCTAAAATTTTTTTCTGTGATATTTGTAAAGCTAGTTTTTTTTGTTTTTTATCATGCCAATGTTTTCAATTTCTTTTGTGATTGTTATGTGATTTCTATTGCTTTGTTCCCCTTACTCAATAATTTGCCACTATTGTATTTCACTATTGACGCTTATAGCTTTCTTTACAGTCCATCACAGTTTTATATATATATATATATATATATATATATATATATATGAAATTTAAGAAAATGAATATCAATAATGATATTATTTTATTTACAATATGATGTCCAACTCTCAAGTTGCATAGTAAAATCTTACAGAAGCAAATTACCAAAAGGATTACAAAGAGAATATTTGAGAAAATGATAGGAAAATTCAAAATAATTTTACTTTAAGTCCACTCTGCTATTCAAGTCCATTTTATTACCTGCATATCGGCTTTTTGATAAAAATGTTTCCTTCAAACATTAAAAATCTCTTCGACTAGCAGCATGGCCCGGCGTTGCCTGTGCTTGATTCAAAAATCATACGACTCATACAGCAATCGCTATCACTTGACTTAAAATATTTTTGCCCTTCCTTGCCTTTAAAGGAGTGCCCTTTGCCGTGCTGATGTTGCTACATGCCTTACTTCTTGCCTATCTCACACTGCAAATTTTTTCTAAGCTCTATACTAAACATTAAATCTGTTACAAAAAAACAAAATGAACACAAAACGATCAGCTTTAAAAAAGGGCTCGTAACTGGAAAAACCGAATGAAAAAAGAATGTTAACAACAAATACTTTTTCACACCCAACCCAGTTCTGCGGAATCAGAATCAACATTGAGTTTAAGCAAGCGAATGAGCCAATCGGAGTAAAGTGCCTATCAGATTTAAGTTTTTCCCACTTGTGACGAATGCAGCTATCGATTTTTTTTGCATGCTAGCATGCTAGTTAACATTTGTGTCTCGCGCTGGCCAATAGAATCTTCCTGCCTATTCGTGGCAGCCAGCTATTGGCTCTCACTCTGGCCAGTACAAAATGGCTGCAAACTACATGAAAACTGCCATAGAAGCATGAAAAAATTGATTATTTCCACTATCGATGGGAGTTGGGAAATGCAAAGTCGGTCTTGGCCTTCCCGCCAACTTGAAGCATGTGCATGTAAATTTTGGTGCAAATTTATCAAAAATTGCAGTCGTGCATTCGTTACACACACATACATCCTGCCTTTTATAAATAGAGATTTATTTTAGTTACAAGTTAAAACTTCTTATGTATATAATGTTTTTTTCTATATAATAAATGCGAATGTTAGTGCGTTACTGTGTCACACTTCTTCAACTTTATTCCAAGAGGCTATAGCCCAATATACCATTTAGGAATCAGGACGAATTAAAACATTTGAGGCTGCATCCTGATTCACAATCCTGAATTTTTGAATTCTCCAGGTTTTATTACTGTGATTGTTTTTGGCAATTTTAATGTGAATTTTTTTGTACAATAACAATTTTTATAACTTGAAATAGTGGAAGTGTTTTTTTTAACATATTTGAAGGCTGCTTTTGTAATTCTTGGGTGATTTGGAGGGCATTACACCCCAGTTAAACAACAGCTGAGAAATTCTGCCTGAAGATAATGCATGGACTTCTTGAAGGGTATCAGCTGACTGTGTGCTCTTGCCAAGTAAGGCGCCCCAGTGACACTCCAAACAGGCTGGTTATGGGCAAGCTGGAAAGCCCTCTATGCCCAATTGAGTGGTGTGGACAAAGACTACCTATGTGTGCCAGGGCTGTCAGGTTCCAGGTGTCCCTACCCCTGCTTTGTACATTCTTGGTCAACTACAAGGTGGATTGCAGGCCTGGATTACACAATTAACAAGTAGACTTCTTCATCAAATACAAACATTTTTTTAGTTTTGATGTTTTTATTTTTTTTCTCAAAATTTATTAATATGTAAAGTAAAAAAAAAAAAATATGTCTACATTTTCTTCATCCTTTTATGCAAATACCCTAAAATTTTTATAACAATATCTCTAAAACCCTAAAAGTTACAACATTCAAAATTTTACCACACTCAAAATTAATATAGATCCAGAGAAAACAACTTCAAAAGGTAGTGCATAGTTGTAAAGGGTTAATCCTCATAGGGGCATACTGCAGAGAAGTAGAGGGGAAACTGTCCAAATAAATAGATAACAGAAGAAGGAGATCATAGACAAAGAGGGGTAGTAAAAGGCAAGAGTTACTTAAAGCAACAAAGAACACAATTTTGTGGAGAGCCATGTTAAAACTTGTCCTGATAGGACATGGAAGATAAAAGAATTTCCTATTTATAGCTATGTACTTCAAAAAAATAAAAATAATTAAAACAGTAATAAACATGTTTTCTGGAGTATGACATCCTCTTTGGGCTTAATGCCCATTGATGTCAACAGCATTCTGGATAATCCTTCTCCAGTAGGATTATTCACAGTTGCTGTTTCACTGGTCTTAGGGTAGAAAGATAAATTATACGAGACTGGCCACCGAAAAGTCAAAGCAACACAAAGATGACACATGACATGGTAAACTCATCAACTTTATTCAAACTGCCCACTGGATCCGCCTTGTTCCCAGCATTCCCTGGTGGAACCAGAAGTGATTAAAATCATCATCATAATCAACATTATTGATATTGTTATAACAGTTGTTGAAACTTAATGTTACTTTGTCTTAGAAACAGAATGCACTCTATATCTAACCATTTTGTACAGATCCAGTTGGATGGATTTTGAATTCAAAGCTGGCTAGAGAGTTCAGTTTGCCTTGCCGTTTAACCCAAAACCCATATATTACTATCTCCATCTAAACACAACACCCTTCCCTGGACCCAAAACCTATTGATGTCAACAACATTCTGGATAATCCTTCCCTCATGAGATTATCCATAGTTGTTGAAATCTATTGTTGCTTTACCTTAGAAACAGAATATATGTACTCCATATCTAACCATCTTTGTACAGATTCAGTTGGATGAATTTTGAATTCAAAACTGTTTTTCTTCCTAGACTGGTTGCCAACCATGGCTAGAGAGTTCAGTTTGCCTTGCTGCTTAACCCAAAACCCATATATTACCATCTTCATCTAACCACACAACAACCTTCCCTGGACCCAAAACCCATTGATGTCAACAACATTCTGGATAATCCTTCTCCAGTGAGATGTATATAAAAATTAAAATAAAAAATAGATTCGCTCAATCTAATTTATTTATAAAATATCGATTACTTACAAGTTTGTTATAGCATATTTTTTTTCCTCATATATGAAAGGTTTTATCTGATAAAATAAAACTGTTCATTCAATGTCACTTACTTGAAGAAATTTCATAACCATAATCAAAATGTAGAACCTCATACCTTTTTCTTCCTGACAGTATTTTGCAAAATCAAATTTGGATGAATGAATTTCTTCGAATGACTTTTGTGCAACTGTTGTATACACATTGGCTTGATTTTGATTCGTTGATAAAATCTCGGCAGGATCAACGACTCTACGAAGGGTTTTACGTTTCCTCTTCACAACTGGTTCATCTTCACAATCGCTTGAATCACTGGAACCATTGTTGCAAGGCTTATGGTAACTTTCACCTGAATTTTCCAACTGAAAAGAAGATTAAATAAAACAATATATATTACAGGTGCAATGGATTTCTTTTTTCTTTCATTCATTTTCACTAGTTTAATTGCAGTGTCTTGATTTATTTTACTAGAGACACATATATATATTAATTCTATGTGTGATTAATTCTTGTATGTAAATCATATGCTGCCTAATGTTTTATGTTTATTAAAAAACTATCGATCCGCAGTACATAAAAAAATTCCTATAAAAAAATTACTACTATGACATTACACTATATTATTGAACTATATACTTAATTCATGACATAAAAACTGAATACGATTGTAAAAATAGAATACGTGGATTTAACACATCACAAGAAATATTTAAATAAAATTCTCACTTAAAAATTTTGAAAAACTTAGCGTTAAGCGCCCTTGCACGTTCGAGATCTTACAACTGTCAATAATAGCAGATATTCAAAAAACATCTTTCGGTTCGACATACAGATATATCGTCTCAAGTTTTTGATTTTATAAGAAAAAAAACAACACATGCCTGATGATGGATGGTAGACCCTCCGTAAGTACTAGCATTTTAACATCGAATAAACTGAAAAACTACAGACAAGTTTTTCTTTAAGGATCAAAAGTCGCACTATGGATGAACAGGATTTTAATGCATATATTATGTTTTCTAGTGACGGATGTCGCCAATAATCGCATTGATACTTCTTATTAATTCTATGTGTGATTAATTCTTGTATGTATATATATATATATATATATATATATATATATATATATATATATACACACGTGTGTTGCAAAGTTATGGGTGATAATTCAAAGAATTATTATCAGAAGGCTTTAATTAATATAGTTGATCAATTTAGTGAAGAAAAAACTCTACAAACTTTTTAATTTGCTTTCCACCTGGCACAAGGTCAATAACAACATTTGATAAATATAACAAAAAGACTTCTTTCATATGTGAAGGTGGAAATATCAAAATTTATATACAGAAATATACAATTAGGTCGTGCTGAAATAAAATATTCAAAGAAAGTATCTATTAAAAAGCTTTTGTGTTTTTCCTCTTTTAGTTGTTTGCTGACAGAAAAGAAGTTTACTATTTTGTCATTAAAAAATATCGTTCAAAAACGATTTTACAACACTGAATTATTTCAGGAACTGTCTTCTGGTTTGAAAGGTTTCAGTCATATAAGTTTGGATGTTTTTGATTTATTCTTTTTCTTGTAAATCAGTTTTGAATTTAAATACTCTTCTTATACAACAAATCAGTAAATAATTTGCAATATTTTTTTATAGAAGAACAAAGTTATCTACCTTTGACTGTGATTGTTCACAGAGAAGAAATAGAGTTTAAAATTAATAAATTCTAGAAAGATTGAATTCAATAATCGTTAAAGTTTGTATATGAACTTGTAATATTAAAAATTTGTTATTGTAATGGAATAATTTTTTTCCTTGTGAAACATGTATTTTGTTGGAAAGGTTGTATTCTGAATTTGAGTGAATGTGTGAGAAAAATGTTATTAATTTTACATTACTTGTTATGTAGATTTTCACAATAGTTGATGCAGCTTGTTTTAGGTTATTTCAACTCCACTGTCTTCAGCTACCATTCTCACAAAGTTTTGATTTCACTGTTAGAAGCTTCTGTTCTCACTGGTGCAAGCTTCTGATCTCACTGACTCAAGATTCATGCTCTTTAGTTTAAATACTACTTAGATCACACGGGTTGCCCAAATAGAGCTAGACCTTTTCCAAGAACAGTGATCTAAGTTCTTAGTAATGCGTAGGCATTGTACAGTTTAACTAATCACTGATTGGATGAAACTACTTTGTATACTTTTTAAAAGCCTAAAATTTTTGCTACATGAAATTTATATTGAGATTATGGGAAATTTTATGACAAAGTGGAAAAAGTTTACTTGTGACACTTTTCATCCTTCATTGGACTTCATTGGACTAAATTTGTTATGTTGGTGTGACTACACATAAGCATGAATGAAGGATG
Source organism: Acanthosepion pharaonis (assembly GCA_903632075.3). NCBI lineage: Eukaryota > Metazoa > Mollusca > Cephalopoda > Sepiida > Sepiidae > Acanthosepion > Acanthosepion pharaonis. The sequence goes on along the minus strand of CAHIKZ030002225.1, from coordinate 2,389,914 downwards.
CTGGGGCTTTTAGATTTTTTTTTTATCTAGCCGAATTCATTTAGAGTCTTTTTCTTTCTATCACTTTTGTTAGTAGGTATCCCACACTGTGATAATAGATCTTCCAGGAATGGTGAAATGATCTTACCAACTATCACATCTAAAATCAAAAAGATTATCTATCTAAACTCAACATAAAAGTCATTACTACTATAGCCAAAACAATAAAAGACTTGTCAATACTAAACAAAACAATAAGCTAAAACCTGAAGGAGGATTTTACTCCTTTGCCTGTAACAATTGTCAAAAAAATACATAGGAGAAACGTCAAGGAATCTAAATAGTGGGTTCCCACAGATCTGTGTAAAAAAAATCCCATGACTTTTCAAGGACTTTTCCAGGACTGAAACTGGCATGTATGTATATATTACACACACACACACACACACACACACAAAGTGAATGGTCATCAGTTTCAAAAATACAAACTTTGTGATTTATCTCTTAATAGTTTGACAGATGAGATGTTCAAAGAAAAGCTACAGCTGGTTCCAATAATTTGTGTCACATGAATCAGTTGAAAGCAATGAAGATATCAAAGTGTTGAAGGCTAAAATACAATTGAATGCAGACCTGGTTATGTTACACATTTTGTGTAGCATTCTACACAGTTTGAAGTTCTACTACACTTGAATGTTTTGAATGACACACTAATTCTTACTACTAAACATTTCTGCTATCTAGACTACTTATTGTGAATGCCACAAAAATTCTTGACTGCTGCACATTTCCTATGAAGGTAAGTATAATGGTTTTAATCAAAAGAACTACAAATAGAAATTTTCCCAAAGACTACACATTTTAGCTACTCATGGTACAGAACACAATAATGTTAACATTTTACCAACTCATCTAGTTTAGCATTCAGCTCCTCTTCCAATTTTGAGACCTCTATGGATTTCTCCTTTGCAGATCATCGCATGGCATTGGACTTTGCGATAAGTGTGAAGTTCTGAGTCTGTTCAGCTTTCTCCACATAGGTGTCAGCTGACTTGAGCAAATCTTGTGCACAACTTTCAAGCTTATGGTCTTCAGTTCTGAGGCGAATGAAGAAAACAGTAACCAGCGAGTTAATTCAAGCTCTCCCAACTGGTATTTCAAACTTGAGTCGTTCCTTCCTGAGTTCTGACTCCAAATCACACTAACTGCCCTTTCTAGCCGTCAACCGTGAACGTCCCTCGAAGAACTCGCCGACTTGGAAAAAAAGTAGTTGTTTTTATAGTTGTTCATGTACCCATAATCCCTTGCATCTTCCTGTGATCCCATAATTCATTGCGTCCATGTTCCATAATGCATTGCATCCATGTCCCATAATACATTGCATCGTTATTGGATAAAAATGCGATGCCAGTCCCCCCTCATTCTTTTACATTATCTGGCCAGTGACCGTGTGAGACGTTTATTTTGTCTATTGGAGTACTTTTTTGACTGTCTTTACTTAGCTAAGTTTTGAATTATTTTTTAGTTTCTTTTTTTGACTATTTTTTTAAATTTTTTGATTTTTCTAACGTTTCCTTTGTTAAAGTTTTGATTTTTCTAACGTTCTTTTTCTGGACTATTTCTTAAATTTTTGATTTTTTCATTTTCACTGCCATTTTTTACTTTTATTTTTGCTATTAAGTCCTTTATTATTTGACGTTTTGATTTTTTCTTTTCGTTTTTTTTTCCTTTTTAAATTTATTTTCTTCCGTACCCTCCTCCCGGAAATTCTCTGTTTATTTTTTTTTTTTTTTTTTTTCGTTTTAAGTCCGACCTTTTTTTTTCCCCTCCTTTATTTATTACGTGTTAATTATTTCTTTGTCTTTCTTTTTAAAACCCGTAAAAGTTCGTTTCGTGTATATAGTATTTGTTTTTAAATTTTGTGTTTATTTTGTAATTCCTGTCCTTTTTTCCCCCCTTGTTTAACGTTTTTGTTTTTGGGTTGACCGTTTTTTAGCGGCAGCCATATTGTAAATTGTCACATTTTTAGTTTCGTATTTTATTTTGTATAGCGTTTTTTTTCTTATTTTTCCGTTTGTAATTTTTTGTTTTATTGTGTAATTTGTTGCTTGCTTGTCTCTCGTCCTTTTAATTATTTTTGTGTGAACTTTGTTTTTCCCTGTCTTACGTCCATTTAATTTTCGTTTTATCTGTTTAAATTTGTTTTGCTTTTTAGGCAAAGCTTGTTTCTTTTTTTTGTCTTTTAATTTTTTTTTATACGTCCTTCTGTTTTATTTTTGTCTGTCGACCTTTAATTGTTAATTAAATTTGTTGTCTCGCTGTTAAGCGAAACTTTTTTACACTTTTTTACCCCCAAGGTTTTTTGTTTTTTATTTTATTTTTTTCCTATCGCCCCTCCCCTTCCATTTTCTCGTACCGCTCCTCCCCTTCCATTTTTTTTCGCATCTCCCCTGCCATTTTCGCATACTGCCCCTCCCCTTCCCTTTCCTCTTTTGAAAATGGAAAAAAATCAAGAACAACGCCTTCTTTCTTAATTAAAAAGAAGAAGCCAATAATTCCAGATTTTAAAAAATCCACAAAAAAGCATTTGTTTGCTATTAAAAAAATTCCACCAGATAAAAATGATACAAATGAGTACCCTTTTCTGGTTCCATCTAATGAGGAAATAGTGGATACTCTAAAAAAAGCAGCAGCAGCAACTTCAGAAGAAAAAAAGAAAGAAAATATGGAAACCAAGGAAACCAATAGTGACCAATGCAACGTCGAGGAAAAAAAAGAATGCAGAAGCCGGGAATTGCCTTCTTGTTGGTCGCCCCCACCGAGTTGTGTGATCAATGTTGCGGAGTTCTTGGAGAGGGCCAAGAGTTACGCTCACCTTGTCGTGGAAGGTGGACTCTTGGAAGACGCCCAGGAATTACGAAAAAATTGAAAAAGAATTGTGTCGGTCTTTGTCGTGGACAAGCGCTCGCGCAAAATTTGTCGCTCGACAAAAGACACAGTGTTAAAATCACTGGAGTCCTTGGGGTTTAAGCCCCTCAGAATTGTGAAGGGAGCGAAATATTTCATGTGGGACGTATTGCTACCCACGCCGGAAGACTGTGTCGCCGCTTCAAGTCGCGACTTGATAACGAAAAGACCTAATACTGCGCACAGAATATGAAGGGCGAAGAAGGACCAGGGTGGCAATATACGAGGTCCCTCCTCAGGTTATCGGAGAGCACCTGGCTGCGTTCCTTTCGCAGTATGGCGAGATCCTGGGTGCTACTTGCGATTGTCTGAAAGGGGGGTGGAGTTTCGAAATTATGTTAAATGAGCAGGCCTTCCGCTCCATCCCCAACTGTCTGGTAGTAGGGTGCCTGAAGCTGCCGGTCATTGTGACTGGCCGCAAACCTGTATGTTGGAAGTGTGGAGAGACTGGTCACCTCTCCTCTTCCTGCCCAGAGAAGAAGGCCTCTGGAGTTCAGGCGCCAGTCGACCAAGATCCCCCTCTGACCGCGTGGGCTACCTTCCGCCTCGCCTGTAATGGGCATGCCAGCTTCCGGGCCGGTTCGTTAAACCACCGGTTGGCACAAAGGCCACATTACCCAAAGAGCCTTTTCCCGCTGCTAGTGCAGTTGTGGAGAAGGGGAAGGAGGAGGGCTGGTTGCTGGCAGAGCCAGAGGGAAGCGCCAGACAGCGGGACCTCAGTCCCCTGAAGCCCCAAGGGCAAAAAAAAAGACACAAACAGCCCCACTCCCTCTGTCAACGTGAAGGGCGACGCCTCAGCCTCATTATGCAACTCTGAGAGAAAAAAAGAAAATATTATCCAGGATTTGAGAAAACCGAAAAAAAAAATAAAAAACTCAAAAGCCAAATTGGACAAACAAAATAATACCTGAGTCTGATAAAAAAGTACTCCCTCAATTCGCCCCTCATTCATCTAACTTGTCCCCCAGTCAGCCCAAAACCTCCAAAAAGGTTCTTCTCTCACCCTAAGAAGCATTCCATTCTTTCCATCATCTCCCTTAAAGAAGTTCCATCTGCCAGCATCAGATCCCAACCCTCTCGGTAAAAAAACCTTCATCTACCCCTCGTCATACCCCAGCCCTTCCCCTATTAAAACCCCGGAAATGCCCCCCCCCACAACAAAAGGCATTAGAAGTCCCACCCAGGACTTAAAGGAAAAAAAAAAAAAAAATCCAAATATATCTTTAATACAGGTGAAGATACCTTAGAATTTCCCCAGCCCAGGAAAAAAGCGAGACTATGGGAATAGAATAAAGGACTTAAAGTACCTTTTATCAATTAGGCAATTTGCCGATAAGGACATCGATGAAGACCCAAAAATTTCCCCAAGGCTCAGAAAGATTCTTAACTGTCATAAGAACTGGGTCTGGGTCTAAACAAGCATGGGCCATGTTGGAGGAAGCAAAAGCCTCTATCAAAATGTTTCCTCCGATTGCCATCACTGAAAATGAGAAATTGAAAAATCTAAAAAATTTTGTGTAGGGAGGGTCCCAGTTTTAGTTCATCCCTCCCTTTACAGAGCTTTAAAACTGACATGTCCCTGGGATATAGGCGGAATCTCCCAAGATGGCACCATCAAGAATGAGATGGGCCATGGGTCTATGGGAGAGATGGTCAGTATCCTTACCCCAACCATGTTCAAACCAGTGTCCCAACCCTAATTCGGTCTGATAATGGCATTCTGGTTATCAACTTTGAATGTCCGGGGCCTGGGGTTGAGTCTGGAAGGGCGAGACTCGATCGCGATCTTAGCGCCTCGGGGTGGATGTATGTTGTGTACAGGAGACCCGTTTTTTCATCTCGCGACCATGAGGACATTCTGTCTAAGAGGTTCGTCCTCTATTCAGCATGTTTTGATGGACGCTCGAGGGTGTTTCCTGGCTGGTGAACAAGTCTCTGGATGCGGCGTGTGCTCTTGTCTTCGCGGATCCGACGGGCATGCTTTGTGTGCTGTATGTTACCATAAAGGATAAGGCTCTTCATCTCATTGGGGTTTATGCACCCAATGACCATGTGCATAATGTCCTGTTTTGTTTCGGCAGATCGAGCCGTTTTTGTTTTTTCGGTAGTTTTATCGGGTGATTGGAATGCCGTCCTTGATCCCGATATAGATCGTATAGGGCAAAAACCAGGTACTAACAATCCGGATGTGAAGCTGTTTCGAGACTTTGTCGACGGGTTTGATCTCGTCGATAAGTATCGAAATGAGCACCCCTGGGAGGTAGTATGAACTTGGACCAGGAGCGGCAGCTCGGATTCGGTGGTTAGCGCAAGCTACATCGACCGAGTTATAGTTAAGAGAGTCGATGTAGGGCTCTTAGAATGTCCAAGTTTCCATTTTATAGTTTACTCGGATCATAAGCTTGTCCGGGTTCGGGTAAACTTAGATAAACCTAAGGTTAAGATGGCTGGGTACTGGAAATTGAACTCATCATTATTGGTGAGCAAGATTTCCGGGACCAGCTTTTACTAATGCTACAGCGAGAATTGACAGGGGCTGTGGTTGGGAATAAGTGGTGGGGTTTTTGAAATCTAAACTTAGATCTTTTGCTGCTGATTTTAATCGACCACTCAATCTAGCAGGATTAGCAGCGCAAAAGTCTTGTAGAGGACAAAGTTGATCGGGCGTTCAAATCCCGTGTTAGTGGGGACATAGCCGTAGCTAAGGCGGAGCTGGCCTCCTTGCTTATCAAGAAGGATCAAGCTCTGGTAGTTAGGGCTAGGATAAAAAAGAATGTCTTGCGAGACTACGAATATGGCCGCTTCATTGTGTGCAGAGGAAGCTCGTAGGGCATCTAGTCGGCATATCGCGTGCATCACATTGCCGGACAAGCGGACTGTGACTACAGGCGTGGGCATTTGTGAGTCTTTCCGTGACTACTTTCAGGAGCTGTTTTTACCAGGGAGCCCGGTTTGAGCGCTGCTCAGTTCGATGCCTATTCAGCCGACTTTCCCTGCCGCGAGGCGGCAGAAGCGGCGGAGTGCGAGAGTCCCATTACAGAGTCTGAGATCTGGGATGCGCTGAAGCAGGTTGGCCTGGATAAGACTCCGGGATTAGATGGTCTTCCCTATGAAATGTACTTGAGGCAGTCGCCGTCTTTGTCCCTCTGCTGGCACTGATTTTCAACAACTGGATGAAGCAGGAGTCTATTCCTCAACGCTTCACCAGGGGTGTAATCATGTTGCTCCGCAAGAACAAAGACGGTGGGGATGGGATAGATAATTATCGGCCTTTGAAGATGTTAAATACAGAGTTGAAGATTTTAGCCAAGGTCTTAGCTGACCGTTTGCAGAATGTCCTCTCTAGTCTGATTGGTCCCGAGCAGACTTGTGCTGTGAAGGGCAGGACTATTCAGGACAACCTTCATTTGGTTCGCTTGATCATCGAGAAAGTCGACAGTGATGCCGCGCTGATCAATTTAGATCAGTCCAAGGGTTGACCATCGGTTTCCATCGGTTTTCTTTTCGGCTGTTCTTTTGGCCGGACTTTCGCACTTGGATCCACCTGCTGTATGCGTCCCCAAGTGCCCTGTTAGAAGTGAATGGGGTAAGATCGAAACCTTTCATTTTTGTTTCGCTCCATTCGTCAAGGATGTCCGCTGTCTCCATTGCTGTACGTTCTTGCGTTGGAACCTTTCCTGCGTACGTCGAAGACGAATCCGGTCCTTCGCGGAATTTCTTTACCTGGTGCTACCACCTCGCCCAGGTACTCCGCCTATGCCGATGACGTTTCGGTTCTTGTGTCGAGTAGAGCCGAGATTGACGAAGTCAGCAAAGAAATCAGTGATTACGAGATAGTGACAAGGGCCTAGATCAACCGCGATAAATCTTTTGGCTTGCGGTTGGGTGCGTGGAAGGAGTTTCTCTTCCAGGACCTTTCCTCTGGATGGACGGGCCGGTCAAGATACTGGGCGTCTTTTTCGGTCCCGACCTCCTGTTGGAAATGAATTGGTCGGAGGTGCGAGAGAAGACCGAGGTCGCAGTTCGTCTGTGGACTCGGAGGAATCTTTCCTTGAAGGGAGGGCGGAAGTATGTGCCTCGCACATCTACCTGATTCTCCTTTACCGACTTTCCGTGCTTCCACCCCATCTGACACTTTTATTGGCTTTTGTAAGGCTCTTGTTCTCCTTCTTGTGGGGAGGCAAGGCTGCCATGGTTAGTCGCGAGATCTGTTACCTTCATCCTTCTCATGGCGTTTTAGGGGTGCCTTGCGTTGAGACTCGTCGACATACGCTACGCATTACTTATCTAGACCGGATGTGTATGCAACTGGATGAGAACGGCGAATTCTGGAAGAGGTCCGTAAAAATTTTCCATCCTTGAGAAATGTGCGCTCGTGCGAAGAGGAGGCCGGCTGCACAATTCGAGGCGAGGGCTCTTTCTATTGTGAATGTCGGATTGCCTTCAAGCGACTCTTACGAGCTAAGGATGGCCTCTCCGACGTCCAGCCGTTGCCCCGTAAGGCATTATATCAGGTGTTAGTTAGGGGAACGTTCAAGATGATCTGATAGGCGAGCTCGGTCTGACGAAGCGGGAGGCTCGCTGCATTTGGCCTTCGGCGCCCGGGCTGAAATGTCCCACTAACACTGAGGCATCACTCACCTGGCTGATGATTCGAGGGGCCCTCTGGGTCGCCAAAAACTTTGTTCGGCGGGTTTGGTAATGTCGCCAAACTGCGTTCGCTGCAGTGGGGAGGTGGAGACCATAGGTCACGCCTTTTTTCATTGTAGTGTTATAGCTCCGTTGTGCAAATTTGTTGAAGACATCATGGCTCACATGCTGCGCGGAAAGTTTTTTGTTCTCTAGGCTATTTCCGTCTGTAGCAATATAGTACCGCCGTTGACTAAGGATGAGCACTATGTGTTCCTTTGCTTACTGGGGTTATGCGAGTCGTGATATGGACGACGCGACAGAAAGAATTTCATGAGGGTGAGAAGTTTTCCTCTTCCCAGCTGATCTTGTTCTTTAAGCATCAGCTTTAAGTCGAGATCAGGGCGGAAAGGAAACGACTCCATCCATTGGAATTTGCTGAAAGATGGGTGAGTCTTGCGCGTCTCTGCAGAGTGAAAGGTGCTGACTTGGAGTGGCATTTTGATGCCGGTTAGGCATTAAGAATTTTGGGAATTGCTGGGTTGAACATTGGCAACCCTTCCCATGTATAGGTTAGTTTAGGTCAGTTTTGTTTTAGTTTTCTTTTCTTCTTTTTTTTTTCATGTTAACTTAGCTAGGTGTGTATGCTCATTGGCCCCCCTTTTTTTTCTGGCCCCATTTTTTTTTCTTTTGTTTAATTCCCCATCCCTCCCATCGTTAGGTGGTTAGTGATATCATTTCTCTGGTGGGTGCGAGTGCCTTTCGTTTCGAGTGTGTTTTTCGTATTTGTTGTTGTGCTTGAATGAGTGAGTGTTTGTAGTGAGTGCATGGCTAGTATGAATGTTTTATATTTCTAAAGTCCCGCATTGATTTCGTCCAGTTAACTGATGTTTCTGCCACAGTTAGGGCTGTGGGGGGGTTTTACTAACAAAATTTTTGTTTAGTTTCTTGTATATAGTTTTGTATTCATTGTAAATATTCATTGGGGTTTTTTTAGATTTTAAATTGTTATTTTATTCCCCCCCACACAGACAATGAATTGTAAATATGGGGACTAGTTTAGAACTCCATTTTAAGACTCTTAGGCATTTTGGTGGAAAGAATGGGAAGTAAGAATGGATGTTGTTTTGGTGAATGGAATATTGTTTGTATGTTTGGGTCAGTGATTGTGACTAGCTAAGTTTAATCTTAAGACAAGATGATGACCAGCTTTTCCCCATTTCCCCATTTTGGCCTTGTGCCGTATTTGTACTTTTTGTACAATAAATATCGTCACATTATCTGAATCCTTTGGATTCACACATGTCCAGGCTTTACGTTAAAGTTTTTTCTCTCCCCTGATTTCAACCTGAAAAGGACACATGCATTCAACAGGGCTATTTTTATCACGAACAATCAACTCAAGTTTTCCAGTTTCAACTTGTCCCAGGTTCTTTATCTCACGGTTTCAAGTTCCCATAAGCATGGATTTCCATTTTTGTAAACTGCTTCTTCCTAAGAACCACTTCTCTCCAACCTCAAGAATATTAGTTGTAACGTTCTGGTATTGAAAACAAATCTAAGACAAGACAATTCCGTAAACCTTCCCAGCACATCCAACTGAATAATGATTTCTATTGACTTTAAGTAATTCTGCATTGAACTGTTTTTTTGTTGATAAATTTCAATTTTTGGAAAAATTTTTCTTATTATTGTCTGTGATTCAACAACTTATAATCTTCAAACCAGAAATTTGAAACATTTCAATCTAAACAAAAAGGACGTTTGAACTTTTAAAACTACCTCTTTGGTGTCTGTTTGTACCTCTTGTTTATATTCATTGTCTGAGAAAACAACTCACGTTTCCATTTTGTTCTTATTCTGTATTTGTTGAATACTGAAATTTTGACCTGAGGCAGGGCATTTTTAACAGCCATCCCCCAATCACCATTGTTTTTTTTTCAACAATTATTCATAAATTTAATCAATTAACAGAACCTCCACATGTTTGGATTATAAAATTCCAAAATTCATTCAAGGTTCTAAAAAGTAAAAATATCATTTTTGCAAATAAATTTCAAAAAACGATAAAAATATGCATTTTCTATCCTATTTGATTCCTGAACTTACTATTTTGGCAACAATTTAAACATAGATACACACTGACACAAGACACAAAGTATCTATTTTTTCAGCATGAACTCAATCAACACTGACAAGAGATCAAAAGGACATTTTACTTTTGAAATTGACATGTGAATAAAATTTTTTCAATTGTCAATCATCAGCAAGGTGTTTGATGCCTCATGAGATGATTGAATGCAAACAACCCAGGCATCCAGGGCTATATGTTCAACCCCTCCCAGCTCATCAGAGAGAGCACTTTGATCAAATCTTCATTTTCAGCCTAAAAATTCGAAAATGTTAAAACCTCTAAACAATGGCCAGTTGCTCATTGAAGGTATAACCTTTGCATTATTTCAAAAGTAGACGAAGAGATAGTTTGAAATTCAGGCAAAAGATTCTTGAAAGAAAAGACCCATGAAGATATAGCTGCATGCAAATTCCTCAAAGACAGAAAAACTATTCTGGCATCTTATTACCATTAGGTTTAATTTTTCTCTCATCCTATATCAAAATGATTTGATCCAGGAAATAATTTCTTTAAAGACAAGGTTTTCATTGGTCCAAAGATAATTTCACTTGGGTCTTTTTATTCGTTTCTTTTTTCAGCTCACCGAATTTTTGTGAAGGCGGATGGGTCCAAAGAAAACCATAGGCTCGCGAACCATTTCCGAATTTTCCTCAACCTCCGAATTTGAAGGAGGTGGGTAATGGAGCGTTATTATTTCCCACTCATTAGAGCACAGGAATGGCAGAAGTGAAAGACAGTAAACATTAGTGAGTAATATTAAATATTGTCTCTTTTCACTGAAAAAAACCAGCATATCTGCCAGAAAAGAGTTCTCGTTATTTTTTGTTTTATCATGAAAATGTTTATGTTATTATATATATATGAGGAAAGACCAAAAGAATTTTTTTATTTTAATAAATTTTTAACTGTTTTTAGCATGTTTGAAACTTTGCCTTGAAAACTTGTTTTTTTTTTTGTCATTTTGACATAATATTTATGAGAAATGTTTTAATTTATTTTCTTATGAAAAACAAATGATTTGGAAATTCTTCCAAAAATCAAATAATTGTTGACTTTTAATGAAACTTTCAAGAGGTTGGATGGTTAACAAAAGACTGATTTTTTCGGTTTCATTTCACAATGCAAAACTGCATCAAATTTTTTTCAAAACAAATTGTTAGGTTTTTTTTATAGAGATCACTACTGAGTGACCATATTCAAAGAAAATCACTTTTTTTCGGTTCATCTTCAGATGTTAACCCGCATTAAATTTTTTCAAAATTTAACGATTTCGGATTCAAAAAAGATTTTTAATCAAAAATATGTTAAAAACATTTAATTGACTAGTTTTAGGAAATAAATGTAAAATCTATTTGTTTACAAAAGAAATGAAGAAAAAAAAGGAAATACGACAGATATGAGACTTGAAAATCATAGAATGTTTTCAAACAAAAAAGGAAAATACAACATGATGTCTGAAATCTATTTTTTCAGTTTTTTAAATAAAAAAAAAAAACTTTTTGTGGTAAAATTAAGTTAACAACAAAATAGCAAGTAAAAATAAAAAAATAGTTGTCAGTTTCATCTTAATGCTAATTTTTATGAAGTCAGATTTTTTTTGTAAGGATTTTCTAGTAAGCCAGTACGCCAATCAAAAAAAGTTGTTGCAAAAGAAAACAATGAATGAAGATTTTTTTTATAAATAAATTTGTTTTTTTATCTAGGGAATGCACCTAAATTAGATATTAAGAATAATTAAAATAGTTCTTAATTTCACTTTTAAAATGTGTATATTTCCAGATATGCGAGTCTCTACTGTAAAATTGTTTATCTACAAATCAAATTCGTTCTATCTAGCAAATAAACCTAAAATTAGATATTAAAAAATAAAGTAATTTTTAATCTCAGTTTTAAAATGTGTATATTTTCAAAATTGCAAGTCATTTTTTAAAACCCAAAGTAAAAATTATTCTTTTATAGCCACATTTCGTGCAGGAGATGCACAACTAAGTTTAGAATAGGTCACGTGACTCACGTTAATAGTCCACAGTCAGTACACGTCAATAGAGTTCCACGTCACATGAAGAACTTGCGTCTCTTCATGGGATCAGTCACAACATCTACACATGACAGCAATTCTGAAGAGAGTAAGCAGTTAGTAAATTTGAGATCAACCCTACTAGGAGAACCTGATCACTCCCCTGATAATGAATCCTTTGAAGATGACTCCAACTGTCAACGGCCAAAATACTAATGCGGAACGTACTGCTAGCTCCCCTGGTGGCAGTTCATCTGAGGACGAAGCTAGTTGCTCCACTTCGGAGGAGTACCCAGCAAAAGCGACCTGCCCCTGAATGTATTTTCTGTGATCATGTGATCAGGGGGGAGTGTGGTGAACAATTACATAGAAGCAAGAGAGTCAGAATGACTGGTACAAAGGAAAATAAGTTCCTTACCTCAACACACGACATGTAGCATCAGTATTTTGTTCCTTGAAAATGGCATGAATCTCCCCTCTTCATATTGGACTGTTCCAGCAGTGTATGTTCTGTAACAGTGGCTTTTGTACAGCTTAGCGTGGTTCAACCAGTAGCAAGTCGTGTGCTGATTGGTCGGAATGGAGGATGCCATTTGACTGGTAACTAAGGACAAAAGCGAAGAACGCTAATTGGTTAGTCAGCCGTGGTGTTGGTATGATAAAAGAGGGCTGAAGCAGTGAGAAGGGAGGATTGTTTTTTGACGTTGGTGAAGTGTGCAGAACTCAAGAATGGCAGATTCAAAAAGAGGTATTTTGTATTGTACAAACGACATCCAATGAATAGAGACTCATTTAATTATATATATTTATGGCTTAAAGTACTCGATATCAGGGATTAAGTATATGTAACTATAAATGTGGACACTGAAGCCAACACTCAGAGGCAACAGTCTGTTTCATGCTAAACACAATGGCCTGACAACAGCATTTAGCATGAAACAGACTGATGCCTTTTGTGTTGAGTTCGATGTCAAATTATATATCTGCTTGCTTAGTATCATTTGGGGCCTGTTTTTTTCTTGGGCATTTCTGCTAATTACATTACTTAATGATGGCTAAGTAATTTACAAATAATATAATAATTATATAGACATATTAAGTAAATAATATATGTCTCTCCCTCTCTCTCACAACTGAACAAAATTATCATGTTCTCAACTTTTACTTTTTGGATATATTTTAATGGGATAGAATTCAATCTGAGGATTGAATAGTCATTTTACAAAGGCAACTTTTATTTTGAGGTTAACAGGGCAAAATAAGAAAAGCAATTTGAGTTAAATGTATTGCTTTACTATATGGGAGCATGGCTGAGTAGTTAGAACATTTGCTCTCTGACCATAAGAGCCAGGTTCAAATCTCACCATAGTCAATTTGTCAGGAAGATGACTTTTGATGTTATCATTCTGGGAAAGCAATCTGAATATGTGGTACCTATAGAAAGTGCCTGAAAATCATATCACGGTTTGACCCAAGCCTTATTAATGAAATTAGTAGACATAACTGCTGTCAATGAATGTTCTGAGGGTTTTAGCATACTGGTTTTGTTCAAACTATTGATCACACCAGATAATGCCCTCTCTCCTGGAAACTATAATTAATATCTGCTCAGCATAGTTGCAGTATGAACTACGAGTGTTGAACAACTAAAAATGTACCCGAGTAGCCATCTGCAAGAAAGATTGGCTTTACCACACAAGTACATCTCCAAATTTCTAACAACTGATGGTCTAGCATCTCTTTTACTCTGGACAAAATTATGAGCAAGCATTTGAACTTCAAGACATATTTACCAGGTAACAAGGTAGCATTGTATATGGCAAGCAACCACTTGTGGCATGGTTGGTGCAGTTCTGTTGATTTAATAATAGCTTAATGATAGGATAAGGAAAAAATAAGAACCATTTATAAATCTAGCATGTTTCACTTTTATTAAAGCTTCATCAGAAAATGAGATATGAGGAAAAAGAAAGAAAGAGAAAAAATTCTGGCATTTTTAATTTTTGTGTTGTTTGTTTATTCATTGGTTAAGCAGACTTCACATGCATCTGTCTAGTCAAGCAGCATTTGTGTATATAATTTGTCTGTGTAAGTGTATCATAATTCTAGTTTGTCTATGCAGGATTCGAATGATAATGTATATTCATTTGTGTGTGAGCGTGCCAAGTAGGCATTCTTATTTTTGTTTGGTGGTTGTCTGCATATTGATTTGGAAACATTTTCTGAGAGGTTCAAAAAATTTATCTAACACTGGTTGTTGTTGTAGTAATAGTAGACATATTTTAGATTCTTTAAATATGGATTTGACAAAAAACTCTAAAAATTACACTTTTTTTTGTCAAATTGGTTGCTTAAAAATGCATATTTGTGGATGGGGGTCATTTTACACACAGACATTAATTTATACAACAAACCAGTTGCAAAAGGGAAGTGACTTGATATAAAAAAAAATGCCTTCATCAGATAGTACAATTGAAGCCAGGCTTAATTTCAGGTCTTTATATTCAAACAAGATGGTCATAGATTGCTTATTTAACTTAACTTTTTCTTAGCAATCCAGAATGCTTCTTTAATAGCCAATTTATATGGATGGTATGTTCGCTCCATCAGACACACTTTCTCTAAGAGAAAGAATCACAATTACATTTTGTTTACACCAATTATTATTTGTTGATTATAGAAGAAAGATTTATTCTCCCATTTGTACTTCCACTGTTATGAGCATTATTATATTCGTGATATAATAACATCGTACTTCACAGACAGGAAGGAACTGAAAGGAAAAGGAATGACAAACATGGTTTGTTCTCAGACAGACTTTTATACCACTCAGACAAAGACAAAACTATATATTCATATATACACATGTCCCACATGGAAAATAATATATCACATATCGCTACACAGCAAAGAGTGTAAGGAGAAGCAAAAAAGTACAGTCTTACGTATGATATAGAGATAATCCTGTGTTTGGAGAAGCCATACTTAGGAAGCCAGATTCATCTATGTCTCATGAACAAGGAACCAGTGAATCTCTGGGTTTTCTTAAATTGAGGACTGTGAACTGGAGTTTCTTTCTACATCTGGGAAAGATATATTCCCAAAGGGAAACAGCACCATGGACTGCTAAGCTGCACTGGGGAGGCAGATTTAGCCTCTGCCCATGTGATGACTTACCTCGAAGCTCAAAACGTGTGCGAATGTGTCTTGATTGCATGATAAATCCAAGAGAAAACATGGCCGCTGTCAAAGACGCGATTTATACACGCCAGTCTCATCCAAAATGAGATTGTACCAGTACACATGCAAATTTCAGCAGTCTCGGAGTAGCATAAAAAGGCGCCAGTGGCACAGGAAGAAGGCGAGTCATTCGGCGGACTTTGTGAAACAGAGTCAGACGTGTGAATAGACTGGCGAACCAAGAGGCGGTTGAAGTATGCGCGTCTGATTTAGGTGTCCGTTTCACAACTGCCCGGTGTAACGGACGAGAAAAGGTGTCTCACAATTCATTTCTTCGAGGCGACCGACGGCAAAAAAGAACAGGTTTGCCGTGAACCCTCTCGTCACTTTTTTTTTGTTTTTTCTCTTTTTCTACAGCCCAGGCAACCTTACTGTTTAGCTGCTGGTAAACAAACTGCATTTGACTGCCACTTTCATCACTGTATGGTGTGACATCACTAAGTAGATGTCATGTGACCCACATGCCTTATCCCCATGAAAGGGAAATAAGTGCCTTCTGTATCCCTACATGGCAAATGTTTCAAAAGGCCACAATGTTCTAACATAACAATCAGTTTAAATAAAATTTAATTTGAATTCTCTAACACTGACATGGCAAACATATCATACAAATTGGTTATTAAGAAAGGATTCTGGATTACTGAAACTAGAGAGCCTTCTTATTTAAATAAAGAAGTTAAATCATATATGACAGTCCGGTGGGGGATAATTTTGTAGAATTAAAACAACCAACAACAAATTCGAACAAGATGCGCAGGTGGAGTGAGGAATAGTGGCTTGGAATGAGAAATCACGGAGAAAAGTTCAAAATTTGATTTCTCATTCCAATTTCTCATTCAAATTCATTGCCGGTTGTTATGGTTGATGTGCCCAAATGTGGTAAAAACATTCACTTACACACAAATACCCTTGGAAAAGGTATAAATCCATCTCTCCCTCGCCCTTAACCCCTAGCTATGGGTTAAATTAAATAAGAAATTGGGTCCATAGCCTTGGTTGGCAAACAGTATCGCAGAAAGTAATGGCAAGTTAATCATGCATTGATGTGAAGAGACATGATCACCAAAGTGTACATCAGGCATGACACTTGAACTTAAGAAATATTTGAACAGGTTTTTCATTTTGTTAATGACAACAAGAAACATGGACACTCATCTTCCAGCAATAAAAATGTCATTAAGACAACTTGTCTATTACAAAACTTGTTTGAATGAACAGTGACTGTACCCATTAAAAATAAAATTCAACTAAAAAAGTTGTTTAATTTTCATTGTTATTTTGGGTTTTTTTTTTAATTTTTCGATATAAGCTGTAGATCCAAATCAAAATTGTATATTTTTAAAAGTTTAAAATTTTTAAACTTAAAAATATACAATTTTGATTTAATATACAACTTATTCGAAAGTAAAAAATAAATTACAATAAGAATTAAAGAAACAGACCTTATCAGTGAATTTCATAAACTTTATTTTTAATAATTTTTTTAAAAATGCAGTAAGCTGAAAAGTTTCCGGACGGATTGGTAAATTTGCTTTTTAATCCCCGCGCCTAAATATCTATTAAAATTTTCTGAAATCGTCATATTTCTGTGTAAATGTACATGCTGAACTCAAAATAACAATTAAATTTTGATAAAAACCAACTGTTTTGGAGTTATCAACAATAAAGGTTCAAACTCGGCCGCGTTCAGCCGTCAGTCATTACTGGCCTTGTTTAACTACATTCACTACGGAACATTTTGAGTGCGGAAGATTAATGGCCCTTTACTGCTCTTACTCGTCTAAATTACTGCACACTTGTGTCGGAAAGCGATGACAAGTTGTTTTTTTGTTTTTTGTTTTTATAAACCCCTTTTTCTGTGTAGAAAAACAATGACAACTGTTGTAAAGCTTTTATTTTAAATTAAAAATAAATAATGAGCAAACTTTGTAAAGAGCATGAATATTTACAAAATAAAATTACAAAAAATGCTAGAGAAAGGAAATAATAATTAATTAATGCAGAAAGTTTTCGCATTAATTATTATTTCGTTTCTAGCATTTTTTTTTATTTTGTAATTTTATTTTTTAGATAATCATGCTCTTTACAAAGTTCGCGATAACAAAATATTTTTAGAATCACTTCTTGGTTGCCCGAAATTTTTTTGACAACCTACACACACACAAACACACATGTGCGTGTGTGTGAAAATAAATACAGAAAGAAAAACTTATCTTAGGTGACGTATTCGTCCTCTGAAGGACTAAGGCAAATAATATGTGACTTCTTGATACAGTGAAAGTCCATCATAGGACGAAACGCGTCACCTAAGTTTTCCTTCTGTATTTGTTCATATTGACCTTTTACAGATATATTTTTAATTATATATGAAATTATATAGGTGTGTGTGTGTTATTTATTGTCAATTTATTTTCTTTTTTATATAGATTGTAAAAATTTTTCTTTGGCCCCATTATTGACAATAGTGCTTTCAAGGGAGATAATTTAAAACTGCGCGCCAATTATTTAAAAAGCAAAACAGTAACACATTGTCTTTTTAGTTTTTTTTGGCGCTATTAAACTTTCGCACCCCACCCCCACAAAGATACTGTCGATCATACAATGTTTTTTGTCTTTAGTTCTTTTTAGTTTAAAAAAAAAAAAGGTACGAATATTTTTCTTATATATCTTTCGTAATTTGTGGATTTTAATTTTAAAATAATACTTTCCATTTCTTTATCTTTCTGACTTTCATTTTAGAAACTTTTGAGTTTGACAGAAGCAATACATTTCATTTTTATTTTTACAGCTTTTTTTAAAACCATTGTTAGTGTTTGTAAATTAAATTTAATTATTAATAATTGCAACAATCCAACTGTTATTTTTAAATTAATTTTATGAAGTTAAACTTTTTAAAAATAACTTTTAAAAATAAGTTACTTTTCATTTTATAAATTAATCCGGTTGTTTTGTTTTTTTTTTAAATTAAAAATGTTTGAGATTTAAATAATCATTTCATATGGTTAGAGACCATGGAGTTCATAAAGTAAAAAGAAAATCTGTAAATTTTTCGTCTCACCAGATGAGCCGCAGTTTCTGCCCTTCATCTTTTGAGAATCGAAAAAGAAATTTATTTTCTAATTAAATATAATTCCGTCATGATTTTCATAGAAGAGTTGGAATTTAAATTCAAAATTTAAATCCATGACTTCCTTGTTTGTGTCGGTCAAAGAAAAACAATTCGAACGAAGCTATTTTTACTAACCAGTATTTACAATTGTCATTCTTTTTTCTTTTTTTTAACTTCTCTATGAAACGACACTAACAATTAAATACCTGAACTAAAACGAAATGAGAAAATACCGTTTATTTTGCAGTATTTTCAAAGCAAACAAAAATAAAAAAGCAAAGAAAGCATATCCAACTTTGTTTTGTTTTTTTTTCTTTCCTTTTTCAAACAACTTTTTACTTACCATGTTTAAATCACTTAAAATGCTTCGTTTCCCGGTCGATTTTCTTTGTTGCTTCGAAGATCCGTTTGTTTTAGGGTACATTTTTCATCAACTAAGCATCCCTCTTTTACAGGTAAAATACTATCAAAGTAATAAAACAACTATAAACTGATAATTAATAAGAAAAACTGACGTTTCCCCGTTACAGTATCTACAACAGTGCCGCCATATTGTTTAAGACTAAAAAACCTCGAAAAAAATGTCTTGTTTGTTACGTCAATTTTGTCAATAGAAATTTTATTAATTTTTTTCAAGACCAGATGACATTTTTATGTTATTTCAGAATCTTTACACAATAATCTTCTATAAATTATTTCCAAATTATAAATAAAATGCATCAGTTAACTATAATTCTTGGTTGTGTATATTTTATTTTTATTTTATTTTACCAAAATTTATATACAATAAAATAAATTATTTTTCAAATTTTTAATCGATTGATTAAAATTTTTTTTTTTTTTACTTCAACGAGTTTCCATTCAAATAAAGGAAATTAAGAGCAATACAACAGAAAATCATATAAAAAATAATGTCAAAAATCAACTTTTAGATTTGAGTTTGGCGCAATCAAAGGGGCATAATTTTTATATGTGGTCTCATATTGCAAGAAATCTACTATTTTCGTGCTCGTTTGATAAGAAGACCAATTTTGATAATAAAGATCAAAAATAAAAATAAATAAGCAAAATCTGTTCACAAAGAAAGCACGTTAGATTGTTATACAATTAAAATCAACTTTATTGACAGGAAATAAATTTTTAAATATTTGAAAAAAAATTAAAAATACAATGAAGCAAAAATCGCAGATAATTTTTTTAACAATAAATAACCTAAAAAAAAGTATATGACCCCTCAACTGTAATTCTGGTGTAGCTACTGAGAAAATACAAGGGGTGCTGAAAAGTTCTTGACCCTACAATCTTACAAAAAATAAAAAGGTTGACTAAATGATCAAACGGAAGAACATTTTTAAAGGCATAGGCTTGGACAATTCTTGGTCAGACCGCGAAGTTTTCAGCACTCATTGTAGGTGACTTCCAATAATTTTTTTTTTAAGTAATAATAATAATTAACTCCCTGAATGGAAACAAAAGAAACACTTGTGTTCAAAAAAAAGACGGTTGTAAAAATTTAATTTTTAGGGCAGATAATGAGGAAAGAGGGCTTGAAAAATTTGACACTCACAAGGCATGAAGGAAAGAAGAGGGACAGAGATAAACAGTGAATAACCTACCTAACAAGTCTGTGTAAAGGGTTGGCAGAAACAGATTAGTACTAGCAAAACGACATATCTTAGTAAGCGCTACAAAGGACAGGAACTTGTGAGAGCCATGCCTACAATCATTGCACATACAAGACATTGTTAAAACATGAATATTTGCAATTTTTACTTAATATCAATTTGACAATATGCTTTAAGTTATTTTTTCATCATGATGAAGAAATAAACAAAAAAAAACTTATTTGTTAAGAACAATGAGGCATATTCCATGCCTGCATAATATAACTTTTGATAAACATATGAAGACTCATTGTTTTTTTCAAATGCAAGAAAGTTTTTACAATCTATAAAAACTAGATGGTTCTTCTTTAAGCAAATCTTTTTTCAGCATTTTTCATCAAATTAATCTTTTTACCTTAACTATTATAGTGGGTCAGCCAATTTGTATTGGTTATAAATAGAAATAAAAACTGACCCTCTACAATTTTTACAATATCAACAAATGTAACAAAGACAACAACAAGAGAAATAATCAAGTAGAAGAAAATGTGAATTTGTTCAACAATAAATATTTTTTTATAAACACAACAAATACATAATATATAGTGCAAAAGTTGATAAACACAATAGAGTTCTTTGGTGTGTGTGTGTGTTACTGAAAGAATTTGAGCTACTGTACTGTATGTGTGAAAATGACAAGGTTTAGTTAGCTATATTTGTTTTTATAGGAAAATTAAACATGTTTTTTGTGTATTAAATAGAAAAAAAGTATTGTTCTTGACTCACTGATTGTTATCGCTCATTAACCAGAGATTCTTGTGGAATGGAATATTTTGTGGGAGTGAGCGTTAAGCCTGGAGATGGTTGACAAAGTTTGTTGTTGTATTGAAGATAAAGTTCGTCTCCTTTGCTGTGTTGATTTCAATGAAGTCAAATGAATTTGGTTTAATATTTTTAAGTGCCCACTGACCAAGTCGCGTCGAAGTTTCGTTTTTATTAGTTCTCTTGGTCACGTGGGGAGGCTTGTAAACATGTTTACATTTTATGGCGTCAACTAGAGGTCAAAATTTGGGTCGGTACCTTTTGACGACACCTAATTAATATTTTACAACCAATCAAAATACATCAGTTGTTATATTTGGCTGGGAGCCTCTATGTGTTTAACTTGCACAAAATTTAAGATTTAAAAAAATGTAGGAATCTGATTCTACACTATTAAGAACTGTAGATATTGGATATGTTTTAATTGATTCAACACCAAGCAAGGTGATAATGCCACTGAGATGCAAGGTGCTACTGGAAGTGAAAGAGAAAGAAGACTTTTTAGAAGAAAACAGACACCCAATCCTAAATAGGAAACAAGAGATAAACATCTGTAGTGAGTGCGAAATAATAATTCTTTTCAACCATTCTTTTCAAATTCAGAGGAGTGCGAAAAAACACGGAAAGGAATTTATGAGCATGTGAAATTTTCTTTGGACCAATGAAAACCTTGGCTTTACAGAAATTGACCAGTGACCTTAAAAGAAGGAGGAAAAATATTCACAAGCATATGTGAAATTGTTTTTAGACCAATGAAAATGTTGCCTTCACATAAATTAGCCGGTCAGCCAAGAAGAAAAAATGTAGTGAACCTATGCAAAATACTTTTTGATATAAAATAAAAATTAAATTACTCAGAGAAGAGTGTCAGAAGTCATATGAGAAGTATCATTTCGATTCCTCCAGACTTGCACTGAACTTCTTGTCAGTGTAAAATTATTTGCCAAATATATTATATCGGCTTCTAACCAAGCATGGAACACTTCAAAGAATTTTCTTTCAATGATCCAAGAAAGCTAAGTATTTCAAACTATCTCTTTGTCTACTTTTGAACATATGTAAACCTTATATCCCTCCCTTCAATGAGCAATAAACTCGCTTACGTTTGTTTTAAAGATTTTTTAATATTATTTTGTGTCAGATCATTGTATGAACATTTCCTCTTTATGAAAATACATTAAAACTATGGACTTTAAGAATTGTGATTTATTTTCCTGAAATGAGCTACTGACACTACTTCAAGCATATGAATCCATGAATAAATTAGTTATCTTGTTTTGAATGTTACTGTGTGAGGTTGTTTCAACTGCGTAAGAACAGGAAATAGGAAATGCATATTATTAGGAAGTGTAGGATAGATAACAACTGACCCTAGACTTGAAGAGATTAAGATGGTAGTGATTACAGAAGCATCCTCTCAGTAGTTTGTTCCACAAAGTAAGAGTCCTTGAGGAAAAGCTGACTGAGTGAAACTTCCTCTCTCTCAACTGAATATGCAGGAAATGAGGATGAGTTAAACATGTGTACATGAAATGTCAGACCATAGTTGTGAAGGTCTGAAAAGGTAGAATTAAAGAATGGAGCTCATCTGATCATTT
The DNA here is from genome assembly GCA_903632075.3 of Acanthosepion pharaonis. NCBI lineage: Eukaryota > Metazoa > Mollusca > Cephalopoda > Sepiida > Sepiidae > Acanthosepion > Acanthosepion pharaonis. The sequence continues at coordinate 2,367,815 of CAHIKZ030002225.1, read as the reverse complement.
TCCATGAAAATAACAATGGAGTAGAGAGAGGCTTAGCTGTAAAGGTCTGAACTGGTGGAACTAAGGAATGGAGGTCATCTGAACATTTTCCATGGAAATAACAATAGAGTAGAGAGAGGCTTAGCTATAAAGATCTGAACTGGCGGAAGTAAGGAATGGAGGTCATCTGAACATTTTCCATGGAAATAACGATAGAGTAGAGAGAGGCTTAGCTGTAAAGGTCTGAACTGGTGGACCTAAGGAATGGAGCTCATCTGAACATTTTCTATGGAAATAACAACAGAGTAGAGAGAGGCTTAGCTGTAAAGGTCTGAACTGGTGGAACTAAGAAATGGAGCTCATCTGAACATTTTCCATGGAAATAACGATAGAGTAGAGAGAGGCTTAGCTGTAAAGGTCTGAACTTGTGGAACTAAGGAATGGAGCTCATGAGAACATTTTCCATGGAAATAATGATAGAGTAGAGAGAGGTTTAGCTGTAAAGGTCTCAACTGGTGGAACTAAGGAATGGAGCTCATGAGAACATTTTCCATGGAAATAATGATAGAGTAGAGAGAGGCTTAGCTGTAAAGGTCTCAACTGGTGGAACTAAGGAATGGAGCTCATGAGAACATTTTCCATGGAAATAACGGTAGAGTAGAGAGAGGCTTAGCTGTAAAGATCTGAGCTGGTGGAACTAAGGAATGGGGTCATCTGAACATTTTCCATGGAAATAACGATGGAGTAGAGAGAGGCTTAGCTGTAAAGATCTGAAATGGTGGAACTAAGGAATGGAGCTCATGAGAACATTTTCCATGGAAATAACGATAGAGTAGAGAGAGGCTTAGCTGTAAAGATCTGAACTGGTGGAACTAAGGAATGGAGGTCATCTGAACATTTTCCATGGAAATAATGATAGAGTAGAGAGAGGCTTAGCTGTAAAGATCTGAACTGGTGGAACTAAGGAATGGAGCTCATCTGAACATTTTCCATGGAAATAACGATAGAGTAGAGAGAGGCTTAGCTGTAAAGGTCTGAACTGGTGGAACTAAGGAATGGAGGTCATCTGAACATTCTCCATGGAAATAACGATAGAGTAGAGAGAGGCTTAGCTATAAAGATCTGAACTGGTGGAACTAAGGAATGGAGCTCATGAGAACATTTTCCATGGAAAAACGATAGAATAGAGAGAGGCTTAGCTATACAGATCTGAACTGGTGGAACTAAGAAATGGAGCTCATCTGAACATTTTCCATGGAAATTACGATAGAGTAGAGAGAGGCTTAGCTGTAAAGGTCTGAATTGGTGGAAATAAGGAATGGAGCTCATGAGAACATTTTCCATGGAAATAACGATAAAGTAGAGAGAGGCTTAGCTGTAAAGGTCTGAACTGGTGGAACTAAGGAATGGAGGTCATCTGAACATTTTCCATGGAAATAACGATAGAGTAGAGAGAGGCTTAGCTGCAAAGATCTGAAATGGTGGAACTAAGGAATGGAGCTCATGAGAACATTTTCCATGGAAATAATGATAGAGTAGAGAGAGGCTTAGCTGTAAAGGTCTGAACTGGTGGAACTAAGGAATGGAGCTCATCTGAACATTCTCCATGGAAATAACGATAGAGTAGAGAGAGGCTTAGCTGTAAAGGTCTGAACTGGTGGAACTAAGGAATGGAGCTCATCTGAACATTCTCCATGGAAATAACGATAGAGTAGAGAGAGTCTTAGCTGTAAAGGTCTGAACTGGTGGAACTAAGGAATGGAGGTCATCTGAACATTTTCCATGGAAATAACGATAGAGTAGAGAGAGGCTTAGCTGTAAGATCTGAAATGGTGGAACTAAGGAATGGAGCTCATGAGAACATTTTCCATGGAAATAACGATAGAGTAGAGAGAGGCTTAGCTGTAAAGATCTAAACTGGTGGAACTAAGGAATGGAGGTCATCTGAACATTTTCCATGGAAATAATGATAGAGTAGAGAGAGGCTTAGCTGTAAAGGTCTGAACTGGTGGAACTAAGGAATGGAGCTCATCTGAACATTCTCCATGGAAATAACGATAGAGTAGAGAGAGTCTTAGCTGTAAAGATCTGAACTGGTGGAACTAAGGAATGGAGGTCATCTGAACATTCTCCATGGAAATAACGATAGAGTAGAGAGAGGCTTAGCTGTAAAGGTCTGAACTGGTGGAACTAAGGAATGGAGCTCATGAGAACATTTTCCATGGAAATAACGATAAAGTAGAGAGAGGCTTAGCTGTAAAGGTCTGAATTGGTGGAACTAAGAAATGGAGGTCATCTGAACATTTTCCATGGAAATAACGATAAAGTAGAGAGAGGCTTAGCTGTATAGGTCTGAATTGGTGGAACTAAGGAATGGAGCTCATGAGAACATTTTCCATGGAAATAACGATAGAGTAGAGAGAGGCTTAGCTGTAAAGGTCTGAACTGGTGGAACTAAGGAATGGAGGTCATCTGAACATTTTCCATGGAAATAACGATAGAGTAGAGAGAGGCTTAGCTGTAAAGGTCTGAATTGGTGGAACTAAGGAATGGAGCTCATGAGAACATTTTCCATGGAAATAACGATAGAGTAGAGAGAGGCTTAGCTGTAAAGGTCTGAAGTGGTAGAACAAAAGAATATATCTCATCTGAATATTTCACATGGAAATAGTGATGGAGGATTGGCTTTGCTGCAAAGGTCTGAACTAGTGAAACTCTAGAATAGAGCTCATTTGAACATTTGACATGGAAATAACAATACAAGGTCTGAACTGGTAGAACTAAAGAATGTATCTCATCTGAATATTTGACATGAAAATCCCATCCCCTGGGGGATAGAACTCATTTCCATGGGAACATGTGTTTCTCTAAAGGGAGGAAAGCCCCAACAGAAAATCAACCCTTCATCAGAGTACAGGGTTTGGGCGTAGGACTATTCCCCCCCCCGTGGAACAATTTGATTACAGAGACCTCACCAAGTGGCTTTATACACAGTGAAGTAAATAGCAAGAAATTATTTATGTATCCCATGATATTACAAGGATTTATTTATTAATATATACATGACAACTTTCACTTGCCCTCATCGTAAATTCTAATAGCACAGGGAAAATCGTACAGATGGAGCCAACTGCTTTCGAACCCAGTATACATATATGGGTAGTGTAACACTTATCATCACAGAAAATGGACTCAGTGATACAAGTTCAAATTCCACTCTAGCCTGTTGCATTCACTTTCACACCAATGCTTTCAAGAACAGCATGACTCCATCTCTTCTCTCCTCCTTGGACACATAGGTTAAATAGCAGCATTGATTGGGATCTCTAGCTTTGCGTTGCATCCAGTTTGAGAAATAAAATCCTGAATTCCAAATCATAGAGAAGGCAATAGAAAACTAGTCCACTATGTTTCCCAAGAAGGTATGACAATTCATAGATAATAAAGAAAATTAATTTACAGAGAAAGCCATGATTACCTATTTCCTGAAAAGATGTGGCATTTTTTTTTAATCTGTTCCTTATAACTTTTCTTATCACTGTGCACTGATTTTAATATTACCACCTGTTTAATATTACCATCTGTTTTAATTTTAATTATTATCAGTGTGAATAAAGTAAATATCTCTGGCAGAAAATAAAAAAAAATTATGAAATTTACATAAAAAAATTCTCAACTCTTGATGTTCAAAATGGGTGCTAAATATTAAAAATCAAGAAAAAAAAGATTTAAAAAAAAATTAAGTAATCATTACACACTGAACAAGATTAATAACTGTACAACTTTTATGAATTTTAATCGTATATTTATTTTAAGAGACACGTTTTTATAATTATTATTTTTACAAAAGTCCTGGGTAAGATGATAAACTACATCTGGCAGCAAGGTCTCTGATTGGGAGATTGAAGGTTTTGAGGAGCATGGAACCACCTCTTAATTGCTGTTCTTCCCATGTCCACAATGACCCAGGGTGGTAATACCTGTTAGGGTCCCAGCTATGGGCAAATAGTGAAACCCAAACAAAAATCAACAATACATTTTCATAATAAAATGACCAAAAATCCATTTTTATAACAAAATGACAATCAATACAACACTAAAAAAATATAAAAACACATTTTTTTAGTAAAATTACCATCAATAAATTTTATAATCTACATCTATATATCTAAAAAAAAAAACATACATTTACCCTGAAAGTTTGAAATTGTCTGTTGTTGAAAGCATAAAATTGCGTACAAAATATTTAGATTTTGGCATGAAATAACCCATAGAGATGTTGATATGCCGCTAAACAAATTCAAACAACCAACTGGCCATTTTGCTATCTGTCTTCTTTAGTCACGTTAAAGAACCGAGTAATCTCCCTTGACACAGTCTGTTTTATTTGTGCAGTGTTTCTCAACCTTCACTTTTTTAATGCACACTTGCAGAATAATTAAATAATTAAAACTTTGGGGCGCACTTTAAAGTTTAATAAGGAAAAATTAGTCATGAAATTTGAAAATATTAAACTTTGGTTTAGCATTCCCAAAGAAGGTTAGCAGTAAGGTTTTCATTTAAAGGGATTTTTGAAGATCTGCTATTTTCTTTTCAGAGAGGCTGATAGTGATTGAATAAAATAGAAAATCATTTACCTCGGCGGACTTTCTAAGAAAAATTCGAAAAAATTTTAACTGCCTTCTTTGAACTTAAATTTCGGTTCTGTTTGAACACTCTAAGCTAAAAAGCAACGGGATAAATTTCAAAATTGCACTGAAAAATTACAAATAATTAAAAAAAATATTAAGTTTTTTTGACTTAAGAATACTTTTTCTATCAAATCTGAAAGAAAATAACATCTTTTATAAAATTATACCAGCACCATTTCTCAAAACAAAAAAATTTTTTTGAGTTTTATTGAATTGTTTTTGGCAAGATATGGGATAAATTTTTTGTATGTTCCCACTCAATATTGCATAATTTTTTTACTGAATTTTTATATAGCTAAAAAATTTGGACGAACATCCTCTCCACCCAAATTAAAAAGTAAATACATGCAATATCAAAAAGGAGTATAAAACACTCGTCAAAAATATGTCCCCAAAGTTTTTTAATAAAATAACCTATTCAGTAAAACATTCATTAATCAATAAATCCTGAAAATTCCATTTGTGTCATATAATTCTCTGATTTTTGGCAAATACTTTTTGATCTCATTGCAGAAAAAAAGTATCCATTTTGGTGGTACCTAAATTCCTTGAGAATAGCAAAAGGGAAAAAATTATCCATTCTTTCTTAAATATTAAAGAATTTAGCAACCAATTTTAAATATAATTGACAACAACTTGACTTAAACGTGGAAGCCATGTATTTAGTGTCTCTAGCTTTTTAAAAATTAAGATTTTTTTTAAATATAAAAATAATTCATAAATTACTCTACTGTTAGCTATCTTTCAGGGCGCATCACTTTCAAAATACCACTCATTAATCTCATTTTCAAAATATTCCCAATAATTCCCATTTTCAAAATATCTCCACAAATCTCACTTTCAAAATCTTCACCCAGTAAACTATATACTTATGTGTATATTTTCTTTACACCTTTCAGTATCTTTCAATGAACTCCTTAAGGAAGCTAGTTGCTTTCCTTTTGTTAGCCTTTACACATGCAAAAAAATGTTCCTTTGATGACACCTTTCACTTCTGGAAGAGACGCAAACAATAATGAAAAATTTCAAAGCAATGACAAACTCATGTATATGAGACGCGATGCTATTTTCACTTCCACGTCTCGTATACACGAGTTTGTCATTGCTTTGAAATTTTTCATGCAACAAAAACAGACTATCATTATTGTTTCATCCATGTATTGTTTGATGTATTGAAATGTAATTGTCATCTTTGATAATGACTTATGTAAGCCGAAAGCTAAGATCGGATTTAAACATGTATCAATATGGTGATTTCCTTTCGTCTTTCAATGATAATGTTATTAAGCTTGTCGGAGTTACCTCCTCCTAGGCTCCTTAAACCAGAATAGAACAGGTCATTTCGACCTTGACCTCTCAGTTGTGCTCCCTACACGCTGTTAACTCGAGGTAGGGACTAGCAAATTACCTTTTCAGTTTAGTTATATTACAAACCTAGTCATAATATACTTCTAGACATTTTTAGGCCTTAGTTTCCTTTTAGCTAATCTCAACTTATTTTTTATATAGACTTTACTGTGTTAGCTTTACCAATCCTCTTGCTAGTCTCCCTTACCACAAGACAGTGACTTCTCGCTAAATTTAAGGTCGGTGACTGAAACGGTCGGTACGCAGGTTCCTGGCCTCCATGGCCAGGACGTCGACCCGGGCTGCGTATTAAGTTACACTCCCATTTTTTTTGTCTGCCAACTTGACGATAGTTGGAAACTTTCCTTCTCTCTCTCCTTTGCCTACTACTCCTGGCTCCTTGGCCCTGTTCCACGCTCGGCATTCCATCCATACTGGCTGCCTGCACGTCGTCCATAACCTTTCCTGTACACTACGTTAGTAATTATTACGGGAGGTTACTAATATCGGACTCGACCGGCAGACACACAACGCCTGCGCTGGACCTTTGACATGCCCGAACAACATCGCAACACCAGCTCCTCTTTCCTTCCCAACACGTCAAGTTGGCATCCCGGCAACAACCAACATCAGCTTCAACTGCAACGACCAACAGCAATCATCTGCATGACCAGCAGCGATCACCTGTAACAACCAACCTCGACCATCAATGCCTGCACCGGAACATCTGCATCTCTACCGTTCCGACCACCCATTTCTTTATTACTTTTCTAGAATAAATTAGCTTATATTTTATATATCCTCGTTCTGTCGTCTATGTTGTTTCACCTTGTCAGATTTAACATCTCCAAAAATGTTAGCAGGCCTCTCGTGACCTCATCACACCCTTTTGCGATACGGGGGTGCACGAGGGGTCCGCTACAAGCTTATCAGACAATATGAAAGGAACTTACTTAAAATAAATAGACACAACTTGTCTATATTATTTAATGAAACATGCATCAATATATATATATATTCAGCTGGGGGATTTATGAGAAGAGGAAAAGTAGTCTTCTCTGGGTTTTTTTTCAGATTATTCATAGGCATGATGATGAATTTGTTTAATTATTTATTTTTTATATTTATAAATATTTTAAAATTTGGTGTTTGCTTTAAAGAAAGTTTGTTTTAGGTCATAGTTTATCTGCTGTGTCATAATAAGTCAAAGTGTTACATCTGATAACAAACTGTTCAGTCTGACATTCAATGTAAAATATGTATTGTCGTTCCTTGTCATGGTAGAAGGCTTACTTGTCCAAGTGATCCCAAGATCAAAGCCACCTGGAGTTCCAACTTCTGTAGGGCCACCCCTAGTAGTAAGGGGAAGAGGAAGGACCAGATTGAACATGACTAACCCCCCGAAGACCTCAATGGAAGAATAGATCTCAATGGCCACACTGGTGGAAGAGGGCAATGCCAGTCAGGTTGGTGTAAAACAATCAAAACTCAACAGACCAAGCATCTGATAGCCTGCTGCAACCAGGTTTGCCATATCTTATCTGTCTCAATCCCTTTTAAGCTGCGAGAAAGCCCAGTAGCATGCAAAAGTTGAGGCAAAGGCTGCAGTATCAGGAGAACATCCAGTCAAAGAATGAAATAAAAATTTAGTTTATATTTAATTTGAATAAAGTGTTTATTTCATGTTTCATCTTTTTTTTTTTTACATATTTAAAATGTCTTCCTTTCTCAGATTTCTCAGTATTAGGCCCTATAGTACCCCACCTACTTGAGTCTTAGGGGCATGCAATCAAAGAGTTGGCACCGAGCATCACCAAACATCACCGTGTCACTATTCTGGCCAAACATGTGGGGTTCTCCGTCACCCAGAGTTGTCCACTAGAATCAAATTCAAGTGAATGGCCTCATCAAACTCTCTTGTATTCACACCCATCTCCACCACTGCCACCAGAGGAGAGGAAAAAAATAAGGAGAGAGGATGATAATCCTGATAATTGGATGCAAGCTAGTGCCAACCAGAGCAGACTAGTTTAGTCTTTAATATTGCAATGCAGTTGTAGATAAATCAGATTTTTTATGCTTGCATCAGGAAATGAGTTCTGGTTTTTTGTTTCAAAATTTATATTCTTCCAGAAAAGGTAATTTTCAGGTGGTGTTGTAAGCTGGTGCTGTTTTTCTTATTTTCCATGTCATCCATGCTTTTGTTTTTGAGATTCCATATGTATTTTGAAAGGGCTATTTGCATATTTTGTTGCTGCTAAATAATGTCCTGTGTGAGTAGATCTATGTTTCCAGGTATTCTGAGTTAGAAAGAAATTATTGGATGGTGATTTTTGCATTTTTTTTCTCCTCTAGTCAAAGGTTACATCATTTTGTAATGTAGCTGTAAGCTGGTGCTGTTTTTCTTATTTTCCATGTCATTTTTTACGTATTTTATTTTTGTTTCTGAGAGTATTGTGATATTTGCATATATTTTGGTGTTAAATAATGTTTTGTGTAGCTTCTCTGTTTCCAGGCATTTTCTTTTATTCCAAGATATATTTTTCTATATTTCCTTAATATTTGTTGCTGGCAGTTACTATTTACTGGCCATTTGTTGATATTTGTGTGGTAATAAATAAGGACATCCTATCTCACCTCTCACTTGTAACCATCTACTATAATAAAATAAATGTTTTCAGTGATAAAGACGAATTAGTCAAATAAAGCTTTGTGAGCTTCTACTTAGAATTGTTGCTATATTACAATTTATTTGTTGGCAGTTAGCATTTACTGGGAAGTTGGAGTCTGTTCTACAATTATAGATAGGGTTCATGGGTGTTTGTGGTGTACCCATGATTTGACAACAATAGAATAACAAAAAAAAGTAATAAACAAAAACATCATCATTTTAATATTTCTTTTTTTTATCTTGTTTTTTGACTTGTTTGTTTTTAATGTAACTTATTTATATAGGTCAGTAGCTTTTTTTTTTATTGTTCCGGCTTCTTTTCTGGATATTTTTAGAAAATAACTCTTTTAGCATGTCTGTGATCAGAAGTGTCTTGTTGGCAATGCTCACCAAAGTCTAAAATAACAAATTCCAAATTGCTTTTATTGCCTTTGCATTTTTCCTGCCAAATGGTTGGGAAATGCCAGCTTGTGCCAAAGTTAGCCTCTTTCAACAAATAACTAAGTGCTCTAAAGTACCAACAGGGTAATTTAATGAATACAATTTGGCCACAGTTGTACAAATTATACCAGCATACTGAATAAAGAGCTGCCATGACTATTATTCTGCTAAATTAACCAAAGACAATCAGACATGTTCATTTATTTGTAGGACATAAAGAGCAAACCTTATAAATGATTATAATGCACTCAATAAACTCATGAAAATGAAATATTGTTAAAGAGTAAGGATTATGAACAGAATTAATTAGAATAAAAAAATTTTATTAGATAAAATAATATTACTACTACTGCTAATAATAATTTCTATATTATTGTCTTAGTATAAACCTCTATAATCTGTTTGTCATACTTGAAAAGTAAAATATATTAAATAATGTTACAACCAATTTAAAAGCTCAAAAGGAGTTAAAGGAGTAATAAAAACTGAAGACTGCTGCTAGGTTGTCTGTTTGGATTTCTTCCATTTCTATCTTCTGTATTTCTTATCATTTTCCTCTTACTTATCTCCCTTGGTTTCCACAATCCTGTTATGTTACCATTTGTAAATGAACAGACAAGCAGTTGATGTCTATACATACATACATATATATATATTTATGAATAAAAATGACAATAGGAAAACTAGTAATTGCTGACACATTTCGTCCAATGTGGACTTTATCAAAGCAAAATACGAAATGAATTTAATTGAAACAAGGTAACTAATAAAAACAAAAACAAAATTTTCCTAGCAGCTGGAATGTAGAGAAACACTATTTTCATATTGTTAACTGAAAATAACGTCAGTATTTGTCACGTGTGGAGAATATTGTCATTGTATCTGTGTTGATGTGTTCAACCATTTTCTTTTGATTTTATGAATCTGTTGTGTACATTTGTTTTTGAGAGCAGTAATTTTGTTAAGAAAGGTGAAATGAGGAAAAAACCTGGGCGTAGATTAATATTTGGGTAATTCTCTATGGCAGCACTCTCTAGAATTTTCTTTCTATGTATGACTAGTGCATTAGCTAGTTGTTTTTTGTGAGGTCTCTTTTGTGCTCATAAATGTGTTAAAAACACATTTATGAGCACAAAAGAGACCTCACAAATCGACCTCACAAATCGATTGTTTGACACATATACCTCTCTGTATTGTTTCATAGTATCTTATGAATATGTTATTAACAGGAAGCAATGGTAACATGTCTAATACATGACGGGTCATCTAGACAAGCATGAATTACATACCTGCATCTAACCTCTAACCTACATTTTTTTCACTTTTCTACTTTAACTTAGATCTGTTTTTGGATTCGTCAAACAAGACAACACCCATAAAATAATTTTGATATTTTATTCCCCCTTCCTACTTAAACTTTTCAATATAATACTACTTCACTTTCAAAAGTAAATAATTTTTTTTTTGGAAGTTATTGAATATCGCTTGAAAATGGAACAATAATTTTAGTTCTGAAACATTGAAATTTCTGTATCATGCTGAAATATTTTTTTAAAATAATATTATGCTCTACATTGTATTGAGCACTTTTTAAAAAATAAATGCTAAAGAACTGTGGATTATTAATCTGACTGTTCTTTCTCTTTATTTATTTGTATATATATATATATATATATATATATATATATATATATATATATATATTATTTATGGCAGCTATAAATCTGGCCCAAAATTATTGCACCATTACTGACCAGGAGATTAACATCATTAAACAAGCGTAGAAACCCATCTTATTTCATGATGATTCTATGTGGACCAAAAAAGATATCCCAAACTTCTCCATAGTGATGGGCACATTCGATTCTGTGGAAGCTTGTGAATTGGTTGTTATACTGCTACTGTGGAGACTTAGATATACTTTTGATAACAATAACAGTGGTCTGTACAGAGATGATGGAGTTATCGTCCTATGTAATACCAACCCACAATAAACAGACTGCCTTAGAAAACAAATTATTAAATTCTTCAAGGATTAAATATCACCACTAACACCAATGCCAAGGTAATTAAATTTCTAGACGACACTTTCAACCTATCCAAGGGAATATACAAGCCTTTTACTAAAAAAATTTATAACCATAAATACATTAGCAAAGGAATTTTAAATAATTTGCACAAATTAGTGAAACATAGTAATTTAGTAATAAAAATATTTTTGACAGATATAAAACTAAATATGTAGATGCGCTAATAAAATGTAAACACAAAGTTAAACTAGAATACATAAATATTAGTAAGAATGCCAACAATGAACATAAGAATAGAAAATGCAACATTATTTGGTTTAACCCACCAATTTTAACTGAAATGTCTAAACCAACATTGGTAAAATTTTCCTTCATTTAATTTGCAATATTGCTTAACAAGATTTTCAACAAGAACAACATTAATATTAGCTTCAGCTGTATTAAAAACCTTGAACAGTATATAGCACAGCATAATAATATAGCGTTAAACAAATATTTCAACAATCTCAGTAGTAATAATAGTACCAACAAAAATTGTAATTATTCAAAAAACAGTACCTGCCCACTAAATTCTAAATGCATGAATAAAGGTGTTATTTACAAAGCTAGAATTGAACATAATGACGAGACTAAATTTTATTTTGGTTCCACGGCTAACTACTGGACAACCCAGAATTGCCATCATAAAATGACACTTAACCAATAAACAATATTCAAATACCATTGTAGCGGATTGTCACCATTATCTAGGGGTGTGTACTACATATATTTATCTTTTTACTAGGAAAGGTGTAATTAAGGAAAGTAAAGATGCTGGAGGTTACTATCCAATGTGGCGTGCACAATGCAATTTATATTTGACGTAAAATAGCACATAGTATAAAATGCAAGACAGAATGTAATGATTCAAAACATAATTGAATTTATTAGTGTTTGGTGTACATATAAGCTGAAGGTTTGATAGAGTTATGTCTTTTAGATTTGAGCTCATAAAGTGAATTAATTATTAAACTGTAGTTTAGAAGAATAAGTTCCTGTTGCATGTTAGGAATTGTGGATTGGTAAAGTTGGTAAGAGTTCAGAAGAGATAATAGAGTTTGTACTTGCGTGAAATGGTAATGTTCTTTAATGTTTGACCGCAAGGTTAAGACGAGAGTACTTGAAGGTTACATCTTGGCAGCAAGGATTGAAATGAATGAGTGACGAAAAAAAGAGAGAGAACCACTTGTGTTTTGTTTATATAAGATGGTGTATCACGTGACCGGCTCAGAGCATATTGAGCGGGAAAATAGATTTGTCATGTGCAGGCGGTTTGATTGGTCAGAACTGACCAATCAGCGAGCTAGTTTTGAGTAGATTAACCAATGAATGTTTGTCGCGTGATTTCTATGTACTGTGTGTATGTAAAGGTGGTGGTAGTTACCACACCATGACACACTCTAAATGTTTCTGGGAAATTAAGACAGATAACTACACACTTGTAGTAAATTGGGATTTCATTGCTAAAACCAAACCTTTTACTGGTAACACAGAAAAATGTAACCTTCGACTCCTGGAAAAATGTACTATTCTCAAATAATTGACAATCCTAACATGTTGCACAAACAAAGTGAGCTTATGACCATATGCATTTGCAGAAGAAGCTCTCTTCTCAAATATTTCAATGCTGGTTAGATCAATTAAACTAACATCTGCTGTATTACCCCCATTGACCTACCTCAAATATTTTTTTTTATATTAATTTACCTCCCTTGCTCCATCCTGGCATTCAATTATAATGGTTCTTATAGACTGGCACTCCATTTTTTATTTTTTCATTATTTTTTACTTTTTCTTACCTTAATTTCGTTTTTTCTTTCCACACTTTTTATTTGGTGACTACCAACTATTAGTTTGTATTATAATAATCTTATCTGTTGGCTCAATATACAATATAACATTACTTCCTTGTGACAAAGAATCTTTTGTAAGCAACCACACTGAATAACGTCCCCCCTTACTACTTTCTCCTTAGTTCATTATTTATACTATCTTTCTCCAATTGTTTCATATTTATTTTTATCTATTTATTCCTTATTTTTTATTTTACCTAATACCTACTTCACATTTCCTTTATTTTTTGTATTATCCTTCCTTTAATTATTTCTGCTTTACTTTTTTCTTTATCTATCTCTTTCCTGCCATATTTATTGTAAAGTTGCCTCCCTTAGATTGCTTGAATTTTATCAAATTTTAACAAATTTATATTGTAACAAATTTTATATTCCATATTTTAATGTCGTTTTTGATATCTTCCTATAAGCACTCCATATTTTGAATTTATATACCAATATCACATTAAATTTATAATAATCTTGAATTTTGAATCCACATACAATGTAGCATTACTCCTATGAGACCCAGAATTTAAACAAATAAACAACCATATTGAACAGTTCATAATTCTCAGTACCTGATGAATAGGAAAACCATGAAACTCTGAGTCATACTGCAAACATAGGTATATATATATATGTAATTATTAATATATACTTTATAGCTCTGTTTAACTACATTGAGTACTGTTTTATGTACACTAAAAATTAAATAATAAATTTATTTGCTTATGTGTATGTGTGCACAATCACATGCATATATGGTTGCTCATAATTCTTTATTTAACTCATTTTCACATTTATATATATATATTTTAAGACATATTTTATGTTTATACATTGTTCTTTTTTTATAGACACAAATATTTAATTAAATGCTCCGTTTATAATAAACAGTATTAAAAACATTTACCAGCCTGAATGTCTGAGAAATTTTCATAAAAAAAGAATGTATAAACATAAAAAAATGTCTTAAAATAATTGTCAAACTTTTTCATAATGTGTGACGTCATTTATATCTATCTTTTTATCTATATAAATAACTTTGAATCTTAATAGTAGAAATATATAGATGTTTAGGGTTTACATTTTCACTGGTTTACACAGTTTAAATGCATTAGTTTTGGAATAAAAGTTGGTTAAAAAATCAGACATTATTTTATAAACATCCTAATGCAACAAAAATCAAAAAAAGGTCAAGTGGGACAATTGAAACATTATGATTCTAACAATGAAAATGTGGACACTTGTCTCATTAGTTTATAATAATGATCCTTCTTTAACTCAGAAATTTAGAAATCTATACATGATAGGTCATAATTTGAATTTAATAATTAGTAAGTTTCATACCTGCTTTGATTTAATTAACACCTAAAATATTTAACCCATTAGAGTATAACATCCAATTTTTTAGAGATAGGGTCAAAATCCGCCAGCTCTAGGATTATCATAATCCAGCAAGATGGATTAGGCAAAAAGAGTTAAAACTTTATGGAAACTTTATCCAGTAATGAGTTAATTTTGTAAATATATGAAAAAACCCTTCAGGAAAATGAAGTCCTTCTGGCCTGAAGTGAGCTAATAAATTATTTTTGAAAAAGGCATGAAACCTTCAATTTTTAGTTGACTCTTCAAAATCCAGAGTGTGTCCCCAAACTTTTTGCTTATAGAGTCTGTGCAAATATATGTTTTTCATTTAGGTAAGATGTTTTTTATTTAGGTATATGCAAATTAAATAAGAAAGACCATTTTGATTTGGTAGGAATGTATGGTTAGTTGCTTAGAGATGGGCGGTTGTTGGCAGGTTTCACTCTGAGACAAAATGATTCAATAGAAACACAGGCTGAATAATAGTTATGGATAGCTGCCATTCCCAGAATTCTTGGATTTTACAATTGAGAAAAGGACTAAATGACTGTAAGTATATCTAACTTTATCATATAAGTATATATTAGTAATTTGCTATAGACTAAAAGGATTTAGTTCAAGCCATTCAACATTACTGTTATGATCAGTAGTTAGCTCTATTTTTTTCTGGGCTTCATTAATGTTTATGGTTAATTTGTGTAAATTGCTGGCTAATCATTTGTGTCTGTGTAACTATTAATTACTATTGTTTATGCCGAACAATTTGAATAAATTTTTCTTGACTCAACCCAATTAATATGTGGAGATTGTTTTTTCCAGACATTCGTTAATTAGAATAAAAATATTTATGGCAACTTTAAGTGAGTATATTATATTTTTTTATTTGATTTGAAATGAATATAACTTCTACATTTCAAGAAATTACTTGTAAATCTTTACCTTGATTTAAATATGATAACACCAAAGATTGATGTGAACAGTTGCTGAATAACAGAAATCGGTGACACCTGTCACTCATGTCTTCTCTTACTGGGTGAGGGATCATTTCTAAAGAGTTTTGGACCCCCTTCATGCCAACATTTGCTGGATGATTGTCAGGTGCATTCATTGCACATGTACTGCCTTACCAAAAAAAGGAGTTCATTACAAAATTAGATTTAACACACTGTTATCTTTCATAATTTTATTGTTAAAAGCGATGAGTTTTCTTGGGATTGATAGTGGAGTGGTTTCCCATTATATGGCAGTGAATGCTAGACAATCTCCTCACAGATGAAGAAGAGACTTCAGGCAACAGAAATGTGGTGCTATAGAAGGATGCTGAGAATAGCATGGGCTGAATGCGTGAGCAACGACAAAGTTTTAGAGAATATGGATTAGTTTATTTTGCTTCATAGCATATCAGACTCAATGGCTTCTTTAATGCCAACAAGATTTTTAGGATAGGTTTGTATGAATAAAATATTTATTCATTGCTCGTAAAAATTATTTTTTCAAAAACGTATTGCTGGTATTTTTGCAACTAAAATGTATTTTTATACTTTCATAATGTCTTGTCACAAATTTGAGGGTTAATTTTTACCGAGAGCTGAGACCCTAACAGGTATTACCACCCCAAGTCAGGGTGGAAGAGGCAGCAACAGCAATTAAGTGTTAAGAGTTCTATATAAGAAATGAGCAAAACTGTATCACCAAAACACTCTGCTGCTGTAAATAGTTCAAAACTATGTGTGTCGCTTTCCTCATTGCTATTCAAAAACAAATGATACTTATTAAAAAAAAGAATTTGCTGGACCAGGCAATACCAGATTAAAGAGGTCAGACTGTATTAGTAAATACTATCAAGAATTATATGGTGGTGATGAAGTAAAATAAAAGAGTACTGTTATGTAAAAGCAGTACACAAAAAATGAAAGAAGGTAAAGGGTCAAAAGTTACTTAGAGCAACAAGAAAGAGGGCATGGAGAATTTAACACTCACAGGACATATTGAAGGCAAGAGAAGCAGAGGGAAGCAGCGAGTAACCTACTTAACGAGTTTGAGTGAATGAATAACAGAACAAGGACAAAGAAGGAAGGTAAAGTGTCAAAAGTTACTTAGAGCAACAAGAAAGAGGACATGGAGAATTTAACACTCACAGGACATATTGAAGGTGAGTGAAGCAGACGGAAGCAGCAAGTAACCTACTTAACGAGTTTGAGTGAATGGATAGCAGAACAAGGACAAAGAAGGAAGGTAAAGGGTCAAAAGTTCCTTAGAGCAACAACAAAGAGGACATGGAGAATTTAACACTCACAGGACATATTGAAGGCAAGAGAAGCAGACGGAAGCAGCGAGTAACCTACTTAACGAGTTTGAGTGAATGAATAACAGAACAAGGACAAAGAAGGAAGATAAAGGGTCAAAAGTTACTTAGAGCAACAAGAAAGGGGGCATAGAGAATTTAACACTCACAGGACATATTGAAGGCAAGAGAAGCAGAGGGAAGCAGCGAGTAACCTACTTAACAAGTTTGAGTGAATGGATAGCAGCACAAGGACAAAGAAGGAAGGTAATGGGTCAAAAGTTACTTAGAGCAACAAGAAAGAGGACATGGAGAATTTAACACTCACAGGACATATTGAAGTCAAGAGAAGCAGACGGAAACAGCGAGTAACCTACTTAACGAGTTTGAGTGAATGAATAACAGAACAAGGACAAAGAAGGAAGGCAAAGGGTCAAAAGTTACTTAGAGCAACAAGAAAGAGGACATGGAGAATTTAACACTCACAGGACATATTGAAGTCAAGAGAAGCAGAGGGAAACAGCGAGTAACCTACTTAACGAGTTTGAGTGAATGGATAGCACAACAAGGACAAAGAAGGAAGATAAAGGGTCATAAGTTACTTAGATCAACAAGAAAGGGGACATGGAGAATTTAACACTCACATGACATGGTGAAGATAAGAGAAGCAATTGTGACTCACCTAGCAACCTACTTAACGAAGTTGAGCGAATGGATTGTAGAAGATTTGTAATCGGTGGTGTTAATCTTATCAAAATTTCGTTGGGGCAAAAGGTAACTAAAGGAGAAATGTTATCTTTTTTCTTGACTTTGTCAAGATAAGTATGGATTAGAGAACCTGGCTGAATTATTCTACAAAGATGACTAACAAATTTAACCAAATATAAAATTTGACTGCAAGTGCAATGTTCAACAAGTCACAGTTTGTCTGACTTCAATAGATAATATGCCTCTGACCAAATATGGTAAATTAAGACGTGGAAATTCCATTGAAGGAAAAGAAATAGTTATCTATAATCAACATACAATGAAACTCTATTTTCGTATTGATGAATTGATTGTCATATGTGCCGTTTAAATCAGTAGATAAAGGTTATTGGCTTGTTTTTGTTGTTTTTTGGTAACATGATAAGACAAATGTAAATCTGGTGAGAGGGGGACATGACTTTGGGCATAGCTTTTGAATTACGTATAAGTTTTAGTCTCGTAACTGGTTTTTATCATTTTTTTAATCATAGGTATTTTTATCATAGGTATTTTTATCATAGGTATTTGCCATCAATACAACAGAAAAGGTTCGGACAGTTTTGATATAATTTATCATCCGAAAGAAAAACATTATTAGATCGCATGAGAAATTGTATAAAAAACTAAATAAAAGCACCTTGTCTGTCGTATTCAATGAAATGTGCATGAAAGAAGGATTGCTGCCTAAATACACACACACACACACACACACACACACACACACACACACACACACACATATATATATATCCTACTACCCCAAACATTTTATGTGTATATATGTCCATATCTTGTTTAATATAATTATATATATAATCATATAGTTTAACAATACATATATATATATATGTGTGTGTGTGTGTGTGTGTATGTCTAATTGATTAATATAATTCTATTTCCTCGCTGTTCATATCTGTCTATCTGTCTACCTCCTCCCTGTTCATAGCTATCTATCTATCTATCTATCTATCTATCTATCTATCTATCTATCTATCTATCTATCTATCTGTCTGTCTATCTATCTATCTATCTATCTATATCCTCCCTGTTCATATGTATCTATCTATCTATCCGAGTCTATTCATGTCTTTCACAATCTGTTCATATCTATCTATCCATCTATCTCCTGCCTGTTCATATCTGTATATCTATCTATCTATCTATCTATCTATCTATCTATCTATCTATATATATATATATATATCTTCTCTCTGTTCATATCTATCTATCTATCTATCTATCTATCTATCTATCTATCTATGTATGCATCATTGGAAATTTTGAAGAATTTGAACAGTAACCAGAGAAGAAAAAAAAACATTGGCAAGATAGTAAAACATAATTTTACGAATGTCACAAAAAGAGATTTGTGAAAAATTAAGAAGAAAGAATCAACCAAAGATGGACTGACCGTTAAGAAAATATTTGAAGAAACTGGACAGACTGAGTGAAAATATGTAGACCATGAAGAACAAATTAAAAAACTACAAACATGAAAGCAACCAAACAATAACCTTTAAGTAAGCATCACAGTAAGAAACATGTAAGTTGAATGAAGATGGACATGAAATCAAGACTGATTTCTGAACATTAATTTGTACAGATGAATGTAGAGCTACATTGGTATGGAACTCATGGCTAGGTCAGAGTTCCGATCCTTCATGGACATAGTGAACCATTATATTTTGAGGAACTAGAGTGTAAGGATAATGTTATAAGTCCTTTGAAATTGATAGTTTTACCAAGAAAAAACAGAGAATTATTGTATTTTGTGTGTCTGTGTGTCTGAAGGTTCAACAATCATAAAGCACTTTAAGCTAGAATTTTACCTACTTTCCCAAAAATTGTTTCAAAAATACTAATTAATAGAATGGTTTCCGAATTCTCTAGATATAAATCCAACAGAAAACCTCCAGTTCCTCATTAAAAAGAGATGTATATGAGAATAGAAAACAATATTCAAGTAAAGAAAACTTTGGAAAGTACTGAATTTTTTCTGCAAGTCATGTTAGTGTTAAAACGGTAGAAAATTTAACAAATCTATAATTGAAAGATTGATGAAGATAATAAAATATCTAAATTAACATGTAAAAGAATAAAAGAATAATTTATTCATGTATCTGGAATATTGTTCCAATTAAGTGTACTTTTATATAACTATATCTTTTGGATTTGTCTATCAATAAAAATTTATGTTATACTTATGTTTTCATAATAAAACCTGACATCTACTCAAAAGAAATTATTATCTATATTTATGATAAAGATAGATATTATCAGCTGAAACTCACATGATATATTTTTAAGCATATCCTGAATATTTTACCAACATTGGTCTGATAATACCAATTTTATTGTGTAAATATTGTATTGCGTAATAAAATCCAACACCTTTTTGGGTAGTTTTACTAAAATTAATATATTTTTAATGTTTAGTGTTCATATCAGTGTTTATATCAGTATTCATAACAATCTACATAACAATGTTCATAGCAGTATTAGGAAAAGTGTCTGTAACAGTATTCGCAACAGTTACTCTAACAATGTTCATAGCAGTATGAGTAAAAGTGTCCATAACAATATTCGCAACAGTTACTCTAGCAATGTTTATAACAGTGTTCACATCAGTATTCATAACAGTGTCTATAAATGTTCACAACAGTATCCGTAACAGTATTCATAGCAATATCTAGAAGAGTATCCATAACAGTATTTATACCAGTGTTCATAACAGTATTAGATTCTAACCTTGAAACTGTCTTGGAGACCCTACAAGAGCTTAAAAAACATTTTCAAAAATCAGAAATCAAAGTCTCCAAAAACTGAGGTGACTCATTTACTTACATATGAAATCACAAGGACTATAAATATCTACAACTATTACCCATGAGGTAGTTGAGAGCATACTACTTCCTGTAATTTAGTAACACTACACGTCAATGGTGTCGCCAAGATCTAACGAACCGAACAAACAATTATCATTTGAAAATTATGAATGACTTAGAATACAAGCAGATAAAGCTACAGAAGAAAGCTCAAGGATTTAAAAGCAGTCGGAGGAGAAAACCAAATAATGGATCTCTTTTCGCCAACTACTGGTTATGAGACCATTATAAAATTCTCAGCAACTGCTCACCCAAGGCAGTTGTAGGAAATGATGTTTAATGATATAAGTCAACTGATATAAATGAAAGACATAACACTCAAGAAGAAGAAAAAAAACTGGTGAATGCAGAGAGAGTTATGTTTATGAATATTTCTCAAAAAAATGAAAGAATCCGTTATCGAATATGTTCTTTGTTTGAATTGAATAAAAAGGCAACTGAAAAAGATTTGATCCAAATGAAATTGTTAAACAGCATTCAAAATAAGGAGTATTGACAAATGTCTCTGATGTATCTACAATTGGGAAAGTTGTCACCAGAACAGTGTGTCGAATTTGTTCAGCAACAAGAATTAATTGGAAAATTTAATAGAACAAAAATTGTGGATCTAGTAGAAGAAATGGATACGTACAAGATAAGGAAAAGAAGATAGAATAATGCATACTTTTTGTGGATAACAACATCAAAGAAAAAAGCAAAAATGTCTGGTATATAAAAAAAAATGTGAAAAGTGTTTCAAAATTAATCATTTTAAGGTCATGTATAAATCCAAAATGAAAAAAGTAGAGACCGTTCAACAAAATGAAGAGGAAATAAGTATGGGTATCTTTTCATTAAAAAAAAATGAAAAAGGGTTATTAAAAACTCTAATCAATAATGTTTATTGGACATGCAATTAGATACAGGAAGTAATGTGATGTTGATACCCAGATATTTCTGAAAGAAATTAAGAAAACCAAGATTAAAGAAAGCCATGTCCAATTGAATGGACCTTTCCATTAGTAATTTTAAGAATGAAGGATGGGGATCTGCGCATTTGTGGTGACTACAAAATAGGTGTAAATCACAAAATATGTGCAGACTCGTATCCTATCCCTAACCCTTTAAACTCTCTTGCAGGTATGAAAACATTTTTTTATATTGATCTAAAGCTGTGATAAAATATTAGGCTGTTTTGAATCCTACATGGAATTAAAAAAATACGTTTGATATATTACCAATTATTGTGGCAAACTGTGAAAAGTATCACGCTCTAATGGAAAATGATGTATTGAACATTATTTGACGAAATCAGTGAGCAAACTGAAGGTAGAAGAAACTGGAATGTTAAATAATATGCAGCAAAGTTAAGACTAAAGGAAAATGTCTCCCCCCTCATATTTTGAAGTACAAAAAGTATCAGTCCATCTACTAGTAATAGTTGCGGCAAAACTAAAAAAAATACTAGAACAAGATCTATTGGAATGGGTTCCACTTGGAGTGAGCAAATGGACCTTCCCATTAATAATTTTAAGAATGAAGGATGGGGATCTGCACATTTGTGGTGACTACAAAATAGGTGTAAATCACAAAATATGTGCAGACTCATATCCTATCCCTAATGTAGAATGGGCTTTAAACTCTCTTGCAGGTATGAAAACATTTTTTAAAATTGATCTAAAGTCGGCATAACATCAAATACCCATTGATGAAAACTTTAAAGAAGTCACAACAATAAATACACCAACAGGCTTATTAAGATGGAAAAGAATGCCATATGGAATTAAAACTGCAAGTGCGATTTTTCAAAGAACTATAGAGCAAGTTATTGGTAGCGACACAAAAAAAATATAATATGCTTCCAGGATGATATTTGGTTGGTGCTATTAACGTCAAAGAATTAAAACGGAAAACTAGTATGATTTTGAATAAGTTAAAAATGCTGGATTAACAATTAATGAAAAAAATACATGCAAAACACTAAAAAAATATCATTTTGGGGATGTTCTATATCTAAGGGAGGCATATCGCCAGACCAATTGTTAATTGAGAAAATATTAAAAGTTGAAGAACAAAAAAGAATCTTTCTTAGGCCTGTAAATTTCTACAGCTGATATATAGAGTGATACTCTAATTTAACAAAACCTTTTGCTGCTTTAAGAAAAAGAATGTGGAATTTATTTGGACGAAAGGACAAGTGGCATTTGAAAATTTAAAAGCTGTTCTCACAAAGAAGCCAGTAGTAAAAATATTCAACCCTGGAAAGGAAACAGTAGTAACAACTGATGCAAATGAACATTCAGTTTTGGGAATATTAGCTCAGGGGGATGGTCATCCTATTATGTATCTTTCTAGATAATTGTCAAAAGCTTAATTGAATTACTCAAATATTGAGAAAGAAGTGTTGGCCATAATAGGGACGAAAAATAGAGCTCATCAGTTTCTGATTGGGAAAAAATTCCCACTAAGGTTCAAACATAGGCCTTTTAAATTCATATTTAATCCTAGGAAAAAACTTCCTAAGGTAATGTCTTCTAGAATTTTAAGATGGGCCTTAATGTTAATGGCATTTGACCTTGATAATGAATACATGAAAGGTAATACCATTCCTCATGTAGACACTTTGACGAGATTGAAGTTTATTACTTCTGAAAGTGAAAAAAAGAAGGAAAAATTCAAAGATACTTTCTTACATTGACTTGAAACTGATATTTTGTCAATAAACAAATTAGATGAGGAAACGAAGCGACATCCCATACTGAACAGTATATTGTTCAGGATAAAAAGATAATAAGTTGAATAACTGATCATGAGCAGAAAGGCATTTTAAAGAGGTTAAACACAATATCTGTCTATATTTCTGAGATGAGGTATTATGTGCATTATTTACATTATTCGGACTATTGTCCTCATCTTTGTCGCCATATTTATTACAACGTTTCGGCCGTTCAGTATCTGTCTATATTTCTGAGATGAGGTATTATGTACATTATTTACATTATTCGGACTATTGTCCTCATCTTTGTCGCCATATTTATTACAACGTTTCGGCCGTTGTACGCTCCGGCCTTCTTCAGGTGGTTGGAATGTCGAACTGAACCCTTTATTTCGCTCATTGGAGTAGACTGTTCTAGTTCCACGTGCCATGACACAGTGGATAAAGGCGTTAGTTAGATCCAGTGACGGGACCCAAAGAGTGTGAGTTCAATACCCGGTTAAGGCAGTGGAGAACTTTCAGATGGAAATTAACAGGAGACAACTGGTAACTGACATCCATTAAACATGGCACGTGGAACTAGAACAGTCTACCCCAGTGAGCGAAATAAAGGGTTCAGTTCGACATTCCAACCACCTGAAGAAGGCCGGAGCGTACAACGGCCGAAACGTTGTAATAAATATGACGAGAAAGATGAGGACAATAGCCCGAATAAGGTTAAACACAAGTTAACTGTAGAAAAGGGTGTTATTTTAATGAAGGCGTAGTAGTTCTCCTAGTGACTCAAAGTAGCAAAATTATAAAAAGCATATATGACAATGTTCATTGCGGAATAACGTCTACGCAAAGGAGATTAAGGTTAGAGGCATGGTGGCCAGGCTATTCTACAGATGTAGGAGAATACATAAAAAGGGTGTAAAATGTGCAATGACAGAAAGAGAATTTAGATAAATAAAAAAACATATCCATGGCCTACAGCAGGAGTCACCAAACTTTTTTTCTCAGTGGGCCGGATAACTGAAAGAATGATGGACGCGGGTCGCATAATCATTCTGCTCAGTACGAAATCTCTGGGAAAAAAGACGAAACACTAAGTTCAGAATTCTATGTTAATCATGGGGGAGTGGTTGACAATGCACAAAAAACCCAAAAAAAACAAAGACAACCAACATATTTATTTGCTAAAATGTTATCAAAAAAGGCGGCGTTAGCCAAAATATATTTACATCAGAACGAGTGCGCACATATCCGAATCTTACAAACTAAGCAGCAAAAAAGGTTAGTGAGGTTTGTAAAACTGATGTTTGACTTTCAAGATATCATTAATGTTTGGTTTGGAATTGCTGCATCCAATCAAGAGAATTACTTTCAAATAT
Source organism: Acanthosepion pharaonis (assembly GCA_903632075.3). NCBI lineage: Eukaryota > Metazoa > Mollusca > Cephalopoda > Sepiida > Sepiidae > Acanthosepion > Acanthosepion pharaonis. Next base: position 2,343,427 of record CAHIKZ030002225.1, on the reverse strand, counting down.
TCATCAATCTCATTCGATGTGCTGATTTCACATATTTCATTTTTGAAAATATTTGCTCACAGACATAAGTTGTTCCAAACAATGATGCTATATCAGCGGCAAATTTCTTCAATTTCAGAAACTCAGCATCAGGTAAGAAGTGGTAAAATTCAACAAGTTTTCTTTCTCTGTGCTTCTCTTTCAACAAGTCATTTGCTTGCAAATCAACGGGCTCCAACTGTAGTTCAACTAGCACATCATCAAGGTTACAATCAAACGGATTCTGGAATAGAAGAATGTTATTCTCAATTTTGTTGAGATCTGAAAATCTCTCCAAAAATGCTTCTTCAAATCACGAATAATCTTTTTAGGAAAATTGAGGTTGTCATCTGCAGCAATTGTAGCACAAAACTCTTTGAAACAGTGAAAATGAGAGAAGTTTTCTCCTTCCAGTTGTGCTTCAAACAATGGCAGCTTTCTATGAAATCCTTTGATAATTCTGTACAGATCACAGACGAGATTATCATTTCCCTGAGAAGTTTCAAGTTCGGTTCATTCATGTGGGATGTGATGTCGACCAAAAATGACAACTTTGACAGCCAGGTAGGATATGACAGCTGTGGATCAGCTCTATCTGTAGAGGACCCGGTGGTTTGCGTGTTGTTGTATTAGGAACACGTGCGTTTATTTCCTGCTAGAAGAAGGTCCAACTACAAGAAAATAACGGACTCATAGATTGAATCCACCCGAAGATGAAGAAAAACACACAAGACTGATATATATATATATATATATATATATATATATATATATATATATATATATGTATGTATGTATGTATTAAACAACACAATTTTACAATGGACATAGACAATTACATTTGTGTGTGCGTGTGAACATTTGTGTTTGTTCTTTTGGTGAATGTTCTTACGTACGTGTATGTAGCGATTTTTCAAGCGTAGCATAGATGTGGCACAAGGCCGAAAGTATGGGGCACACAGTGAGTGATTTTCTAAGCGCTGCTTAGATGTGGCACAAAGCCGAAAGTATGGAGCACCCAGTGAGGATCGAACTCACTACTCAGTCGTAATTGTTCTAGCGAGACAGGCTTGCTAACCATTACACCACGCCGAGTAGCCCAACGTACGTGTATGTATGTATAATGTTCATGGCGTCTCCCACAAATGGGAAAAACGCTATCTTTTTGCGAAAACTCACATTGTAGAGATGTTCGCTGAAATGAAGAAATGGAAAAGAGAACGAGGCAAAAAGTCGCCCAGTATTTATAGTGTGGGAAGAGAGACTCCTAGTGACAATTAGGGAACTAAGGAGGAGCTAACTCCGACATATCTTTTTCAGTGTGAAAACATCTATTTCGTTTCGAAGCTTGTAAAAACAAAATAGGACTTTACTGCAGGACTTTGCCTTATCACACTTCTGTGTGATAAGGCAAGTCACAAAAATCCCTGAAGTTTCAAGTTCGGTTCATTCATGTGGGATGTGATGTCAACCAAAAATTACAACTTTAACAGCCAGCTGTGGATCAGCTCTATTTTTTTCAGTGAGAAAAAACATCTATTTCGTTTTGAAGCTTGTAAAAACAAAACAGGACTTTACTGCAACTGAGCCACCTCACTGCTGTGTAATAAGGCAAGTCACAGAAATCAGAATCAATTTCTTCAAGAAAAGCCTGAAAGTGACAGTGATTGGGTGCATGTCCCCGAATGAAGTTCACAGCAGAAACGACTGGTTTCAATATACAAGAAATATCCAAGTCTTTCCCAAAGAGTGCTTGCTGATATATAATGCAGTGTATGAACAGAGCGACCGGAATTTATAAATAGGGTGGGCCTAAATAAACAGCCTAGAGACCAGCTCAATTAACACCTTTACCGGGGAATTTTTCTGAGCCTTCATGCGTACGATGTGTCAATTATCCATGAAAAAATTTAAAAATCTCATTTCACAACATCTCGTATTCCATCCTTTTTATCACGAAAATGCAAGTACCGTCGGCAGGCCTGATGAACTGACATCGCAGGCCTGATTCGTCCTGCGCGCTGTAGTTTGGTGACCCCTGCCCTAAAGAGTCCCAACCTTGGGACAGAGTACACATGGGCATGATCCATGTTAATGGAGTGGGATTATTATTAATACTGGTAGATTCGTATTCAGGCTGATCAGAAGTAATATAGGTCCCCGACAAAAGAAGTTCCACCATGAAACAAGTATTAAGGATCATATTTGCAAGAAATGGAATTCCAAAAACTCTAGTATCTGACAACGCCCCAGAGTTCTGTAACTAGGCCAATGGTTGAACAAAATTGAATACAAACCGTACCATCTGCAATCAAACAGATTAACGGGAAGGATGGCATGGAATCCTCCACATTTGCCTGTCACCCACTACGGGAAGATGCACTCTTCCCCAAATAAGCCTTTAACCAATCATCACTTTACTTTTCCAAACTCAATCCCCCATTGGTTAAAAGGACACTAAAATGTAGCAAAGTTGAGACAAACCTTTTTCTCGCGCAGGTCTCTGGAGCCTATTTGGAACCTCGAAAATCTATAAAAGGAATCGCTCGACTTAATTCAAGTCAGTCAGACACTGAGTTTCGAGAGATACCAGCAGACCCCACGCGTGCCAACACACTGACTCAATAACCACTACCAACCTCTCAACAACTCAACACAACTATTGCCGCGTGAAGAAACCTAACTTACAATTTACTAAAAAGTGACATTATCACTACAAAACAGTAACTGTACATTCAATCAACTTTAGCCTATCAGTTAAAGGCAAACAACTCTTCATAACTTAAATCAGCACTAGCAGTTGTCACACACATACACACTATCACTTGAACTTACACAATTGACAATTTTCCTTGAAGATATCAAACTATTTTAATTTCACAAACTTAAACTATCAACCCCTACTCACTAAATTTCTGCATGGACAATCTTCGTGGCCTTATCTTACTTGCCACATTTAACAAGCAACTTATTATCACTTTGTGTATGTCAAATATATATATAAATTCATGCTATTGTTGAAATCTTTAATAACGTTGTTTTCAGTAAGTTGAATTGTCTATTTATTTTTGTTTGATTTATTTGTTGTAGATAAATGCATTACGATCACGCACATTCTTCACAAAAAACACCTCATGATACATCTTACTCAGCATAGATTCTGCAACAATGGTGTAGATTGGAAAAACGGATTGAAATATGTGTACAACAGAAAGAAAAGATAGAAACATTTCTTCCTAGATTGTTGCTAAGTCATAGGACAATACCACATGCTGAAAGATTGAAAAGTTCGTCCACTTCTCATATTAATAAAATGCTGTAGAGATACAAAAGGCGATTATCTTCCTTTGGTAGAGATAAGTTTCATGGGTCACATGACAGCCACTTAGTGATGTCACTCCAGACAGTGACAAAAGCAGCAGACAATTTAAGTTGGTTTACAGTAGCATGACTAAGAAGTTGCTTTCTTTACCCTGGGGCCCCCGTGTTCCATGCAGACACTAAATCTACTACCCAGCAACTTATACATCCATGGTGCCATTTTCATTTGGGAATATATCTCTCACAGATAGAGAAAGAAAACTCAAGCTCGCGGTCCTCAATTTGGGAAAACCCAATACTTGCTCTTTCTCATTCGTGGAATATATCCTCATTTGGGACAGAGATGAATGCAGCCCATTTGAATCTGGAGTCCTAAATATGGCTTCTCCAGACACAGAAGTATCTCCATATAATATATAAGACATTCTTTTTTGTTTCTACTTATACTCTACTTTGCTGTGTAGATATGTGATATATTATTCTCTGTGTTGAACACATGAATATATGTATATATAGTTTGTGTATGTCTCAGTGGTATAAAAGTCTCCCTTAGAATCAAGCATATTTGTCATTCCTTTTCCTTTTAGCTATTCCATTTCATCTGTGAATTATGGTGTTATTATATCCCTGTTCTGCCATCCATTTACACAAGCTTATTACATAGATTGATAATGGCTCTCCACAACCTCCTCTCCTTTGTAGCTCTAAGCAATATTTGTCCCCTTACTATCTCTCCTAGTCCCTGTTTTGCCATCCATTTACACAAGCACATTACTCACTGTTTCATTCTGCCCCTCTTGCTTTTGATATGTCCTGTGAGTGCCAAATTCTCCAAACTCTCTCTCCTCATTATTTATCCCAAAAATTTCAACTGTCTCATTCTGATGGGAAACAAAAGTGTTTGTTTTATTCCCATTTTCCTTAAAAACTTCCTTGTTTTTTTTTATACTGTTTGGAAAAAGTTTACTCAACTTGAATTGATTGTATATAGGACATGCTGAATGTAATAAAAAAAGCATTAGACGTATATGGTAGTAAATACCAGACAATCATCTCATAGATGAAGAAGGAACTCTTCCAATGAATACTGAGAATACCATGGATAGAATATATGAGCAATGAGGAAGTTTTAAGGAGAATAGCAACTACAAAAAAAAACTGCCGTTAGCAACCAGAAAAAAGACAGCTTGGAGAATTTAACACTCACAGGGTACAGTGAATGCAAGGAAAATGAATGAAAAGAGTGAATAACCTTCTTGATAAGTCTAAGTAAATGGATAGTGCAAGAAGGGCCATAAAATAAAGTGACTTGTAAGAATTACAGTAAGAATTTAGAATGAACTACTAAGAGCAACAAAAGACAAGAAGCTGTGGAGAGCCATGATTATTAATGACCTAAATGAGTGTAATATAGCAACAACTCTAAGTAGAAGCTTATGAAGCTTTATTTGGCTACTTCAGCTTTAGTGCTGAACATGTTTATTTTATTGTGATGGATAGTTACAAGCGAGAGGGGAGATGGGATGTGCTTATTTTATTACCACATTCTCTCAGTATTTACTATTTTCATATGGAAGAAAATCCTTCGAATGACCGGGCATCTTGCAGGTCCTTTGCAATCATTGGGATGGCTCGACCTTATCAGGTCGTTCTTGTGTTTCTTCCTCAGGTTCTGAGTTTGGGTGCTTCAACTGTTCATGAGAGCTGGAGTTGTACTATGAGGATCCTGGACTTGAAGGCTCTAGATAATCCTTGTGGAATCATCACTTGATGTATCAGGAGCATGCATTGTAGGCACTTCTTTTGTAGTTACAGAACCTGCTTCCTTTCAGCATTCAGAGCATTCACATCTGTAGTTAGTTTGTCTGGGCAAAGTATACGTTCTATCATTATGAAAGTGAATTAGTCAAATAAATTGTAATATATCAGAAACTGTAAGTAGAGGCTTCTGAAGCTTTATTTTTCTAATTCAGCTTTAGCACTGAAAACATTTATTTTATTATAGTGGATGGTTACAAGCGAGAGAGGAGATGGGATGCACTTATTTTATTACCACAACGGAGATAACACAGATAATTAGAATACATCTTCAACATTTAATTATCTGAATAGTTCCCACTAAGATTTTGTCAGTGGACCTAGAGATCAACAAAAAATGTTTTCAACTGGGCCTTACAGTCCCTAAAGATAACCTTCATTAAAAGCATTCAATATTGCTGTTACATCTGGTCAGTTGCTTCTGCTATATATTTAGAGATTTGGGATGAAATCAAAAAAAAATCTGCAATCTTATCTGTCCTAACCTGGTATCTCAGCTTTGTTCACTTTCCCACTACCATAATGTAGCTTCACTATACTTTTTCTATAAATATTTTCATGGTAATCGTTCTGATAATCTTTCCTCTTTAATATCTCAATTTTAAAAATTTAAGTGCAGTACTAGATTGGCAGCTAGGTCTTATCATTTTACAGTTGAAATTGTTAAACATAGCTGTAAATTGTAAACTAATAGTTTCTTCTATCACAATTCTCTTCTTGCCTTTTATTTTCCAGTCAATTTTGGTTTTCAAAAATTTAAATGCAACGTCAATCATTATCTTGTCTTCTTAATTCCTGTTTTTTTATGGTTCAGTTTTTAATAATGCTTTCCTTTTTCTCATATTCTTCCACACTTAGTAACGACTTGCATCTTAGTGGCTTTATTGCCTTGCTTGAGAGGAAATTATTTTAAAAAAAGCTTTAAGTAATTTGTCTAAAGATTTTAAACATTTCTCAAATTTAGAGTTCAATGAGGGAACTGGTAGAATCCTTATAATATAAAAGACTAATTCTCTTGACCAATTCATTTCACCAATTCTTTTGTGGGTAACTTTGACAAATTCATTTTTTGTAATCCAAAACTAGAGAATTATCATCTCACTTTTCAATAAACTTTCTCAGAGTCAGATTAGTAATTAAACTGGAATGAGTGCCAGGTGCTCAAGTCCAGGTAAACATGAGATTTTTTTTATTCTTATTTTCAAAACAGCTAAGTTCTTCCAAGAAAGAAAGATCAACGTTCAAGTAGTCAATAGACCAGGTCCAAATATCTATCTCTGATTGTACTTAGCTTTTTATCTAACTTTGTTGATATCATTATATATTTGGTTACCAAGTTACTGAAGTTCTCTCTCTCTCTCTCTCTCTCTCTCTCTCTTGGTCTTGGTATGATGATAAACTAGGAGTTTTGAGGAGCGTGAAACCACCTCTTAATTACTGTTGTTCCCAGGTCCACCCTGACCCCTGGTTGATAGCAACTGTTAGGGTCCCAACTATGAACAAATTGTGAACCCCCAAGCAAAAACAAAATCCTATGAAAGTATAAAAATACATTTTATAGTAAAATGACCAACAATACATTTTATCTGTAGTTGAAGGCATACAATTGCGTTCAAAATATATTTAGTTGAAGCCATAAAATTGTGTTCAAAATATTTAGATTTCGGCATTAAATAACCCATAGAGGTGTTGATATGCCGCTAAACAAAATCAACCAACCAACAATACATATTTATAGTAAAATGACCAACAATACATTTTATCTGTAGTTGAAGGCATACAATTGCGTTCAAAGTATATTTAGCTGAATCCATAAAATTGTGTTCAAAATATTTAAATTTCGGCATTAAATAACCCATAGAGGTGTTGATATGCCACTAAACAAAATCAACGGAACTCTATCATGACATTAATCCATGTATTCCAAAATATAACTTCAACAAAACTACAACATAAAACCCACATATCACCACCTCTCATAATAATGTCCACACAAACATGTATATTCACAAAAGCTGAGTATCATCTACCATGTATTCAACTGTGAAAGCACAATAACATATATCACATATTTATTATTTCAAATTACACCAAAAAATTAAATTTTGGCATTGAATCACCCATAAGGAGTTGATGTGCCATTAAGCAAATCTTTCTCTCTCTCTCTCTCTCTCTCTCTCTCTGCTTAATAAAAGGTGAGCACGTGGCTGAAAATAAGATGGAACATAATAAGGAAAAGTAAGAGCTATGCAGAATTTTTTTCAGACTGTGCCAGAATTAAAAATTGCCAGCCAATCCTGATGTTTCTGAATCTGGACATGCTATTGAATAACAGAGCACAAATAATTATGGGATGTTTGCTTGCAAAAAAAATTTAATAACTAATATTGAACCCAAATGACAGTCACTTCCGAGTTCCTGCCCCTGCAACTGCCAAATAAAAAAAAAAAAAAAAAAAAAAAAAAAATAATTCTTCATATTTAAAGCATAAACCATGAGTGACAATCCTTGGCGATTCTTCATTTTTGAGGGTGAAACTTGAGTTTCTTCAGTTTTATCATTTATTAGTCTTCATTTGGCTTACATTTAATAATTGTGTTAACTGAATAAAATTAATGAATATATAAAATGGTTGAGAAAAGTTCTCAGCCTAACCTACATCTTCTAATTAGTATTTTTGTGGTCAAGCATCAGAATTTGTTTTTAGAAATGTTCAAGACACCTGAGAAACAATGGGCTATTCTACTAAGACTAAAAAGGAAAGAGGAAACAAAAAAGGCAGTAGAATGGGGATATAATAATAAAAAAGACGAAGAAAACCAGAGGAAGAAATTGCAGTTTATGTACAAAGGAGAAACTGGAAATTGTAGAATTCAAGAATGTGAAAGAATTAATAAACTAAAGAATTGAAATTCTTTCAAACTGTCAGCATGCCGAAATGTCCCCTTTAAAAAAACATGAAAAAGAACTGGCGGTGTTTTATTTACTCCACAACACCCCACCAACTTTTGAGATTTTTTTTTCATTAGTAAATATTTAATTTTATTTCTTAGTATTCATCCCCATTCCTCTTTTTGGCGAGTTTGACAATGTACTTGTTATAAAATAAAATAAGACATATCTCGGCTGATTTACAGGCAAATAAACTAACACACTCAAGAGCGAGAGCCGGAAGTGAACGGGACAAGGCCCCGTCACCAAATGACCATTATCTTCGTCTACGCATGTTCCCGACATACGAGTTCCGGTTGAAAAATAAAATATTATTTTAAAGTGTTTCTATTTTTCGACTAATGAAAATGCTTCCCTCCTAATTATACTCGCGTCGTTTTTCGAGCCTGTTAAGCCATAAAAAAAAACGCCATAAAAAGGGTTACACGGAAGTACAACGGGCAGTCAACAGGAGGCCAGGGAAGAGACCTGTCACGGTCAGGCTGAGCGGTCAGCAGCAGTCAGCAGGGGGAGCGCCAACGCCAACCAGTGTGAACTACTATGAGAGATCAACCCAGATTCGAAGCCGGCTTATGAACTTTACCACAAGGTAGCTGTCCCAAACCCACACGTTCCTGTTGAAATAAATCACGTAAATCTATTTCTGCTGTTGTCGTATTTCTTTCTTGCAACCATACGCTTGTCTATAACACACTGAACTTTGTATTTTTTCGTTTTGGGTCAATCTTTACTTCTGTATGTTTTCTTTTCCTAGTAATCATACTTGTACATTCAACAAATTCTTGGTGTGTTGGTAAGTCAAAAGTATCATACAATACTTGCATAGGTGCTTCCTTTCTTACAAGCCATTCTTCAGTAAACCTTTTCTTTAACTGATTCCAATGCCCTTTGTCTTCCCATTTTTCTCCTTTCACCATATATATCATTTTTTTCAATTCGTGACCTTATTATGCCGTCTTTCCACATCTTTTTTCAATTTTTATATACTCTGAAAAACACTTTTGCGACAATTTTGAAAAAAATTTGTGACCTTTTTTTATCCATTCTTATTCTTTTTTGACCTGGTAAAAATTTGCTGGATACCGATTTACTTTCCCTTTGTGAACATCAATTCTGCTAGTGACATGTCTGCCGGTGTATTGAGATTCAGCATTATCCAGTATACTCTCAAGAATGTTTATAGTGCTTCTTCATTTACTTTTTCATTACTTGCTTTTTAAAAAGCTCTCTTAAAAGTACCCACAAACCAATCAGCTTGTTCGTTGACCTTGGGTGATATAGTTGGGTAGTAATATGTTCAATTGGGAACATTTTACAAAATTCTTTAAATTCGCAAGCTGTGAATTGTGTACTTTTATCTGAGACTATGGCATTTGGAATGCTATATCTTGCTAACAGTTTGTGCAAAAAATTCACTTTAACCGTGAAAGCTTTTTTTTGTTGTTTTTTTTTTTTTTTTTTTTGCACTTACAAATTTCATGTCACTTAGCAAAACTATCTACTACCACAAAATAATGTGATCCGTTTATTGGACCTGTGAAATCTATGTGCTGTCTTGACCACGGAGTATGTGTCTTTTGCCATTGTTGTAATTTCATGGTAGGTGATTTAGCTGCCATAGCACAACCTCTGCAGGCTTTTACTAATTTCTCAATGTATTGATCCATTTTGGCCTAGTACACATAGCACCTCCTAAGAGATTTTATCCTTGAAATTCCCGGATGTTCACTATGAAATTCATTTAATATCCGCTTTTGTAATATGATAGGTATTACTACTTGTGCAAATATCTGCACTCCATCACATAGGAAGTAAGTGTACAAGTTTGGATTGCATTCTAAAAATTGTCTTTCTTTCTTACTTTAATCATTGTTTTTTATTTTCAATATAATATCTTGTTCTGCTTTTACTTTTATTTCTTCCAGGATAACTGGTAATTTGTGTACGACATTGCATACTATATTTTTAATTTCTGTTTTACTTTTCAATGCTGCAATAACAATGTCCTCAAACAGTTCGGCGGTTTTTGGTATCAATCTTCATAATTCATCAACATGTCCTAATTTTTTTGAATGGTTGGTATTCTGTAAACAAAATCTCCTTTTTATATATAAATTTGGGAAATTTGTTTGCTGCAAATATTATTGCTAAAACCCCTTTTTCTATCTGGCTGTAGTTTTTTTCTGCCATTAGTAGTGAACGTTAAGCATGTTACTGTCATCATATTTATATAGAACTAGCAGCATGGCCCGGCGTTGCCCGTGCTTGATTAAAAAATAGTACGACTAATACAGGATTCGCTATCACTTGACTTAAAATATTTTTGCCCTTCCTTGCCTTTAGAGGAGTGCCCTTTGCCGTGCTGATATTGTTACATGCCTTACTTCTTGCCTATATCACACTGCCAACTTTTTCTAAGCTCTATAGTAAACATTAAATCTGTTACGAAAAAAGAACTAAACAAAATAAACACAATACGATCAGCTTTAAAAAACTGGAAAAAAACATTTTTAAGGGTTGACCGATTGTCGATTTGCACTCTGTTTGGGGGGTGCTCAGAGTTGAAACTTCACATGATGACTCATCGGTTTTTGGGTTTTATCGATTTTCCGCGCTGTTTAGGGGTCCGTGGTCATGAAACTTCTGGACAACACTTCTAATGGTAGACTCTAAGAGGGTGTCAAATTTGGTTGAAATGCGTTCATTCCTTCTGTAAGCAGAATTTTTTCGATTATCGATTTTTTCGGAACCTGATTCCGAACTCAAAAATCGGGCTCCGTCATGTCCTTACGGCAGCCATTTGCAAACTTGTGTTGAAAACCGCATCGAAATCGGGTGAGAAATGCGGCCTGGGCGAGGTAACAACGCCCACGACAGACACACAGACAGACAACATGAGAAATATAGATAGTAGATTACCGCTCCTGTACCATGGTCACGAGCATCAGAAGCCAATATAATTTCTGCTTTTTAGTGTACTAATGATAAGGTCCGATGTTAGTATTTTCTTGGTTTCTTCAAACACCTTCTGACACTTATCAGTTCAGTTCCACTTTACATCTTTTTTAAGCAAATTATTCAATGGAGCTCTCAAATTCTGCATGTTGATTGGATAATAGTTTGCTAGTCCTAGAAATGCTTGTAACCTAGTAACATTTGTTGGAGGAGGCATATTCTTAATTGCACTTGCCATCGATGGATATGGTTGACAACCATTTTTGTCAATGATTTTAGGCAAAAACAATTCACACATTGCCTCACTGTGTTTGAACCCGCATTCTAGTATTTTTTTCTCTTTTCACGTGCCCAATAGGTTAATCCTTAAATACACTTTTAATTAATATATCATCCAGATAAGCAACTGCAAAATCACAATCTGAAAGCATAGTATCCATAGCTTGTTGAAATATAGCTAGAACCATTTTTATCTTAAAAGGAAGTTGGCTGAACTTATACAATCCCTTTGTATATATATATATATATATATATATATATATATATATATATATATATATATATATATATATGGTTTGACACACTCTGAGGTCCTGGTTACATCTTTCTGCCAAAGTTGTAAAAGATTCCTGAAGCCTGTGGTTTCATCTTAGTTGCTTGAAATGAGTGCAAACATACCCAGTTTAAATTAGAGTTTCAGAATATATATAGTTTTCCATGGTTTTTCCTCTTAGTTTTTGAAAATAAATACGTTTTTTATTGAAAAATCACAAATTAGTGACAATTTATTAGACTTGACTGGCTTTGAGAACATCTTTTTTCACAATTATGAGTGTCATTATGCCAGAAAAGGCCTAAGAGCATTGAGCTATGCGTTGTGGATGGGAATAGGTCCATGAAAACCATTGGCAAGTGATTAATCTGAATTTATGTCCTCAAATGCTGTATTTCTGAGGGTAACAATTTTCACACCTATTTTTGTGTTTTTTCCTAAAGTTTTGTGGATTTTGTCCTGTAAATCCGGTACAAGTGCCACTGGGGGTCTAGGGACTTCTGTTTATCCATAAAGCATTACCCATGAGCATTTTCAGCAATTAATTTGACCTCCTGGACGTTCTTTACCATTTTTTATTCTTCAATATCTGTAACCAGAGCCCGCCAAATTCCAGGTTTGTAAAAAACCTACTGGTCGCTCATAAAAAAAGAAAAAAATAATAAGATCAAAAAATGCTCCAATTTAGCTCAAATTTAAACTTGGTCAAGGGAATATGTTGAGGAACAACGAGTTTAAAAGTTATTGGCTGGAGACAATTTCAAGAGGTTATTATTGTTTTACAGGAAAAGCCACTTGAATTCGTGGACTTAAAAAATCCGTAAAAAATAAATATTTTATGAATGAAGTCTAACAAACACTGTTCAGATGTTTCTGAAGTTGTTAGACTGAAAAAAGGAGTGCTTATGGTATATAGATGAAGGCTGGGCTAATACATAAGCAAATACCAAGTTTACTGTCTATAGTACCATTTTTATTATTGACTCTATATGGTTACAGTGGTTGTTAAAGTGGGTAACTACCGTCTTAGTCCTTTTGTATTTTAAGAGTTCATACGTGTTCGTTGTGTTTTAATGGAAAGGGATTCATTTGTTGAATTCATCCTTTTTTTTCTTTGTTGTTGTACACTCTTTTATGGTGATGAATGGTTTGCGTTTATGTGGATATCAAAAATGTTCTTAGATCGAATTGATATTCGATCAGTCGACATCGGACTACGCACTAGGGCATACTTACTGTCCAAATCACAGCCGATGAATTTCCAACTATCGCGTCTTGAACTGCCATATCGAAAAGTCTCCCACTTCTGGAGCGCACGTGGTTTTTTCTTCATTTTTTATTTGACCTGACGCATCCGTGTTTTCCATTTGGTTTTTGGCGGGACGTTTTGTCATTGGTTTATTTTGCATGACATTAGCTGACCCACAAAAACTATGTCAGGGTTCTGTCAGTTACCGAGGATAGGAACATTAGAATGAAAAGGAAAGGAAGTATGTATATGAGAGAAGAGAGAGAGTTTTTCTTTGCCCTTCTCTTAATGAAAAGGAAAGTATATATTTCAATATGGTCTTACTACTACCTAATCCTACTACACAGTCCCCCTTCAGATATGGAATGAATAAAAGTTGTTAAACTGAATGAGAAAAAGAGTGTTAATACGTGGTTTAGGATAAGTTTTGATGTAAAATAAGTCATTTTTCACACTTTGGGGGGTTATTTTAGTTGAAAGTTGAAAATCCACATTTTCACAGCACACCACTAGTGGCATGCACACGCAACTGCAAGGAACAAGTTGCCTAAAGATGCAGTAATCACCATCGAGGTTGAGTATTTCCAAAAGCCAACATCAAGTGCATACTCCAGCAATCAGATAACTGTTGCAGCGTACCCTATTTGTGTGGAATTCAAACAAGTGGAAGATGATGATGTTCATAAAGGGGTCATTACCTTCATTTTTGATGATAAATAGCATGATCATCAACAGGTATGAGTATTTGAGATGCATATTTTCAAAATTTTGCATGAGGATCAAGCGCTCACTATTAATCACTGACATAGGGTGAACAGATGAATGTGGTGCGCAATTCAAGTCGCAGTACTTGTCCTGTCTAGATTACTGATCCTTACATAGATCTCTGATTCTTACCTGGGTTCACTGATACTTAGCTAGATCTGTGGTCCTTGACTAGATCACTTAGCTTTCTCTAGAACTCTGGACCTTACCTAGATCTATGGTCCATGCTTGATCACAGATTCTGATCCTTACTTAGATATCTGATCCTTGCTGAGATCTCTAATTGTTACCTAGATCTCTGGCCATTGCCTAAATCTCTGGTCCTTACTTTGATTACTGATCCTTACTTAGATATCTGGTCCTTGAGTAGATCACTGAGCCTTACCTGGATCTCTGGTCATAAACAAGATCACTGATCTTTAAATCTCTGATCCTTACCTAGATCTCTGGTCTTTACCTTGATCACTAATCTATGGTCCTTGAATAGATCACTGATTCTTACTTAGAACTATGGTCCTTGCCTATATCACTAATCCTTACCTAGATCTCTGGTCCTTAACTAGATCACTGATCCTTACCTGGATCACTGATCCATACCTAGATCACTGGTCCTTAAATAGATATCTGGTTCTTATCTAGAGCTCTGATCCTTAGCTAGATCACTTAGCCCAATCTAGATCTCTGGCCCTTACCTAGATCCACTGGTCCTTGCTTTGATTACACATCCTTATCTAGATCTCTGGTCCTTACATAGATCACTGATTCTTATTTAGATCTCTGGTCCTTACCTAGATCCATGATCCTTACTTGAATCTCTGGTTCTTGACTAGGTCACTGATACTTACGTAGATCTCTGGTCCTTACTAAAATCACCACTTACCTAAGTCACTGAACCTTACTTAGATCTTTAGTCCTTGCCTAAATCTCTGATCCTTATCTAGATCTCTGGTTTTAATTAGATCTCTGATCCTTGCCTAGATCTCTAATCATTACCTAGATCTCTGGTCATTGCCCAAATCTCTGGAACCTACCTTGATTACTGATCGTTACTTACAGCTCTGATTCTTGACTAGGTCACTGAGCCTTACAGGGATCTCTGGTCATTACCTATAGCTCTGATCCTTACATAGATTACTGATCCTTGCATGAATTTTTGGTCCTTACCTAGATCTCTGATCCTATCTTTGATTACTGATCCTTACTTTGATCTCTGGTCCTTGCCTAGATAAATGATCACTGATGTTTACCAAGATCTCTCATTCTTCACTAGATCACTTAGCCCAACCTAGATCTCTGGTCCTGGCCTTGTTCACAGATTCTTATCTAGATCTCTGATCCTTACATAGACCACTGATTCTTATTTAGATCTCTGGTCCTTACCTAGATTCATGAGCCTTACTTGGATCTCTGATTCTTGTCTAGGTCATTGATACCTAGATCTCTGGTCCTTACCTAAATCACCACTTACCTAAGTCACTCATCCTTACTTAGATCTCTGATCCTTTCCTAGATCTCTAATCATTACCTAGATCTCTGGTCATTGCCTAAATCTCTGGTTCCTACCTTGATTACTGATCCTTACTTACAGCTCTGATCCTTGACTAGGTCACTGAGCCTTACATGGATCTCTGGTCATTAGCTATATCTCTGGTCCTTACATAGATCACTGATTGATCGTTACATAGATTTCTGGTCCTTACCTAGATCTCTGATCCCTGCATAGATTTCTGGTCCTTACCAAGATCTCTGATCCTATCCTTGATTACAGATCCTTACTTAGATCTCTGGTCCTTACCTAGAGCTCTGATCCTTCCCTAGATCTCTGGCCCTTACCTAGATCCACTGGTCCTTGCTTTGATCACAGATTCTTATCTAGATCTCTGCTCCTTACATAGATCACTGATTCTTATTTAGATCTCTGGTCCTTACCTAGATTCATAATCCTTACTTGGATCTCTGGTTCTTGCCTAGGTCACTGATACTTACGTAGATCTCTGGTCCTTCCCTAAATCGCTTACCTAAGTCATTGATGCTTACTTAGATATTTAGTCCTGGGTTAAATCTCTGACCCTTACCTAGATCTCTGGTCTTTATTTAGATCACTCATCCTTACTTAGATCTCTGATCCTTGCCTAGACCTCTGATCATTACCTAGATCTCAGGTCATTGCCTAAATCTCTGGAACCTACCTTGAATATTGATCCTTACTTAGGGCTCTGGTCCTTGACTAGGTCACTGAGTCTTACCTGGATCTCTGGTCATTACCTATATCTCTGATCTTACATAGATCACTGATTGATCGTTACATAGATTTCTGGTCCTTACCTAGATCTCTGTTCCTATCCTTGATTACTGATCCTTACATATATCTCTGGTTCTTTCCTAAGACACTGATGCTTACCTAGAGCTCTGATCCTTAGCTAGATCACTTAGCCCAACCTAGATCTCTGGCACTTACCTAGATCCAATGGTCCTTGCTTTGATCACATATTCGTATCTAGATCTCTGGTCCTTACCTAGATCCATGATCCTTACTTGCATCTCTGGTTCTTGACTAGGTCACTGATACTTACCTAGATCTCTGGTCCTTACCTAAATCACCACTTACCTAAGTCACTGATCCTTACTTAGATCTTTAGTCCTTGCCTAAATCTATGACTCTTACCTAGATCTCTGGTCTTTACCTTGATCACTCATCCCTACTTAGATCACTGATCCTTGCCTAGATCTCTAATCATTACCTAGATCTCTGGTCATTGCCTAAATCTCTGGTTCCTACCTTGATTACTGACCCTTACTTAGATCTCTGGTCCTTGACTAGGTCACTGAGCCTTGCCTGGATCGCTGGTCATTACCTATATCTCTGGTCATTACATAGATCACTGATTCTTATTTAGATCTCTGTTCCTTACCTAGATCCATGATCCTTACTTAGAGCAATCTCTGGTCTTTACTTGCATTTCTCCTCCTTATTTAGCCTGGATCTCTGGTATTTATACCAATCTCTGGTCCTTACTTAGATTTCTGCTACTTATTTAGAACTCAGGTCCTTACCTGCATCCCTGGGTTTACAAATGGGACTCAGGTACATTTCTACTCCTTATTTGGACTTGGGTCCTTACCTTGTCTCTGGTCTTTAGAGCAATCTCTGGTCCTTACTTGCATTTCTCCTCCTTAGTTTCTTGTTTAGGACTCAGGTCCTTGCCTAGATCCCTGGCCTTTATACCAATCTGACCCTTACTTAGATTTCTGCTCTTCTTTAGGACTAAGGTCCTTACCTGGATCACTAATCTTTATACTAATCTCTGGTTATTACTTAGATTTCTGCTTCTTATTGAGAATTCAGGTCCTTACCTGGATCTCTGGCCTTTATAGCAATCTTTGGCCCTTACTTGGATTTCTGCTCCTTATTATAGAAATCTCTGGTCCATAATTAGATTTCTGCTCCTTATTTTGCTCCTTTATGCTCAGGTCCTTACATGGATCTCTGGTCTTTATACTAATCTCAGGTCCTTACTTAGATTTCTACTACTTGTTTATGACTCAGATCATTACCATAGACCAGAGATTTCTATAAAGACAGGATCTTTGGTCTATATAGCAATCTCTAGTCCTTTCTTATATTTTTGCTCCTTGTTTAGGACTCAAATCCTTACATCGATCTCTGGTTTTTATGCCAATCTCTGGTCCTTAATTTGATTACTTCTGCTTCTTTGCAGCCAAATCCTTGCCTAAATCTCTGGTCTTTATAGCAATCTCCTATCCTTAATTGGATTTTTGCTTCTTATTTAGGTCTCAGGTGGTCTGGAACTCTTGATTGGCCAGTCATTGATCCTTACCAAGATTCCAGCTCCTAATTTAATCATATGCTCTTGTCTAGATCAATTCTGTTTATATCTGATCCTTACCTAGATTCCAGCTTGTTATTTAAACACATGCACTTTACTAGCGCTATTGTTTTATATCTGATCCTTACCTAGATACCTGCTCCTAATTGAATCAAATTCGCTTAACTAGCCCTACTGTTTTATACCTGATCCTTACCTAGATTCCTGTCCTTTATTTCATCGCATGCCCTTAAATAGCCCTATTGTTTTATATCTTATCCTTACCTAGATTCCTGCTCCTTAATTAATCACATGCCCTTAACTAGCCCTATTGTTTTATATCTGATCCATACATAGATTCCTGCCCCTCATTTCATCACATGCCCTTAACTAGATATTGTTTTATATTTGATCCTTACCTAGATTCCTGCCCCTTATTTAATCACATGCCCTTAACTGGCCGTATTGTTTTATATCTGATCCTTACCAAAATTCCTGCTCCTTATTTAATCACATGCCCTTAACTAGCTGTATTGTTTTATATCTGCTCCTTACCTATATTCCTGCATCTTTATTTAATCACAGGCCCTTAACTAGCCTTATTGTTGTATTTCTGATCCTTACCTACATTCCTGCTCCTAACTGCATCAAATTCGCTTAACTAGCCCTGTTGTTTTGCTATCTGATCATTACCTAGATTCCTGCCCCTTATTTAATCACATGTACTTAACTAGCCATATTGTTTTATATCTGATCCATACATAGATTCCTTCCCCTGATTTAATCACATGCCCTTAACTAGCTGTATAGTTTTATATCTGATCCTTACCTAGATTCCGACCCCTATTTAATCACATGCCCTTAACTAGCCCTATTGTTTCATATCTGATGCTTACCTGGATTCCCTCTCCTTACTGGATCACATGCCTTTAACTAGCCCTACTGTATTATATCTGATCCTTACCTAGATTCCTGCTCCTAATTGAATCAAATTCGCTTAAGTAGCTCTATTGTTTAATATCTGATCCTTACCTAGATTCCTGCTCTGTATTTAATCACATGTCTTTAACTAGCTGTATTGTTTTATATCTGATCCATACATAGATTCCTTCCCCTTATTTAATCACATGCCCTTAACTAGCCCTATTGTTTTATATCTGTTCCTTACCTAGATTACTTCTCCTTAATTTATCACATGCCCTTATCTAGATCTATTCTGTTTATATATCTAATCCATATTTTAGATTCCTGCACCTTATTTTATCTCATGTTCTTAACTAGCCCTCCTTGTTTATATCTGATCCCTTACCCTGCTCCTAATTGATTCCTTCTCCTTATTTAATCTTACATGCCCTTAATCACATGGCCCTATTGTTTTATATCTATCTTACCTAGATCCTGCTTTACTTATGCCCATACATTCCTGCCCCTTATTTTATTACATGCCCTTAACTTTGTTTTGCTATCTTATTTTAATTGCATGCCTGTAATAGCCATATTGATTTATATCTGATTTTTACCTGATTCCAACTTATTTAATCACATGCCTTTTAGCCATATTTATTTATATCTGATCCATACATAGATTCCTTCCCCTTATTTAATCACATGCCCTTAAATAGCCTTATTGTTTTATATCTGATCGTTACTCAGATTCCTGCTCCTTATTTAATCTCATGTCCAGAACTGGCCCTATTGTTTTATATCTGATCCTTACCTAGATTCCTGCCCCTTATTTTATCACATGCCCTTAAGTAGCCCTATTGTATTATATCTGTTCTTTACCTAGATTCCTGCTCCTTATTTAATCACATGCCCTTAACTGGCGCTATTGTTTTATATTTGTTCCTTACCTAGATTACTGCTCTTTAATTAATCACATGCCCTTATCTAGATCTATTCTGTTTATATCTGATCCTTACTTAGATTCCTGCACCTTATTTAATCTCATGCCCTTAAATGGCCCTATTGTTTTATATCTGAACCTTACCTAGATTCTTGCTCCTTATTTAATATCATGCCCTTAACTGGCCCTATTGTTTTATATCTGATTCTTACCTAGATTCCTGCGTCTTTATTTAATCACAGGCCCTTAACTAGCCTTATTGTTGTATTTCTGATCCTTACCTACATTCCTGCTCCCAATTGCATCAAATTCGCTTAACTAGCCCTGTTGTTTTGCTATCTGATCATTACCTAGATTCCTGCCCCTTATTTAATCACATGTACTTAACTAGCCATATTGTTTTATATCTGATCCATACATAGATTCCTTCCCCTGATTTAATCACATGCCCTTAACTAGCTGTATAGTTTTATATCTGATCCTTACCTAGATTCCTGCCCCTATTTAATCACATGCCCTTAACTAGCCCTATTGTTTCATATCTGATGCTTACCTGGATTCCTGCTCCTTATTTAATCACATGTACTTAACTAGCTCTATTGTTTAATATCTGACCCGTACCTAGATTCCTGCTCTGTATTTAATCACATGTTTTAACTAGCTGTATTGTTTTATATCTGATCCATACATAGATTCCTTACCCTTATTTAATCACATGCCCTTAACTAGCCCTATTGTTTTATATCTGTTCCTTACCTAGATTACTGCTCCTTAATTAATCACATGCCCTTATCTAGATCTATTCTGTTTATATCTAATCCATACTTAGATTCCTGCACCTTATTTTATCTCATGTTCTTAACTAGCCCTGTTGTTTATATCTGATCCCTACCTAGATTCCTTCTCCTTATTTAATCTCATGCCCTTAACTGGCCCTATTGTTTTGCTATCTGATCCTTACCTACATTCCTGCTCCTTATTTAATTGCATGCCCTTAACTAGCCCTATTGATTTATATCTGTTCCTTACCTAGATTCCTGCTCCTAATTGAATCAAATTCGCTTAAGTAACCCTATTGTTTTATATCTGATCCTTACCAAGATTCCTGCCCCTATTTAATCACATGCCCTTAACTAGCCCTATTGTTTTATATCTGATTGTTACCTAGATTCCTGCTCCTTAGTTTATTTTATGCCCATAACTGGCCCTATTGTTTTATATCTGATCCTTACCTAGATTCCTGCCCCTTATTTTATTACATGCCCTTAACTAGCCCTATTGTTTTGCTATCTGATCCTTACCTACATTCCTGCTCCTTATTTAATTGCATGCCTGTAACTAGCCCTATAGATTTATATCTGATCTTTACCTCGATTCCAGCTCCTTATTTAATCACATGCCCTTAACTAGCTGTATTGTTTTATATTTGTTCCTTACCTAGATTACTGCTACTTAATTAATCACATGCCATTATCTAGATTTATTCTGTTTATATCTGATCCTTACTTAGATTCCTGCCCCATATCTGATCCATACATAGATTCCTTCCCCTTATTTAATCACATGCCCTTAACTAGCCCTATTGTTTTATATCTGATCCTTACCTAAATTCCTGCCCCTTATTTTATCACATGCCCTTAAGTAGCCCTATTGTTTTATATCTGATCCTTACCTAGATACCTGCTCCTTAATTAATCACATGCCCTTAACTGGTGCTATTGTTTTATTTCTGACCCTTACCTGGATACCTGCTCCTTAGTTTATCGAATGCCCTTAACTAGCGCTATAGTTTTATATCTGATCCTTACCTAGATTCCTGCCCCTTATTTAATCACATGCCCTTAACTAGCCCAATTGTTTTATATCTGATCCTTACCTAGATTCCTGCCCCTTATTTAATCAAATGCGCTTAACTAGCCCTATTGTTTTATATCTGATCCTTACCTAGATTCCTGCTCCTTATTTAATCACATGCCTTTAAGTAGCCCTATTATTTTATAACTAATCCTTACCTATTTATATCTATCTGTTTATCTTTTCAATTCACGTTTTTATAACAAAATTTCAAAATATGTGTGTTTTGGGCGAGTATATGTATGTGTGTATGTGGAAAAAGGAGAGAGTAATCTCAAGATATACATATACACACATGTATAGGGCTACATGAAAGATCAGGAATATAAACCATAAAAACAAAAAAAATTCTTCAACCCCATCGAAGTATTATGTATTTTGCAATTCAGATTTGCATGAACATACACTTTTTGCCAACTATATTTTAACTGTTGTACATACCAACTTTGTTCAGGTGTTTAACTTATATACTTGTCTATTCAAACCAGTATACTTACATTAGTTGTTATACTCATAACTTTTCAACCATTGTACTCTCTGGCCTTCTTCAGGTGTCAGTTTAATATTATTTGTAATTCAAACTAGTATGTTCATCTTATATGATATGTTTCAACGATTGTACACTCTGGCCTTCCTCAGGTATATGTTTTATATCCTTTGCTATTCAAACCATTATGCACATCTTGGATGATATATGTGTAATGTTTCAACCATTGTACTCTCTGGCCTTCCTCAGGTATATGTCTTATATCCTTTGCTATTCAAACCATTATGCTCATCTTGGATGTTATATTCATAATGTTTCAGCCCTTGCACTCTCTGGCCTTCTTCAGGTTTCTGTCTTATGTCCTTTGCTATTCAAACCATTATCCTCATCTTGGTTGTTATATTCATAATGTTTCAACCATTGTACTCTCTGGTCTTCTTCAGGTGTCTGTCTTATATCCTTTGCTATTCAAACCATTATGCTCATCTTGGATGTTATATTCATAATGTTTCAACCCTTGTACTCTCTGGCCTTCTTCAGGTTTCTGTCTTATATCCTTTGCTATTCAAACCAGTATGCTCATCTTGGATGTTATATTCATAATGTTTCAACCCTTGTACTCTCTGGCCTTCTTCAGGTTTCTGTCTTATATACTTTGCTATTCAAACCATTATGCTCTTCTTGGATGTTATATTCATAATGTTTAAACCCTTGTACTCTCTGGCCTTCTTCAGGTTTCTGTCTTATATCCTTTGCTATTCAAACCATTATGCTCATCGTGGATGTTATATTCATAATGTTTCAACCCTTGTACTCTCTGGCCTTCTTCAGGTGTCTGCCTTATATCCTTTGTCATTCCAACCAGTATGCTCATCTTGGATGTTATATTCATCTGTCTTATATCCTTTTGCTATTCAAACCAGTATGCTCATCTTGGATGTTATATTCATAATTTTTCAACCCTTGTACTCTCTGGTCTTCTTCAGGTGTCTGTCTTATATCCTTTGCTATTCAAACCAGTATGCTCATCTTGGATGTTATATTCATAATGTTTTCAACCCTTGTCCTTTGCTATTCTCTGGCCTTCTTCAACCTTGTTTCTGTCTTTCAGGTTTCTGTCTTATGTCCTTTGCTATTCAAACCAGTATGCTCATCTTGGATGTTATATTCATAATGTTTCAACCCTTGTACTCTCTGGCCTTCTTCAGGTTTCTGTCTTATGTCCTTTTGCTATTCAAACCATTATGCTCATCTTGGATGTTATATTCATAATGTTTCAACCCTTGTACTCTCTGGCCTTCTTCAGGTTTCTGTCTTATATCCTTTGCTATTCAAATCAGTATGCTCATCTTGGATGTTATATTCATAATGTTTCAACCCTTGTACTCTCTGGCCTTCTTCAGGTTTCTGTCTTATGTCCTTTGCTATTCAAACCATTATGCTCATCTTGGATGTTATATTCATAATGTTTCAACCCTTGTACTCTCTGGCCTTCTTCAGGTTTCTGTCTTATGTCCTTTGCTATTCAAATCATTATGCTCATCTTGGATGTTATATTCATAATGTTTCAACCCTTGTACTCTCTGGCCTTCTTCAGGTTTCTGTCTTATATCCTTTGCATTCAAACCATTATGCTCATCTTGGATGTTATATTCATAATGTTTCAACCCTTGTACTCTGGTCTTCTTCAGGTGTCTGTCTTATATCCTTTGCTATTCAAACCATTATGCTCATCTTGGATGTTATATTCATAATGTTTCAACCCTTTGTACTCTGGCTTCAGGTTTCTGTCTTATGTCCTTTGCTATTCAAACCATTATGCTCATCTTGGATGTTATATTAATAATGTTTTTGTACTCTCTGGCCTTCTTCAGGTTTCTGTCTTATGTCCTTTGCTTTCAAACCATTATGCTCATCTTGGATGTTATATTCATAATGTTTCAAATCCATTGTACTCTCTGGCCTTCTTCAGGTTTCTGTCTTATATCCTTTGCTATTCAAACCATTATGCTCATCTTGGATGTTATATTCATAATGTTTCAACCCTTTGTACTCTCTGGCCTTGGTCTTCAGGTTTCTGTCTTATATGCTTTGCTATTCAAACCAGTATGCTCATCTTGGATGTTATATTCATAATGTTTCAACCCTTGTACTCTCTGGCCTTCTTCAGATTTCTGTCTTAT
The DNA here is from genome assembly GCA_903632075.3 of Acanthosepion pharaonis. Taxonomy (NCBI): domain Eukaryota; kingdom Metazoa; phylum Mollusca; class Cephalopoda; order Sepiida; family Sepiidae; genus Acanthosepion; species Acanthosepion pharaonis. The sequence goes on along the minus strand of CAHIKZ030002225.1, from coordinate 2,319,599 downwards.
GTCCTTTGCTATTCAAATCATTATGCTCATCTTGGATGTTATATTCATAATGTTTCAACCCTTGTACTTGGTTTCTGTCTTATATCCTTTGCTCAAATCAGTATGCTCTTCTTGATGTTATATTCAGGTTTCTCTGGCCTTCTTCAGGTTTTCTTATGTCCTTTGCTATTCAAACCATTATGCTCATCTTGGATGTTATATTCATAATGTTTCAACCCTTGTACTCTCTGGCCTTCTTCAGGTTTCTGTCTTATGTCCTTTGCTATTCAAATCATTATGCTCATCTTGGATGTTATATTCATAATGTTTCAACCCTTGTACTCTCTGGCCTTCTTCAGGTTTCTGTCTTATATCCTTTGCTATTCAAACCATTATGCTCATCTTGGATGTTATATTCATAATGTTTCAACCCTTGTACTCTCTGGTCTTCTTCAGGTGTCTGTCTTATATCCTTTGCTATTCAAACCATTATGCTCATCTTGGATGTTATATTAATAATGTTTCAACCCTTGTACTCTCTGGCCTTCTTCAGGTTTCTGTCTTATGTCCTTTGCTATTCAAATCATTATGCTCATCTTGGATGTTATATTCATAATGTTTCAACCCTTGTACTCTCTGGCCTTCTTCAGGTTTCTGTCTTATGTCCTTTGCTATTCAAACCATTATGCTCATCTTGGTTGTTATATTCATAATGTTTCAACCATTGTACTCTCTGGTCTTCTTCAGGTGTCTGTCTTATATCCTTTGCTATTCAAACCATTATGTGCATCTTGGATGTTATATTCATAATGTTTCAACCATTGTACTCTCTGGTCTTCTTCAGGTTTCTGTCTTATATGCTTTGCTATTCAAATCAGTATGTTCATCTTGGATGATATATGTGTAATGATTCAACCATTGTACACTGGCCTTCCTCAGGTATATGTCTTATATCCTTTGCTATTCAAACTATTATGCTCATCTTGGTTGTTATATTTTTAATGTTTCAACCCTTGTACACTCTGGTTCTCTTCATGTGTCTGTCTTATATCCTTTGTTATTCCAACCAGTATGCCCATCTTGGATGTTATATTCAAAACGTTTCAACCCTTGTACTCTCTGGCCTTCTTCAGGTGTCTGCCTTTTTGCTTTGATATTCAAACCAGTATGCTCATCTTGGATGATATAGGTGTAATGTTTCAACCATTGTACACTCTGGTCTTTTTCAGGTGTCTGTCTTATATTCTTTGCTATTCAGACCAGCATACTCATCTTGATAATTGCAATATTTTTATCATTGTCACATCTATAGGTATCTGCTCTTTGGACTCAGTAACTTTATCTGAAGTTCAACGCCAACCTTTATTCAGTCTACAGGATTAATTTGTCTTCATTCTATATTCCATGTTCAGTAGAGATCTCACATTAATTTATTCTCACTAGTCTTACTCACCTTTGCGTCACTTTTTCATTTCTTTTACTAAACTGGACTATGTGACTTTTCAGCACTACTGATTGAACTCACACCTCTTATATCATGTGTATCTCAACAAAGATGAGCATACTAGCCTAAATAGTATGGCATATAATAACGAGATTTTGGTTAACATGGGAACTCTTTTACATAGGATTTCGATTTTAAAAATTGCTCATGGTATCCGAGTAAATGTTGCCAACCTTCTGAATAGTCTGACATTATTCTTTTAAGTTCAGTCTGAGAGAGAGTGGGTGGAGAGAGTGTGTGTAATTTTAAATGCTCATGACAAATATCAAAAACTTCCTTGGAGAGTGAAAGTTGCGCTTCTTCATCATGAGGCCTGTAAGTTAGATTAAATATTCAGATAATCAATATATCGTAATTGTATAAAGGGTGCTGAAAATTTATCTCCTATGTTTTGCCATAATTTGGAAAAGATTTTCTGTTCATATCTACAACTCAAAAATTTAGGGGAATAAAAAAAGTTTTAATTGTCATCTGACTCAGATTTTGATGACATTTAAATTTATTTTTTTTATTTTTTTAATATTTTCAGAATACTATGATTATTAAAGAGTTTTATTATCTCATTTCCAAAAAGGACTTTTCTGTAGATTGAAATATTGATTTTAGGAAGTTGGGTCATCAAGCCAAGAAGTTTTCAGCAACCCCAAATAATTTCAATTTCAACCTTTTTGTATTAAATAATTTCAATTGCAGATAACTTCTTGAAGTAATTGTGTGTTGATAAAATTAAATAATAAATATGGCATATTTTCTGCTTTAATTTCTATAAAAAAAATACATCCTAAAATATGCAATCTCTTTAGCCTTGCGTCTGCAATGTGTGTGTGTGTGTGTGTGTGTGTGTGTGTGTGTGCTTAATAAAACAAATATTGCTACTTCTGTCCCATAATAATTGTTACATTAGTGTATGAAATGTAACTGTACATGTAACAATTATTATGGGACAGAAGAATGTCATAGAGGATGTTCCCTGTTATCACCATTGACGGAATTTTTTAATTCAATCATGAAAATTTAAGAGAAAAAGGTATGTATTGTAAAACAAATAAAAAAAAAGCCGGGTATTTTTTTCTTCAGAAAATAGAGTTTAAAATCAAATATCTGATGATGAATGGATTTAATTTACAAATCTACATACAAAGTTGTTTGGACTTTGGAGTGACTGGTAAAAATAACACTTTCTGCATTTGAAATGTAATTTGATGTAATTTGATTTCTTGTGAAAGGAATTCATGATGACAGCTGGAGATTTATAAACGAAGTATTTAACAATACACAGTAATGAATAAGTGACAAAATAATTTTAAAATCAAAAGTGAGACAAAATATCTCAACAAAGTTTTTATTTTTATTATAAAATTGATACGGTTGAAAAAGAAAGAATGTTCCCAATTCTCGTTTGGTTTTTACAGACACACATTTTTATTAACCAAATAAATAATTTAATAAGAAATTTTAGGTATCTTTAATAAAAAATTAAATAAAAAATGAAATCTCATGTGTGAATTCATTTTTATTTTATCATTTCATTTTCGCCAACCTCAACAGAAGACGTATAAAAAAATTTAAAATTAATTTAAAACACAAGAGGAGAGAGGGTGAAAGATAAAACGTGAGAGAGAGTGAAAGAAGAGAGTAATAATGTAAGGGAAAGGAAAAGTTAGAGAGGAACAGATGAAGATGGATTCACAAAAGAGGAGAGGCTGCATGAATATAAAAAAAAAAAAAACATTTTTCAGACTGATAAAGGAAAAAGGGAATGGGAGTAAAACAAGGGAAAGAGGTAAACTTTTATATACCATGCCTCATATTGCAATTTAGACGTTTTTATTCAAACTTGTTAATGTTATTGTTAGTAAAGTAATAATGTTAGTTAATTGATTTAATTTAAAAGAAATTTTAAACTTTGAATAAAAAGAACTTTATTGTCAAAACTATATTGTCTCTTCCCTTAATTAGCGAAGTTCAGCAGAAATATTCAGAAAATAAAATCTTAGTTTAAAAAAAAAAAACTATGTGTAAAGAGATTTTTTAGAATTGTTGAAAACTAAAGCAAAGTAACTATTTACGTTTTTAATATTTATTTGAGTCAGAGCGAAAGAGAGAGATTTACTTTTTTTGTATATTCAAGAAGAGTCAAGAAGACTTGGTGCCATTAAAAAGTTTTGCGCATGGCCATGTCATATTATTTGCAATGTGAGGTATGTTAATGTTTCAGATTTTTTTTAAACATCTCCCTCAGATCAAACTATTATGTAAGTAAAATAAATGAATCATTACCAGAAGTCCCTGGAAAAGATGAAAGCTTTTTAGATTTAATATTGGAAAAATAGTCTGGGATTTTTAAAAAAATTGGAAGAATCCGGCCAGACATTGAATTGAATTTTTTTTTTATTATTATAGCAATTATTTCAAGACTAGTTTTAAAATTTATTCTAGCAAGAACGAAAAGAAAGGCTCTGTTGAAGGGGGGCCAGTATGAAATTTAAAGAGTAATTAACATTGTTAATCAGTCGTGTGATTTTTTCAAGATAAGGCAGTTAGGATTGGGCCTGGGGGTGTCTGCATAGTGTGTCAGTTAATAAGGACAGAAGTGGGGGAGGAGGGACAAGAGAATGGGAAGAAAGTGGTTACACCAGACTCCATAGATAAAAAAAATGGAAAGAGAAATGAAAGAAGAGAGGGAAAAAATGAATGAATGAGAAAAAAAAAGTAACGCTACGTGTAAGGTTCAGATGCGCGGATATTATAACTGGATGAGTGATAATTCTTTGAATAAAAGAAGACCGAAACTAGAAATCTTTAAAAAAAAAAAAACAATATCGATTTTTTAAAAGATCGTAGCAGGTCGACGAATACAAAAATACCAACAGCTTAAAATCGGAAAACCACTTGGAAATTCAAGCAAAGAAGCTCTCCTTTTTATTTTTAGTTTCTATCACGTGATCAAACACCCCCTTTGTCCCATGTAACGTTTTGCTTGGGATACAATTGTAACATTGACCATCATTGTCTTTATTAATTTTTTCATTCGTGTTTCCCGCCTTTACGGAAATTAATTTTTATATCAGCAGAGGTTATGTTTTTTTTCCCCTTTTGTACTTTTATCTACTGACAAGCGCATCATTAAATAAATCAAAATGCCTTCCACGTGAAGAATCTCTCTTCTTCAATCTAGGAACGAAGGCGACGATGATGAAAAAAAAAAAAAAAACTAAAAAGTTAGATGTCACCCAAAAGAAAATTATTATATCACTATCGACACAAGAACGAGCATTAATTACTAGAAATAAAAACAAGAAACATTTACAACCGTTGAGGTCCGCTTGAACTCGTTCGGTTAGCGGTTCTATGAGAGAGAGAGAGAAAGAAAACAATATGAAACACTAGTCTTCTTCTCATTTGGGGAGGGGACACTCACTCACTGTCCACGAGGAGATGCCAACATACCACAGACACAATTAGCTTCCGTCTGACCCCTTTAGCCTTAATTTTGTTTAACAAGTGCTGTGTGAATGTTTTATATAGACGATTACATACATATATACATACATACGTACGTACGTACGTACGCTCAGTTATATGTGTGAGAGAAAGACACAGGGAGGGAAACAAGGCTGTAGCCGGTCGGGTAGACGGACATTTGGAAATTACTGCACAGAGTTAAACGTTAGTTGACAATTATTTCAGATCAAAGCGAAAAAGAAGAAAGAATCCTGGTCTCAAATTACAGATTTTAAAATTTTTTTAAAATATTTGTAGTTATTTATTGCGTTTAAAGATTAATTAATCTCTAGACCGGCGCGCACAGCCCCCAGTCCTTTTCTCTACCGCTGAAACTCGTGCTAAGCAGGTACTCCCACTGCAGCAGCCGGAACTTTAATTGTCTCCATCTTCCTCCTCAATACAACCACTTACTTGGTTTTAATGTCAAAAGAATGGTGAACACAGGGCAAATAAATGCAAATAACATAACTCTTTTATACGCTCCTATAAAATATTCCGAATACAAGAACGATATTGGAAGATTAATACGCGGTAATTTCGCATATCGACATCATTAAAAAAAAATGTGACTTTTTCTTTGTTCACTTTCAATTTCATTTTTACGCTCGATTTTGTTTCAGCAAAGAAAAAAAATTGATAAATATGTAGACCCTTTAACCCTTAGCAATTTTTTTTTTTTGATAAAAAAAACAAAAACAAAAAAAACGGGGAAAACATGATGATGACTACATATCTTTTAAATGGAATTGGAATGAATTCCCATCATTGCATCATCGTAAAAATAGTAGTACCCTTTTAACATTTACTGTTGGCTTGTTTTATTTTTGAATTTCAAAAAAAAAAAAAATCGAATGCTTATCTTTTACTTTTTATTTTTAATTTAATTCTAATTTTACCCTTCCTTACACGAGTTCAAATTGTCATATGCAGCTACTTAAAAAAATGAACTTCATGACTGTCAGGTTGTTGTCTACAGCCACATGTTCTGTCTCTTCTTATGTCAACTGCGCTTTTAAAGAAAATGTGCATTTTTCAGTTACATGCATTTTAAGTTTATTTTCGAATTAAAATACATTTTTACGAATTTTCAAGACGAGCCTCTTAATATGCAATCTAATCAAGATCACAGTTTTTCACTTTTCCAGTTTAAAGAGAATATTCCACGAAGTGAAAATACAAAATTACTATTTTACATTTTATTTTTTTTTAACTAATAATTAAGCAAGAAAAGTTGTCTAAAATTTTCAAATCTGCAGATCTATTTTATTTTTCAATAAGAACTTTAATTATTAATTAATAAATTGTGACATGCCAAAAAAATTAAGTGCGTGCAATAATGTAAAAAAAAAGTCTTCGGTGCATGTTGGTAATGGTAAGATATCAATTCAATAATTGCATTCAAAAAGAAAACCATTTAAAAACGTGCATAGATAAATATATTTTTCCCCTCATACACTTTGGTTTATAATTTCACCGCTAGATTCTCCCTCTAATGACAGTGCATCTGTGATTTTCCCCCCTTTCTCCTTTAATCTTCTTGTCTGGCGACCATGAAGAGAAAAGCAACTGCTGTAAAAGGAAATTTGCTTGTGTCGCATGACTCAGATGCCCATATATGGTAGTGGCTTGGCAATCTGGGCTGACGAGTCATCTACGGCCGGTTATTACAGCGAGCATCGAAAGGAGGCACTAACACAAATCCGACACGAAATCAATCAAACCCCATAAACTAGGCACAGAATTTTTCTAATTTCATTCACTAGACATAAATTTCACCATTTATGAATCTGAAAAATGCAATAACTAGCTAAGAAATCACTATTTTGAAATCAGTTTGATCCTGTTCGGAAACTAAGTAATTGACACTTCACAACCTCACTGGTTCCAGTATAAAAAGCAAGCAGCAGCTTCGGTTGTAGTTTCAGTTGTAAGTTATCAATTGCTCAGGTACGTTGCGTGGTTAAAAAAACCAAAAAAAAAAAAAAAAACATAAATATAAGAAAAACAAAAAAGTATTTATACTAGTATTTTTTTTATATTCACAAAAGATTAAAAAAAAAAAGAAAGAAAATTAAAAAATATTCTTTATCTTTATATAAAAGTATCTACTAATAATGGCGTCGGGTGTATCAGTTGACCCTCAGGTTTTGTCCATATTTAATGATGTAAAATTGAACAAAAACATCTTCTTCGTTTTGTATAGACTGTCAGATGATCGAAAGGTCATAATTTTCGAAAAGAAACAAGAGAAACCTGCAGACGTGGATTATTCAGAGGATAATATCAAGCAATATTGGATGGACTTTGTTCAAAGTTTGCCAGAAAAAAATTGCCGATATGCTGTCTACGATTTTGGTTACGTACTCCCGGACGGCAGCCGTCGAGATAAACTCTTATTCATTTGTTGGTAAGTCTATTAAAAAAAAAAATAAAATCACCACCCCTCCAAAAAGAAAAAAAGGCTGTAAAATTATTTATAGATTCTTTTTTCTTTTGATGTTTCTTTGTAATCATTATTTAAAAACCGGACTTGCTTTATGCACCCGTTTTCTTTCTTTTCTGCTTTCATTAAGGCAAAATAAATATGGCATGAAATTTTTAAAAGTAAATTATGCATTGAATTTGTAATAAAAACCGTTCTACAAGAATTAAATTTTAAAATAGATTTCTTTCACACATTTAATTTTAAAATAGCATAAAACATGAATCCATATATATATATATATGTATATATATATATATATATATATATAAAAATTCCTGTTTTTTTTTCCCTCTCTAAACCGGCAAAATATTTAAAAATGTTTGCAATATAAAAGTAAGTTCCAAATTTTGGGGTAGAAAGAAATTCGCCATCTTTACTTAAATATTTTCAGATCAATTTTAAAAATGTTTTCTGTGAAACAATTGTAATATTTTTATGATAATTTTGCATGGATAAATTTATTTTAATTTAATCAATTTTCTGTAAAACTCTTTAAAAAAAAAAAAAAAATGAAATAAAACTAAAAAAAAAAAGACCTTATTCTATTCAATTGCCCTCTCCAATATTCTTATTTCTTAAAGAACTTCTACAGAAGGTCAGGGTCGTGTTGTACTAAAGATAAAATTTGTTTTAACCATATTTGGCAATTCAGATGACAAGTGGGAGGCTAAATAAGGACAGTCATGTTCGCTTTTAAATCAAATCAAAATACGCTTAAAATAATTTTTCTAGAAGACTTTTAATTTTGATCTTGAATCAAAGATTTTGTTTTTAAAAGCATTTTTTTTAAAACTTAATTTTCGTAAAGGCCCTTAAATACACATCCTAAAAATCATTTTGCTAATAAATGACCGAAATTTATTTTAAAATGTGATTTATTTTAAATCTCTTTTTATTACTTCATGAATTATTGAAATTAGTTTTGGGCCATTGCTGTCTTAAGCGATTTAAAAAGCGCTTGAATTAAAGAATTTTGGTAATAATAATTTTAGGAAATTATTATTTTAGTTTATTTTACATTTCTATGAACGAATTCCGATCCCTAATGATGTAGATTTGATCCTTCTTTTCTATACTTGATTTTTCTTCGTTCTTCATAAATAAATCTCCTCATTCTCCAATTGTCTTCGTTTACTTTAATGTCTACAATAAAGAAATCAATTTTGTGTCATCATTGACATTGCAATTTGTTAATCGATAAAAATTTTCTGTACTATTATTTAAAAAAAGAATTATTTTTGCTTCTAATTAAATATAATCAAATAATAATCAAGAATGCCACATGACTTACACAACAACCGGTATCTTATTTCTTAAAGGTTACATTTTTAATGCTGCCGATCGTTAAACTTGTCGAAAATTGTTTGAAACTTGTCATTATTTTTGCTGTGTGGTAAAACATTTAGTAAAATCTTGCAACAGTGAATGAAAATTATTATAATTATTTTAATATTGTAATTTTAGCGACTTTTTTAGTCGCTGTTAAAAAAAAAATGCAATTTTCATTCATTCATTCATTTTTGAATATGCAGACGACGCCGCCATATTTTCTTCATTTCATGAATGAAGAATGACGACTACGGCTTCTTAACAAATGTTATATTGAGGATCTGGTTTTATCTAACAGGACTTCTCTTAAATTACCAAATTCTTCATCTTTTTACTTAAATGCATCATTATGATTCTTTATTTCCGTCAAACTTTGCCTTAATCTTGAGTTTTTTGGGTTTTTTTTTTTTTTTTTTAAAGAAAAAAAAAAGAATGGTCAGGTGAACTGTTCGATAAATGTTGTAATGTAGCAGATTTAATCAATGGCAGTTTATATTGCAGGCGACCTACACGCTGCTACTTGTATTTTTAATTTTATTACGATTCGAATTGAAAATCTCTTGTCAATAAATAACAATGTAGTCGACTTGAGACAGGAATTTACTTTATTTTTTAAATACCATAAATTCCGCGTAAAAGAAACATATTGGTTGGTACCACAAATTTTACTCCGGATAATTAGTTGTTTATTTGTAAACAAATTTGTTAAAAAATGTACATAATAATTTTTTTTTTTTTTTTTTTTTTTTTTTTAGAAAACAGTTGATCCTAACCGATGGGTCATGTAAGTGGAGTTCATTAAAAAAAAAAATCCGATGAATTAAAGCTTGAATTTTTATTTTAAATAATTAGGATGTTTAAGGTATTGTGGTGGACCGAACCAAATGGACAGTAAAAATGTCCATTCATTGCTTTTTAGTTAAAAATCGAAATAAGCATAGAAATGATCATGTGACAAAGGTCACAAAAATGTCTTGTTTTAAACTACTTTTCTTTTTATAATTAGAATTCTAATTTAAAAAAAAAAAATCTGTAAGCGAATGTGGAGCCTCAAGAATTTATTTTTAAAGTTTCTTTGCTGCGCGATTAACATTAACTTAATCAAAAATCTTAACATTTTGCTGCTTTGCATCTTATGTCTCTGCTTTACTACGTCGACTATTTGTAACTAAGTAACTTGCTTTTTAGTCTTTATTTACTAATGTACCAATTTTCATTTTTGATTTGCTAACAATTAGATTTGTCATACATAATCTCAATTTCTTGATTTTTTTTTTAAATTTTTTTTTTACCACCTTGCTCATTGACCCACGCGCCCTTTTCCGATTCGTTCAGTCATCCGATTTTCTCTTGTTTGCCGCTTATTAGTAATTTAAACTAAAGAAAATGAAAATCTGAAAAAGTGAAATAAAAAGCACAACATTCAGTTTTTAATTTCTGACAATTTTGTTTGGTTCAATCTTCATTTTCTTTCCTTAAATGGATGTTAAGATAAGACCTTTCTTTAACATCTAATTTTTTTTTTTATTATTCAAAGAAATAAAATCAGTTTCCTTTTTCTTTTTTTTACAATGTAGTCTTCTCTGTGTGTAAAGTTGATTTTCTAAATTGTAAGAAGACAATGTACACAAATTCCCATGCCAATTTATGATAGATTTATTTAAACTCTCCTCTTTGTAATCATGACTTTAAAAAAAAAAAAGCAATGGAAACACTGTTTTTGTGCATTAGTTTTTTTTTTTTTTTTTTTTGTTTGTTTTTTTTAATTTTCTTAATTGATTATTAAAGTAAGTAGTAGTTAAGCCAACTACGACCATTTAAATAAAAAAGAAAATATAAACGGGGGTTTATCTTCATTTATCAGTCCATGTCTTTTGTCACGAGCACATGCCCTCTGTGTACACACACACACACACACAGAGTAGTAGTATAGAAATAAGAGATAGCTTGAGTGGTGGGAAAGTTTTTGTTAAAAATTCATTGCTATTATTAAAAATGAGTTTTTCTTTAGTTATTTATCACCCCCTCCATTTAACAACCCCCCCAAGAAATGAATTGCAATATTTTCTCTAGACAACATTTTTAATTTTTATAATTCAACTAAAAAAATGTATCTGCTGATTTGTAGATTATTTGAAGAAATGCATTTTCTCATCTAACGATTACCAAATTTTGAATTTGGATTTATCGTTTGATATTGAAGTGTTTTTGTGTTTTTTTTTTGGGGGGGGGGCTTTTTTTGTAATTGTCATTTAGCAATTATTTGTTACTATTTTGGTGTCCGAAAAAAACAATTTGGTTGAAATTATTCAATGAAATAATAACTAAAATAAACTTCTTTCGAAATTAGATGTGATATTCTGTAGAACTCGGACATCTTGATTCATAAAATATTTGGAGAAAATTTCAGTGTGTAAGTGATAGATTTTTTATAATCTCTTCACATTCCAACGACTATTTGCTTATATCCCATACAATCTTTAGCGCCCCCCCCCCATATTTTTACATTTACGTTATTTCTTCATTATTCGTTTTAAATTTATGCACAATTTACTAAGAAAATAAAAATACCTTCATTGTAACTACATTCTATTTCATTTAATACCCTCACCCCACCCCCACTTAACATCAAAAAGCTATTTTTAGCATTTTCGGGGTGGGGACATACTTTAATGAATGTAAATCCAATTTATTCATAAATTTCGTTTCTCTCTCCAGATTTTCAATTTCTCTTTTGAGTTAAATATATATATATATATATATATATATATATATATATATATATATATATCACGTTCAATGTTGACCTAAACAAGATTCAGTGTTGTAAAAATGTATTGTAAATTCATTTATTTTCAATTTTATTTTCTCTTGCAATATAAAAAAAACATTTACTTACACTATATATAGTGGTTTTTTATTCTCGCTCCCCTTCCCCTTAATCATGAAGGTATTTTTATTATAATTAAACATAAACCCAATGTAATTAACCTTGACAGATAGTAAGTTGAGCCTTTCTCAATTATCCAATCCATATTGGATTATTATTCTGTAAATTAATTGAATGCCTCTTTGTGTTATGTGCAGTTCTGGTCTCAAGAATGAGATGATTAAATGTTTTGTGGGTTCATTAATAATAAAAATGAACCCTATTAAATTATTTACACTTGCAATTGAACACCCTTTACTTAATTAGAATCTCTACTTTCTACTGCTATCCTCTTTGTGAGTCAGCACCCAGCAATAGAATCTCTGGGAATATTTTTTGTTCCCTATTTCTTAAATATTTGGGTAGCACTTAATATTTTTTTTCTATTATCAAGTTGATCTTTTTTAAGTGTCTTAAATTAATTTCTAATGCCTTACTGTTTGTTTTATGATTTGAATCCATTTTTTCATAAATAATTTTTCCCCTTTCAGGTGTCCTGACGTTGGTAACATCAAGGATAAGATGTTATATGCTTCCAGTAAGGATGCATTAAAGAAGGCTTTTGTTGGCATTTTTACAGAAGTGCAAGCTAATGACAAGGGAGATTTAGAATTTAATACGATAAAAGAAAAGTTATCACGTAAGACCGGCGCATGAACTGGTTGTCTTCCTATCTTCTGTGAAAAAGCGCAGGCCATGTCTCTGTGTAGTCGTCTCTCTATCTCTCTCTCACTATCTCTCTCTCTCTCTCTTTCTCTCTACTGCATCCATTGTGCTAGTCTAACCATGATGAAACCACTGGGAAAATGCCAGGATTATAACACTTCATTTCATAACTGATCTTACTATTTCAGCTCTTGTAGAACTAACCATGCTGATTAAATCTACAATTTTCCATTTGAACTGGTATTTGTTGAACTAATTTTCACTGTTAAAAAAGAAAATGTTTGATGTACAAATTTCATACTCTGTTTATTGTATGGCCACTTCCCTTTTCACCATATGATAATTGCAAGTTTTTGGCTTGCTTGGTTCATAGATAAGTTTTTCTCCTTTCTTTTTATTTTGATTTATATTTTAAAAACAAAATTCCCTGTCCTCTTTCCCAGCCCGCGAAGAAAAAAAAAAGAAAATGACCCACAACATGGTGCCACTCTGAGATGAAGAAATGCTGCTAATAAAAAAAAAAAAAAAAAAAAAAAAATGCTTCACTGAAATTTCTACTGAAAATATTGTTTTTTTTTTTTTTTTTTTTTATTTAAATTAAATTTTTTTTTTTTTTTTTTTTTTTTTTTTTTAATTCAAATGTTGTGGCTTGTTCCTACCGTATCCTCCTTTATGAAATAACTTTGGATCAAATCCCAAAAGTTTAATAACAAGAGTCTTCTTGATGCTTTTTGCTTTAAAAAAATTGAGCACACTTCACTGCAGTTGGTTGTGCTGAGGTGCATATATGCTGATACAAATCATGAATATCTAGCCAACCTTGAAAAAAGCATTCCCGAATGTGTATGCACATCTCCTGCAAAATTTACAAGCTGACAACCAGTCTTGATACCCTTTTTTTTTATGCAGATGCATGTTTGTTAAAAAATTGAAAAAAATTAATATTTTTCTTTTCTAATAAAAAGAAATTTTATTTCTTAGCATGAGGAACATATAAATTTGATATTTCATGTTGAAATTTGAAAAAGCATTACTACTTGTTTGATCTTTTCAAAATTTGTCCTCTGCTGAGAATTATTAACCATTAAAAATTTAACCAGTATTTATGTGCAAGATGAATAACTAAAAGGAATTAAATTCTCTAACAAGTGTTAGCTTTTAAAAAATCAAATTAAAAACTTGCATTAAAAAAAATTCTTACTTGCCATTTTTCTACGCTATTATTTTTCCTTAAACGCTTTCTTTCAAATTTAAATTAAACTCTGAATACTTGATTTACCTTTCTAACAAAGTCATGATTTGCTTATCTTTTTTGTTTGATAAATTATGAAACCATTGCTTTTTACTGCTTGTTGAAAACCACAATATTTGATAATGTAAAAATTGTGATCAGATTTGACAATATAAAAATTATTTTAGGTGTTGAATGAATTAAAACAAAGTGAAAACTTAGTTTCATAGAATCATATACAGAATTATTACATTAGGCTCTGTTTCTTCTTAACCATTTTAATTTAAAGTGGCTCTTCTTTAATGGTTGAAAATTCAAATGAGAGGCCTTTTGTTTAAAAAGGCATTAATAGTCCAGTACTATGAAGGAACTTTATATTTGTAATTCAGTTTATCTGATGCATGCTTGCATACACATTTTGGGTGCTAACTGTAGATTAGCACCAGACTAACAGTAAAAAAAAGACTGCATAATGTCTATAAAGCCTCTGTAATTCATCCATAGGTGACTCCATTTACAAAATAATGGTGAAAATATATTTGAATGATTTTAGACTAAAACATTTAAGTTCTTGGTTTGGAGTACAGAAATTTTTATCATTCTTTGAACAGAAAATATTTTCTTGTAAATTTTTTTTATTTAAAGTAGCATTCTTACAAATGTTATTTATTTGCCATTATTATTTAACGTAATTTTTTTTTCTTTTTTAAATTCTGAATTCAGATACTTTCTCTCAATAGAAAAAAAATACTTGGTATATTCTTTAATTTTTGCAACACTAAATTTATTTTGGAGTAGGTGGAAAGACTTGCACTAAGGAAAATGTATGTCCTAATAACTTACCAAGGATTTTTTTTTTAATAATGGTCTTCTTATCAATGTTTTAAGGTATGTAAGCTTCATGGTATAAATATCTTTTCTCCAGGAACATATAACCCATTAAATAGGGTAAGTATTAATTTCAATTAAAAAAAAAATATCCTATGAAAATTTAATCTCTGAAAAAGATGGTCATTGCTCTGAATTAAGAATCAGCTATAAGTGCTGAAAAATTAACTTTATACTCCCCATTGTCCACCTTGTTGATTGGGCAATATTTTTTTTTTATTACTGCTACTTTGTCCACTAGTGAACTCTGAAGTTTTTCCTCCTTCACAGAGAGGGAGGCCAGTATAAGCTGTGTGGCATTTAGTAAAATGAATGTTTATGATGAATTGCATCAAATAGTGATTCCACTGTTCAGCATTTGGCTATTGTGAGCAGGATCTCTTTGTTGAAGTCTACCAAATAACACTCTTAAGGAGAGCTGTAGAGTGACTTCAGCAAACCTTACAAAGCATGCTTAAGCAAACCTTACAAAGCATGCTTAAAATCATATCTTTAATGAACTAGCAAAACACAATGTAAAATGCATGAAAGCCAGACCTCTACTCAAATCAGTTTAGAGGATGGCAGATGAAAATAGACATTGAAATTATTGACTAAGAATATCACTTTAAAAGATATACAAACAAAATCTTAGAACTTCTCAGAAGACCATTTACATAGTTTTTGACTCTTGTGTTGAACTCAGTTTCTCAATTTATCCAGACAAAAGGATAAGTTTGACAAGTTATACAACATCCTATATAAGTCTTATTCAATCTGTATAAATTTTAAAAATAGAAGCATTATGGATATTTGACCATCTCTACTTTGGTCCTTTGGAAGGGAAAATGTTTTCAACAAAAAGCAATGGATAGATCATTCTGCCATTTGCATTCAATCTGTACTTTTAAAAAATAAAGTGTTTAAGGTGATTAGCAGCTGAAATTAGTTACTGTAAGTCAATTTAGTTTTACAAGTTTGAGAATTTTTTAAAATTTGAGTTGCAATGAATAACAAATTTAATAAGTTTTGAGAGGGTTTAGCTTAAGCTAGATACTTAGGTTCAATTTAGCATAGAAGTTTATATTGTACATTTAATGTTAGTTCAAATTCAACCCCCAGCATTAGATGACACTAAATACATGTCTTCACTGAGGTTTGTAATTTACATCTACAAAATCTTAGGAAGATATTTAATGAATCTCTGTTCAGATCTGGTAAGCAGTTGAATAGAAAATACTTATTTTTATGCCTTGTCCCCTCACCAGTCATTAATTAGATTGGATTGTCATGAGTATACTATAAGATGGTGTAAAAAAAGATGAAACGATTGACTTTTATCCTTTGTTACTGAAATCCAATGTCTATTGTCATTTTAAGATGTGCACAATACTTGGATCTCTACTCTGTCATCAATCTTATAGAGGAAGAGAAAAGAATCTTTGTAATTTCTAAAATTGTAATTCACTGTACATATATCACTGACTAATGCACTTGGTAACAAGTGATCTTTACAGACCATCTGATTGTAATGTATTGGTAATATAAGTAAACTTTTTTTTTTTTTTAAACCAATTGTAATGACAAAAGTATCATACGTGGTAGTTATAAATAAATTTGTAGTTCACTAACATACCTTATAAATTTCTTAACCTCTCTAAAATGAATTTACAACACATAATATCATGGGAGTTCAAGCAAGGGAATAACTATGAAGGCATCTAAAAAAAAAAAATATGTAATTCTTATGGTTAAGAAGTCAATTGACTGGCAAGTATAAAATTGATTTGCAGTTTTGTTCTGGAGAAACAAAGCCATTAATGGAAAGCAATCCATGACAAGGTACTTGGGAATTAGTAAAGATGTTAACTACATCACAATTTAACATATGCCAACACTTAGGAAAGTTGGCAAGCTGAGTGTGTAGGTTCAACACGCTATTGGTGGTGTTTTGACAAAAACTTTGACCTAACCTATTAGTTGGATTCTCACCAAATTTCATCTTGTGGCAAACTTGGAATGTGTAAAGGCTTGAGTTGCGTATTTCTCAACATTGGTTGAAATTTGAGCCAGGATTTCATGTGCCTTACTTTCGAAGCAGTAACGTTTTCTAGTAGGATGATCAGTGTGATATGGTTTTTTATTAATCGACAGTTGCTTGTGTATGCTTAGTCTTTTCTTTTTTCTTTTCTTTTTTTAATCTAAATTAAGCTGATGATGTTTGGTCTCCCCCCCCCCTATGGGACTGTAACACAAAGTATTCAGGAAAACAAACTGCTTGCTTTGTTTCTGTAGATAACCTTAGTGGTGAACTACATTAATCCTGCTCAAATAACTTTTGATAAAGACATTTGAAAAATAATAATAATGGGCTTCTGTTATTCAATGTTGAATGATTGTTATAAGTGAAACCGTCATAAAACTCCTTCATCATTTTTGTAAAATAATTTATCAAGTACCAGTTAATATATCTTCCAAATAGTATTGCCTTATTGACATTCTAATAAGATGAGGTGACATTACTTATGATATCAGCTGGCATGAAGTTGCTCATCCATACCAAAAAATGTACTTTCTTTGACTAATATATAAACTTTTTTTTTTTAATGTTAGATATATTTCTTCCCATTCCTGCATTGTAAATGAAATTATGTTGACCAGAATGCTTCAGTCTGAAGAGGAAATAAGAAAGCTATGTTTGTAATGTCTTTGGTTCCATAATTTAACTGTCAATTGCTGTATACTATAGTATTTTCATTGCTAATTACAGAAAAACAATAACTTAAAGGGCATCACTGTACAAATGGTGACGTTGTTGTGCCCCATTCAATTAGACATTCATTTGAGTTCAAAATGGCTGCTTTACTATTGTAAAACCATGATGTCAATGCAAACCAATATTTCAACCAGTGCACACCAAATTTCTCTTAATCCCTGCTATACATTTAAGTGAAAAGACTAAAGAGTTGTGCTGCATAGTCTTCCTCTGGAGATAAATCATTTAGATCTATTTATGGTCTATATCTTGCATTAGAAGACACCCTCTACAATTGTTTAATGATACAATCTTCTACATGGATGTAGATAAAAACTTGGTTCTCTACACAAACTCTAGCTTCAGAACTGGTTGAGCCGTGAGCAACATAATTAGCTTCATTTTTAAAATGTTCACTATTTCAATATTTGATAAATAATCTACATGTTATTCTCTTAAGAGATGACACACATTCAGTATAATAAATGTAACTAGTTTTAACCTGTGACAATTTCACGGGTTTTCCTATTTGAATTTTCTGATTAATCTTAATTCTTCAGTAATGACTGAATAAGATCATGATGAGTTTTACAAAATATCCATAGAAATTCCCCTTTCACGTTGTTAAATACTTAAGCTTAACAACTTTAACTAAATATTGCAATAACAATCATAAATATGTATGCTGGTCATTCTTTCAAGAAGTGGGTACAAATGAAAAGATTTGAAATTAACTTTTGAAACAGGTGTCAAACATTTCTATCTTTCCTTTCTTTTAATTTTCTCACCGAGGCAAAGTAATGGCTCTGATGTGTTTTGTTTATTCAAAATGGAATAGTCCATTATTTATGTGGTATTGGCAGGAGACATTAAACATTTCCCTTTATTTCATTTTCTCACTAAGTGTCTTCCCTCCCTTTCCATGCAATCAAAACAGAATAGTCCATTATCAAGACATAATGGTTGTGCAAACTAACAGAGGGACAAGCACAACTATAATAGGATCATTGAATTTTAAGTTTCTTCTATTGTAATTTTTTTAATTGGAAACAGAAGAATAGAATTTTCATTTGTAAAGTGGTTTATATTTCATTTTTCTTTGTCTTTTGTTAAAGAGGAGTTACCTCAACACTTCTTGATATATTAGTCACTTTTTATATTTGGTAGAAACTCTGTAACAATAGCACCATTTTTTGTTGTTGTTGATTGCTGCTCATTAATTAACAGTAATTATTGTAGCCACAAATACTAACATTTAAAATTACACTAAAAAAATCATTGCATTTACATTGATTTTTGGAACATCCGCTTATGGTGGTTAGCTTGCTTAACTTAAATTCAATTTGTTCCATAAAAAATTTGCTGTTCAAAATCCTTTAGTCTTTGGGGAAGGAAAAAGACTTTTCTTGAATCTCTTAAAATAATGATGTTTATCTTATGGCTAACAATCAAAAGTGTCAATACAAAAACTTGCAATTTCTCTTACAAGATTTTCTGTTGGACAACTTAAAATTAGGGATTATTATTTAAATACAGAACAAAATAATTAGGCCAATGTGTGGATTATGTCAAGTTAATGTCGATCCTTATATTTCACAGCAAAATATATGGGATGAAATTAATCATTAACACCTGTCATGACTGGTAATTATCAATATTGCTTAGCAGTGATTATAGTTTAAGGGCCTTTTCGACATATTCTAAAATAACCTTTGTACAGGAAATATAACCTTATGCCAGACTTAGCTTTATACTTATAAATTAATATAATCTGTTTGACTTGGTACAATGCTATGTTTATTGACAAGTTCTCAATGTCAAAACTTTTTATAGTTCAACCTAAATAGTTGCTTTGTTAATGTCTTCCTCATTCCCCACCCTTATATTCTGTATCACCAATCTCTGTATTTCACTAATTGCTCCTCACAGTTAACTGTTTCCTTTGCTTTTCTCTCTCCCTTTCTCTCAATTACTATGTCCCCCTCTTTTATATATCTCGTGCTTTTTGTTTCTCTTTTGATTTTAATGTCAGTTATGTTTCATGAAAACTAATATTGATGTTAGAGCTTTTAGCTCTTAAAGTACATCAATCTGTATAACAAAAGTGATTTGTAACACTTTTTTTTTTTTTTTTTTAAACTTCATTTACCGTCAACATTTTCTTTAAGCAATGGATCTCATTTTTGTACTTACCATATCTTGTTCATATGAAAAATTTTGAATGAAAATTAAAGGCAAAAATGGGATTGTATTATACACAGCATGTTTTCAGAAAATTTACTCAGCTTAAAAATCTCATTTGAAATGGCAAAATTGCAAATACACTCAGCACAATAGATAAAACACAAAGTAGGCAGGTGTTGTTATCAACTGTTTACAAAAGCTATTTGATATGTCTGCAATATTTGTTCTTTGGAAATCAGTGTAATTGAATTTCTTTGGTCTCGAAACAGGATATTAACTGAAACTGATTTAAAAAAAAAAAAAAAATTTAATAAAGCGAATACACAAGATCTGTCATGTTTTGATAACATGTTACAACAAAAGCCTGACTATTGTATAAACGATATACTTTTTTTAGTTTTAGTTTATTTTGTTGTTGTTTTTTGTTTTTGTTTTTTCTCCTCCCCAAGCACTTGAAAATTGGGGTGATAATTGCATTGGTTGCTGTTTCATATTCCTCTGTTTATTGACACAAAGTATCCAGTTTGAAACCATCAAATCATTTGAGAAAAATAAAACAATATGAAAAAGATATGTAAACTCCCACCATATAAAGTGTACACTGGTACTTGTACTTTTAAACCATAAAATATTATAATTTATGTGGAATACAGCATTGATTTTAAGGGGTAATATGGTAAAACATTTAAAAAAAAAAAAAAATATTTACATAGGGATGGCTGTACTGGGTGGGGGTATTATACTCAAGGTTGTGATTATTTCCTGTTTTTAGCTTCACAAATACAGTTGTATTATACACAAAATACGGAAATGTTTTGTAGAATTTTAGTTGGCAGATTCCTACTATTTGCAACTGATATTCTACATAAATATCAACCTTCCAATAACCCAGTAATAGTCTCATTTGATGTGAAAGAATAAGTTATCAGTAATAAGTATTTTTAGTCAGTTATACATTAGATTTTTTTTTTTTTTTTTCCTGTTTTAACTAAATTTTCATCTAAAACAAGGCACAAGAGCCACAAAAGGTAGAGGGTTACTAAATGAGGTTGTGTGAGCAAGGGAGGGTAGGTAATAAGTGCAGATTATGAGAATATGTACAATTGGTAACAACTAAGACAAGACATTAAGTGGTTAAGATTGTATTGTTTAAGGAAGCACCCTTTCAGGATTCTGTTCCATAAAGTAGTGGCTCTTAGGAAAATCTCTCTGAATAGAACTTTAAGAAATACACTGAAATAACTTGTCCTGAATAGAAATAGGATTTGTTTACAGTAATTAAAAGTTGCAAAATTCTGGTCAAATTATAAGTTCCACTTTTTATGCAATCATCTGCGGGAGGTGGAAGCCAATGACCAAGCAAATGATAATTTATTCCAAGGATTGGTATTTGCCATACCAAACTGTCTATTGATAAACTGAGTGCAGAAACAAAACAAAAGTAATATTTACAGATATAATTTCTAATCTTGTTGAAAGAAACCAAGTTGAGAATTCCTTCATGGGTAATGGCTATGCAAACAATATTTCTGACCAAGGTTCATTTTTGGATACAAATTGCTTACTATGCTTTAATTTCATAATCACACCTGGATAATCCAAAGGTTATCGATGGGGGAAGGGGGTTCGTGGCAACCACAATATTGTTTCTAAGTATTCATTGGCTGTGCTAGCAGCTGAATCCTTGACCATGATGATGCTTTTTTTTTTTTTTTTTTTATTGAATGTCACTGTCTTGAGTATGAATTATTGGCCTTTTAGGAATTCCATCTAAGCAGAAGTTATTTAACATTGTCATCTACCTTTCAGAGGTCAGCTAACTGACTACCAATGATTGCTGCCCAAAACATAACTCCTCCTCATCCTTGCTGGCACCCTAACAGGTTTAGATTTCTCCTTTAGGCACCACCCATTTTGCCAACTGTCAGGACTATCAAGCATTGCCTACCACTTCTACATATCATTTTCTGAAATCTAGTTTTGTATCCTGTCTGGCCCAACTGACACTTGTAAGATTACTCTTCAAAGGAAACTGGACAATTGGTTCAATGCCCAATGGCTTTAAATGACTTTTTGCTACAACTAAGTGGGTGCTTGTGCTTCTCCATTTTCATTTGAGTTTCTGGATCCTCTCTCTCTCTCTGTCTGTACGCTTTCTAACAAATTAGGAATTTATCAGTTTCTGAGCTTATTTTATGAAGCATTTGAACAATGTTTGCCTTGTTCAAACATACTTTGCCACCCATTTTGCATAAAAATTGGAACAGTGGCAATGAAGTGATATCACCAAAATGGATGCTATTTTGTTGCACATTGGAACGCAGTATAACATATACACACAATTAACTACTAAAAAGTTGTCGGTCGTATCAAAAAAAAGGATTCCCCTCAAACTTATGATTGATCTGATCAGATATTACTAAGTAGGTCAGGCTAAACATTTTGCGCAACTTTCTCATTCATGAAAGTTTTGGTTAATGACCAAATTAATAAAATATTAATATGCAATGTTGAGGAATATATTAAATATTGGTTTTTCACCAAACTTGTTTCCATATATGGATATGTATGTAAAATATATAGCATGTAAGTATTTGTCCTGATGAATTTCATTGGTTAAAAAGAACTGACAAGGGGTATCTAATTTCTTATTGTATTTTTCCAATTTTTAGATAATATGTTGAGTATTGTGGCCAAAATTGTGGATAAATTCTGATCATAATATCCAACACCTAGTTGGAAAAATGACAATACAAAATTAGACATGCCTTGGTGATATTTTTTTTTTTTTGTAAGAAAATGATTGATTTAAAATCATCATTATAATTTGTTGAGAAAAATGCATTTCAATATTACTCGATGATCTTGCCAATGTGACCTCTATCTTCTGGGTTTCTCTTTCTTTATTTTGGATAGGAATCATTCCCTTGTTAGAACTTAAATCAAGGGTAGGGGATTTCAGTGAGAGGACAGGAGGTTGTGACTCCTGAGGTCCCCTTTTGATCAAAATGATATATAATTATCCAAGTCGCCTAGGTAATGTAGTTTTCAGAATATACATGCTTATGAGTGTCTATCTCTCCAACCCTAGAGGAAGAGTTCATTAACAGACAGAGGCTACAACTTTATATAAACTGTGTATCACACTTTATTGCAGGTTACATTTTTGTTGATATTTTGATTTATTAAACATTGTACAAAAGTGAAACTTGCTTCATTGGAAGATTCCAAGTAGGTAAATATGCAGTGAAAATATCAAATCCTATTGATAACATAACGTACATAGCTTATGTAGTTTAAAGTGTTTTTAACTGTCAAACTTTATTGCAGGTTTACAAAAATGTCACTGAAGCGACATCTTACAGTTACAGACACAAATTGTTTCAGGTACTGCAGAAGGCTTATCTTTGAGTGAATTAGCCAAAGAGCTTAGTCAGAATATAAGAACATTGAAGGTCATATGTGAAAAATCCCTTAACCGAGACTAGATAAAGGAACAAGATTGTATCCCAACATTAAAAAAAATATGTAGACAAGTGAGAAAAGACCATTGTAGTACAAGTGCTGCCATATTTGAATGTATTTGGTTTGCTCCTTTGTCTAGAAACACCCTTAAAGAGAAGGCAAGAAGTGTTAAAGCCATCACCAGACCCATAACAAGAAGCGTATTGCTTGGGCACAGAAATATATGAAGACCAATTTCCAAGATATTCTCTTCAGGGATGAGGCCAGAGCTACCATGGGTGGCTCTTCAGGGATGAGCCAAAGCATGGGTAGCACTTGGAGTCTCTTGCCCATATTGCATTCAACATCACCAAGGAGCGGGTGGTGTTGTGTTTTGTGCTAGCATCATAGGGAATGAACTTCTCAGACCTTTTTGAGTTCCAGAAGGTGTCAAACTGACCAACAATTCCTACACTGCATTTCTAGAGAATTTTTCAGCCTAGTTGGATGATTTGCCACCCTCATGTAGACTGGTTGATTTTCATGAATGACAATGCTCCATCACATTCAGCCAAGGCTACAATTTCGTACCTCACAACTTGGGTATTCTAAGAACACACACTTAAGACTTGACCTCCTTGTTCTCCTGACCCTAACCCTATTGAGCCGCTATGGTCAATCTTGAAGAGGAAAGTTTATGAAGGAAGTGTACAGTTTTCATCAAAGGATTCCCTGGGGGTGGGGGGAATCAAAACTCACTGGGACAATAACATCTCAAATTATTCTGCTAACAGCTTGTGTGGACAAAATACTGATGTAATTTCTAAATATGGAAGTTACGTAGACAAAGTACATCACCAGCAATCTAATTGTATTTTTTTTTGTATATATTTTGCTTTCATTCTTTAGTCATGTGCTTCATTACAATAAAATGGTAATATCAAGAAATTACCCTAAATTTATTCCCTTAAATTGGCATTTCTGTACATCTGCAATAAAGATTGACACAGTTGAAAACACTTTAAAATACATAACATAACATATGTAGCTTATCAATATGATTTAAAATTTTCACTGCATACTTGTAAAAATCTTTCAGTGTACCAAGTTTCACTTTTGTACAATGTTTAATAATAAAAAATATGACCTGTAATAAAGTGTGATACACAGTTTATATAGATATATACTCTCTTGATACTAAACACTTTTACCCATAAATATAACAAAACTATATAGATATATAGATATTCACAATATCATACATGACAAAAGTGGGAACATTTATTTGATGATTTGAGAATTTTATATAATTTTCTTTGTGAGAATTACATTTCATCAGCTCTTTAAGCTCTCGTATATGTTTTTTATCTCACACTTCAGAATAATTTTAATTTGCTTCAATATTCTTCATGTGAGGTAACAATAACATCCTCTTAGTGCTCTTGAATTGGTGATATGTAATTTTTCATCTCATTGCACACACACATTATTCTTATTGTCCTTTTTTTTTTTTTTTTTCTTTTTTTTTTGTGCTTCAGTGAATTGTAAGGATAACCAATTTTGATTCTATTTAAAGCTGACTCCTCCCAACTTTAGATTACTGCTCATGTCCCTCAATTTTTGAAATCTTCATTCTCTCTGTTCCTGGAATATAAGGAATACAGAAGTCAATTGTGCAGCTATTTTTGTTGAGTTTTTAAAATAGTAAATTACCCATCGGAATTCCTCTTAGTCAAGCTTAGATTAGGTAATGGCATATAGTTACTGATGTCCACGACGTATATCAACATTTTATCTTTGATAAGTAAACTACTCAAATACTCAACTCTATTCACAGGGGAACAAAACGTCCTTTCATGTATAAAACTTTGAACTATTTCTATTAAACAGAAATCCTCTTTTTCATGTTCTTTTAATGTAACAAAAAAGTCAAAACCTGCAAATTTTTGGTTTTTCTTGCAAATAAAATATTTTAAAAATACAAATAAATAAATAAAAAAAAAAGGTTTTTCTTTCAATCCACTATTCATCGCCATGGTTACATGAATATGCCCCAAGCATGAAAGAATTCATTTTTCATGTGAGATATTTTTCTATATAATCCTCTTCCTTATTAATGCACTTAATTCAGTTCTTCTATTATGTGCCATGGTGATCATGCCTCTCCACAACTTCCTTTTCTTTGTAGTTTAAAGACAGATTGAACATCATACAGTAAAATCTTCAAATTGAATGTCAATAAACTTCTCAATCCATTCCCAAAAATATTGTGTATCATTTAGTATTAACATCAAAAGGAAAATAACGGCTCAAATAGATTTCTAAAATATGAACATTTAAAGAAAATGGGCAGTGCAAATAACCCCCCCTCTCCCAATTTAAAGTGAAGTATTGATTTCCTGTGCATTAGGAGATCCAATATTAATTAGCAAAATTTGGGCAAGAATCATTTTCTTTTTTCCTGTTATTTACAAAGGTTGTCTTGATTTTATACAAGAATGAGGATCAAACTCATGCAATAGTAATAATCAGACTAGGCCACTAACCATCACCTACAGCAAATACACTAAGATACCATGATGTATTTGTTAATCTACTTAACTAGTATAATTACCTGCTACTTGAAGAACCGGTTTGTGAAAATGCGTGTGTCCAATTGCTGGTAAAGCAAAATTCATTTATTTTAAGTTTGATGGTTTCTTGAAATTTGGCATTAAACATTTCTTAATGTTATCGAAATAGTTTAAAAGGAAAAGAAAAAATTTATTCAAACATGTTTCGTTGAATAATAAAGACATATTGTGTCTACTTACTTTTATACAGATTCTTTCCAGTTGTCTTATCAGATGAAAAAGTCCTAAAAAAAATCTCATAAGTCCTAATATAAGTGGAATACCACACTAAACCTAGTGAAAAAAAAAAAAAAATAATTATATATTATGCAAAATTTAACACAGCCAACTTAATCATACACAATAACTTCAAATTCTTAAAGCACTTTATATCAAAATCAACCCACCAACACTCAACAAAATTTATTACAAATATAGCAACAACATATTAAAATGCATATAACATTTAATGCCATTTTACATTCCTGCCAATTCCTGGTCAGCTCCCTTATATTGAAATGCTTGTTTTGTTAAAAAATTCCATAACTACAACGGATAAATTTAAAATAGCTATGACAGGGTGTATTTAAAACAAAAAAAAAAATCACAATGGAATGCAAACTTTATTTAATGTGTTTGTCTTTGTAATTTACCCCTGAAAATGATCTTAGAAAAGGTTGAAACTAATTGGGTTAATAAAAAAAATCTATTGTGCCTTCCTTGATGAATTTCATCTTAACATCAAGAAACTGATTATATACTGATCCTTTTCAGTAGTCTAAAAATAAGTAGACACAATATGTCTATTATTCAATGAAACATGTTTTAATGAAGATGTAAGGTAGCAGCGAGACGACGTGTATCTGCCTCGATCCTCGTTGCCGTGAATGTCTTGTTTAAGTAGCCCACTCTCGCCTCTCATGTAAGCGGGCGAGTCTACTTCTATGGGGGTGTGACGCCAAGACCATTCCGGTCTTGTAACTGGGCGTCTTAGGTTCGATTCCACCTCTACAGAAGATATGTGTGCAAATAGACACTACTGTCCTAAAGAAAGGCTATCTTTTATATTTCTTATTCCAGACAGTTGTACAAACAGCGGCAATTGTAGCATTCTCTGATATTCGTTGTTGTTTACAAAGGTATTTTCTGTTTAATTCCAGTGGCTTTTTATTGCTGCATGACCCAGATAAATTCTGCATTATGTCCCTTTGATTTATATCTTGTTCCTTAATTGCATTTTATATCCAATTTAAAAACTAACCTCGGAGCCGGCTTTTGGGCCTTTGACCTTTTACCTTCATCGTCTTATGTATGTAAAAGTTATAAGAATTTAGGAATCATAAAATTATTTTATGTTTATTTGACACTTTAATTCGGTGTAATCTTTTCTTTATGCAACCGTAGTTTGTTTACATTTATTTTGTGCGCAATTTTTATTTTCTTATAAAATCACCATTCCTTATGTTTCCCTTCACATAAAGTCACTCTTAAAAGACATTAGGGAATCTGAGCTAATGTAATAGTTTGAACATGTCACAGTACGCATGCTTGAAAAAAACAAAAACATATGAGCAACGTACTGTGCTCTACTTAAGTTTTAATTACGGTTTAGAGACAGTCAGTTGTGAGGAAAAGCGAAATTAAAGTTAAACCTTCAATAAAGAACTTTTTTTCTTTTCTTTTTTTTTTTTTTAACCTTTCACTCTGTTTGATATTTAACTTTAAATGAGTTATTTCATTTTTTATTGCATAACTCCAGTAGTTACTACCTGTTAATTCAGGTCGTTTATAATTTGTCAAGATCAAAAAAATACATTGCATTTTATTTATATAGATTGAAGATATGTGTAAAAAAAAAAAATTCAGATTTTATCTGAAAGTAAATTCCTAATTCTGTCAAGATATGATAAAAATATGGTTTTAAGGTATGTTATATTTATGGGTAAAAGTGCTCAACATTAGGGATACAGCAAACATTTTCACTTAGTTACTTGAAAAACTAAAACGAATACTAGTAAAATACCACCATGAAAAATGCAAAGATACACACTAGTGTATATGCGATGTAGGACTAAACCAAATAGATAAGGAATCCGTGAAAAAACAAGAAAAAAGTCAAACAAATTAAGTAAATATAAAAAACGACAAACTACAAATGAAGACATAAACACAAGTAAATGTAATAATAATCGACAAGAATTAATAAAGTAACTAATAATAAATGGGTCAAACATTAACAATAACTATAAAATAGTTACAAATAACCACATTTGGATCCACAATTATTTCTACTCAAACTCCTCTAGAATAATTTGAAATATAACTGTTACTGATGACTCAATAACCTTGAGGATAATACAGTAGACCTCATTACAGATAATCCACCATTGATCAGCATATATAGTCAAGCCAAAACACATGGCCTGAAGATTGTGTACAAGAATGAATTGGTGTTGACCTCAGTGTCCACTCTTGTATTTATTTACATGCATAAACACACAGGTCCCTCCAAAAGTAATGCTTCTTATTATGTATACTCTTGATACCTGAAGCAAATGTTAGTGGCATTGATAGTAAAAGGCAAACCTTCCTGTTAATAAACCATTTTTACTTTCTACAAATAGCAGCTAAGTGGTAATCTGATAAAATGTCATGAAAGTGTGTTGTGTTACTGAATACTTCAATATATATATATATATATATATATATATATATATATATATTAAAAATATATATCAAAATCAAATCCACTGACATTTATCTACACTTGCTGAACATTTACAGAGACCAAATGATGGATGTGAGCCCAGTTAGGTGGTGTGTAAAGCATTTCAGCAGTGGCGACAATGATGAGTGAAAGAAACCAAATTGAAGGCAGCCAGGCACACATTATACAAAATGAAGACCTCATCTTCATCACTATCAAAAATGCATAGACAATGGTGTTGATAATGTTGAAAAATGTCTTGTAACTGAAATCTTGCTCTATCAAACAGTGTTATTGTGTTCCATCAGTCTGCTGCAGTTTCTATGGAAACTTGTTACTTTCAGAGCAATTCTCCTATGAACACTTATAAGAGGTGAAAAAGGGACAAAGACAAAACAAGCTTTCTCGCATAATTGAAACACAGCTGAAAAGGTTTTAAAATTGAGATGCATAAAAAAAAAAAATGAAAGCAAGGATGCAATAGAAATTGTCTATAGGAAAAGACAATTTTTTTTTTTTTTTTTTGCTTAATGGATATTTATTAAATACCCTTCTATTCAGACTAATATCTTCATCTTGGGTGTCATACTCATGTTTCAATTAAGATCGCAATACCTATCTCAAGATAAGGCCATATAATAAAGTTAATTCCTCATCTCAAAAATTTTACCATTTTTTTTTTTTTTAATATTTACATAGATAACAAAAGAGAGGTATCTAAGGTTCAAATGCATTTTAAAGATTTTAAAATCTTTCTTGAGGCTTTAATTTTAATTCCAAGCTAATACATTAAATTTAATATTCCCACTAAGCAAAATGTTTTACTGTATTTGAAACTGAATTTACATTGATTGAAGTTAGTTTTTCACCTTATCAGTAAAATCTATAAGTTTGTCCAAATGGACAGATATGGTATATTTATGTAATATATATACTACAAAATTCTTTTTAAAATACTGGGGATCATTGAATTGTACTGAGCTTTTCCATTTATGATTATTAAATACAATTTTAATTTAATAAGAATATCACTTAACTGCTACAAATTGATACAGAATTTCAAAAGTTTGTGAATTAATCTAATTAAAATTAAAAAAAAATTAAAACAATTTTTGTAAAAATTCATTATTCATTAGAAAAAATTATTTTGAGACAATAAGTGTCTATAATATATTTTATTAGTAAAAGCAATTTTCTAATTAAATAATGTCTTAGTTTTATTACATTTTATAATTCAAAGCAAATTTTCTCCTGCTGGGGGTGCTGTTTGACCAAAAAATAAACAAATATTTATACCCATTATAGTAAATATAAAGATTTCTGAAAAACTTAAATGAGGTGAGTTATTTATATTACAAAAATTATCTAAAAATGTAGCATTTCAAAAATAATTAATTTGTGAATGAAGGTTGCAAGGGATGAGGGTGAAAATGAGAAGATACAGAAGACACTAGAACATCAGTGTTAGCCTAAATTGTAATGGGATTTCTACGGGTCCAACAAGTTTGATTCAGGTCTTCACCTCTTCAGAATAGCTAATATTGTCGGCAAGCTGAGGCCTGTGTGCCAACCTGAGTCAAGCTTAGTATTTACTAGAGAGAATGTCTGATCACCAGTTGGCTTGTGTCGTGTGTTTTATTTTTTTTAATTCATGTTGATTATGTAAGAATGGATAATCCTTCAGGATAATCTATCTCCCTGCTTTTAATGATTCATTTTTAATGAATGAGCGCTACTACTACTTCTACTACTACTAATAATAATACAATTACCATATGTCAGTCTAAGACCTTCGTAGAATCAATCGATTATGAACCTAGTCGGGTTGTCTCGTGATTATCCCAACCACTGTGTACACGATGAACATAACAAAAAAAAATAAATAATAATAAAAAACGATATATTCTCTGAAAAAGAAAAATATTATCTGAAAATTGTTGAATGACAGTCAATGTCACGTGATTCGCTCATTATCTGATTGGCGGGGTGGGAGTGATTTAGCAGAAGTCACCGACATTTTTTCAGAGCCAAATCTTTTAATCGCCTCTCCGTCTTTTGTCCTTGCCATTCACCACAAATACAATGTGCGAGTGAGCACACACAGATTTAAAGCAGAGAAAAAATAAGTCTAACATGGACGGAACGCTGAATAAAACCTGAACAATGTTTTGCTTAACTTTTCAATCAATGCTGATACAAGGTCAGAGTAACAAATCCAGTTTTAGCTTGAGTGATTTCCTCGCTATAATACACTATAACAGGCGCCTTATAAGGAAGGTTCAATAGAGAAAAAAAAAAAAGAGAACGCAATGTCTTACCCATTCTTTAACACAGAGGTGTGTGTTTTTATGACGTGTTGACGATAGCCTTATGTTTGGGAACTTTTTCTTGTCAACTGTAACAACTACAGTGTAACCCGGATATAAGAGAGATTTTCTCTGGTCCCAAATTAGAGCCTGTGAAACCCGGATATAAGAGACTTCATTCTCCGGTCCCGACAACTCTCTTATATCCGGGTTACATTGTACTTGACGAATATAACGTGAACGCTTACATTTTTAACTACTTAGTAACCTTAAAAATTTAAGAAAATATTCTATTTTACTGAATTTTAGGTACTTTCATTACACTCTAACTTGGGAAGACGCTTGTTGAGAAAATGTTTGAAAATTACCAATAAATTTTAACTTTACTATAGTTACCGCTCTCATTTTCTAATAATGTCACGTTTGGACATCTGTATTTAAAAAAATTTACATTTATAGAGACAAAATAAATTCAAAATTGTTTTTAAAATATTAGGGGTCATTGAATTTCCGTTTAAATACGTACAGTCTTAATTTAATAATAATATCACTTACCACTGTAAATTGATAAATTTTAAAAATTTATAAATTACTGATTAATGTTTTTTGTAAAAATTCCTTATTCAGTGAATTTTTTCCTACTTAAGGCAGTGTAGTCCATAGTATTTCTATATAAAAGCAATTAATAACTTTTTTAATTAAATAATGTCTTGCATTTTTTATTTTACGATTCAGAGATAATATTTCCTGTTTTCTGCAACGACTTGTCCTTAAAACGAATATAAATATTATGCCTTATAAAAAAAAAAAAAGGATTTCTTGAAATTTCATAAAATTAAATAAGTGGATGTTAACATGTAAAAAAAAAAATGTTCTCACAGAGATTTTCTAAAATAGAAAATTAAAGAATAATTTCATTCATTTGTGAATAAGTTCTGAAAGTTTCATTAAAATCCGACAATTATTTGATTTTTGCAAGAATTTACAAAAGAATGTGTTTTTCACCACACAAATAAATCGTTCAATTTTCTCGTAAAAATTTATGACTGAGCGTTGAGGCCAGAAGAAATATGTTTGAATGAACGTTTCATAGTTTCAAAGAAACAATTCAAATGATTTTATTAAATTTCGGGCATTTTTTTTCATCATTTTTAGCGAATCTTTGAAGGTACTTAGCAATATCTAATTTGTCTAAGATTTCTGCCATTAATTTTCTGCGCTGTTCCATGCTAACGCTGGTCCAAGCTGGTTGTTGGTCGCTGGCCGCTTCGACCCACACTGTCTTTGCTCACGTTGTGTTTTTGATCTCAGAGCAGTAGAAGATCGAAGGTCGTAGTCTCACAGCGCTGGTCGAACCATAGAGAGTGTTATATTAAGAAAAAAAATATCTTCACGGCGAAAAAATAAAACTAGAGATTCGTGGGGTTAATTTTCAATTAGTTCTCGGTACAACAAAAATTAACCCTTCTCACATCAACCTTTCGTGACACTGGGCCTTGTTTAAACTTCTGGAAGCCTGGGTACAAAGTCCTGGAATCAGGAATTCTAGCTAGCATTGATTTCAGAGGTACTCAATGCAGCATTTCAGCCCCAAATCTTCAAGCTCCCCAAAGTCATCTGCTTGTATGCATTTCAGCCCAAAACTGGCATGGGGGCCAAAGGGTTCTGGGTGTTCGTTGAGTCTGTAATTTTCATTAATTCAAAGAAGTGTTTTCTTTGTTTCCTATTTCTGCTTTCTTAATCAACTTTCCAAATTTGGAAAATTATCCACCTTCCTTGGAATTAGTTGCAGCGATTGCTTTTCCCTTAACTCCCACCTGCTTCACATCTCTCACCGCTACTCTGTACAAGCGGGACTAAACTCTGCCCTTCCTCATTTCTTCTCGGTATTCTAACTTTTCCCACCTCTCAGGGCGCATAACTCTCATTGTGACAAAACTGATTTTTTTTTTTAATGCATAGGAGAAAGGGCGTGGTTTATTCTCCTAATTAATTTCAATTCTCTGACTCTTTTCGCGCAAACCAGAACATCTTAACACGACATGATTAGTCTTCATAACCTCACACCTAAGAAAAAGGGTTCATTCCTTGTTTTTGTCAGCGAAAAATAAAAGGATTTCCATCTGGTTCTCTTTCCGTTAATGTGTTTTTCTAATTTTTCCAGGAAGAGAAAAACTTATTTCCTAAATCTGTTTTCGTCAATGAAAATATATGTTTACCTAAATTCTCGACAAAGAGACTCTGTTTTCCATAACTGAGCCGGTCACCGTCTCAGCAAAAAACTCAAACCAGATCAACTTCTTGGCAAGACATGATGATCTTCTTAACTTCAACCCTAAGAAAGAGGGTTCGTTCTCTGTTTTCGTTATTTTAAACTGAAAGTAATATTTGTTTCAATTCAAATTAATTAAACTTTAAATCAAGTAATTTTTATCAAATAAAATTTCAGAAAAGTGTATTTTATTTTTGAAAGATTTTTAATAAAGAGAATTATGTTGTGTTAACAGATTTGTCAATATGGACGATTTCTTTCATTTTACTAATAATGAGAAAAAAATAATTCCAACCAATTTAAATTTAGTTTGAAATACAATAAAGTAGGTGCCTCCACAGATTCGCTAAGAAATGAGCATACCATGAAGAATGTCACAAACTTAATAAAAACAAGGTTTTATCGTCAACATCTGAATTTTAGCGTCTTTTTTTTTTTGCGGTGAAGTACAGATTGATTTGGAAATTCTTGCAAAAATCAAATAATTGTCGGATTTTAATGAAACTTTCAGAACTTCCTAAATAATGTCTTGCATTAAATTTATCAAAAAAGAGATAAAGTCATTTCTCCGAATATGCTTTCATCATCATGTTCTTGATAGATAAAAAAAAAAAAAACTTTTAAGAGAGAAGAAATCCAAACGTCCCATTCGCAACGAAGAAAGTGTGTGTGTCTCTGTCTGTCTGTCTCTCTTTCTCTCTCAGTTTGGGTTAACCCTTTCCTCTTCCTGCTTACAATTACTATTTAACCACATCACCGCCTCAGTGTCACATTTTGGTTAGAATTTTTATCCTTTTTAGTGCGTAACCTTAAATTTGTATGAGTTTTTTTTTTTTTTGTGGTAAACGTATTTATTTGGAAATTCATGCAAAAATCTGATAATTGTCAGGTTTTAATAAAACTTTCTGAACTGATTCGAAATTATTTTTTAATTGTTCCATTTTCTCGGAAATCTTTTTAAACATATTTTCCGTTTTTAACAATTGTTACTCCCTCTCAAACATACTTATTTTTTAAATTAAATTTCGAGATTTTTTTTTTTTTTTTTTTTAGCGTCTTTTTTTGCGGTCAAGTACATATTGAACAGATATGTTGAACGTAGAAAAAAAATTAGATAAGCTTCGTCTGTCAAACTGTCAACACCTTAAATAAACAGCTACCGTCGTGTTAAAAAATACATTTCTACGATATTTTAAATTTTAAGTAATATTTGTTTGAAATCAGATTAATTAAATGTGAAATCAGCTAATCTTCCTCAAATAAAGTTTCAGATTACAATTGGAAAAGATAAATGGTTTTGAGAATTTAAATTTTTACTGAATTCCGCTGTGAAAAGTTTGAACCCCCCAAGTTTTTTTTTTTTTTTTTTTTTTTTTGTCAATTTAACTTTCAATGGTACCTCCCACTATCGATAGAATCAGTGGCGTAGCGTGGGTGGGACCGCCAGGGAGGTAGACATGGACGCAACATTTCAAAAGAAAAAAAAAAAAAGTGTAATAAAAAATAGTGCCCCCTCCCTCTCGCACAGTACTCCAGAATACTTAATAAAATTTATCAAAGATCTACAATGAGCCAAGAATAACCAAGCAATATGCTTAATTGAAAGAGATTTCATTCATGGTCAGAGATGTTTCGACTTGAAGGCACACAGCAAATCAATGTGATTGATCATCTTCAGTATGACTGACCCTTTCCAAACACGCCCGTCTACTCAGTCCCATTTCTGTAGTTCATACTAAAACTATTCAGAACAGACCTTAGTTACAGTTTTACGAAGGCTATATACGGTTTTGGATTCAGAGTTTTCCTTCTCTTGTACTGGTTGTCAACTACGGATAGAGAGTTTAGTTTTTGTAACCCATAGCTGGGGAGAGATGAATTCCTATCTTTCCCAAGGATATTTGTGCAAAAGTGAGAGTAACAGTTTTGATCAGAATTCGAATTCAGCTCATCAAGGCCTCTTTCCGAGCCACCAACCATTACGCCACCTGTACATTCAGATTTAAAAAAAAAAATGGCAAATTAAAACCAAGCGATTTCAAATAAATTTTGCGCATCCTGGTATTAAATACATTTTAATTTAATATCAATATTTTCTTAACCCAAGAAGATTAATTGTATTTCGAGAGAGAAGAGAGGAGGGGAAAAGTGGGAAGGAAAGTGTAAGTGTCTCGTAGCTTTGTGAAACAGACGGGTGAATGTGTAAAGGGAATTTGGTTTAAGTCGAGCGTTGCGACGCGTTGCTGTCTATTGCCGGTTGTTTCTCCTTCTGCATTGGAAGAAGGGTAGTGCTAATGGTTTTGGGGGTGCAATACTTGTCTCGCCCAGAGTGTTGCCAACCTACGCTACGCCCCTGTATAGAAGAAATATGACAATAACCATGACTATTTATATAAAATTATTTTTTTAATTTAAAAATATATTTTTATAACATTTATTGTTCAAGTAAATTTAAACGCATAACAATCGGTGCATTTCTCTTTTATTTTTAATCGCACAGGCTTTAAGCACAACATAGCGAACGCACGCCAGCATAGATGCAAAAAAGGCCCCGGATCGCGTGCGGACATTTCTGTCAAAACCAGTTACATCCGGGCTTTCGTCGTTAGTAGTAGAACAGAACAGAACAGATACGGGCCTCTCTGCAACTTGTCTAAATCCGGATTTCTGTCAAATGTTTCCTGTCAATAAAACCGTCGGGCGAAACAGCAATGGGCAAGACACGGTGTCTTGTGAAATCGGTTCCGTGAACATTTTGAGCTTAAAGTTGCTGTGCCGTCCTGTAGTTTTTGAGGCAGTGTTATTTTGTTACCTTGAGTCTCTTTCCCTTCACTACCTATTACGCCCCCGAAGTTCTTGGGCGAGCAATAGGTTAGGTATTTTACGCCTCAAGACACCGTTGCTGTACATTACAACGCACAAACCTAACTGACTTTATTCTTCAAAAACAATTCCGTACTAATTCCATCCATCCATTTCTTATTTTTTTCTGACTTCAGTCGTCTTGACTTTTAATCGATGTATTTCACGAGGATTTTCGCGGACAACTTTCGCGAAATTGTAGTGAGGCTCTATTATTTTCTGCTAGTCTTTGCACTGCAGTTAGGCTGGCCTTTGTAGGCGACCCGGGCAAGCTACTTTTGTTCTGGAACTGTAGTTATGTATACTTATACCCACAAAAATCACATGCGGCTTTGAATAAAACGTGCCGCTAATACAAGGTGTGTAAATTCGTTAAGAAACTGGTAAAAAAAAAGGACAAATTCACTAGACAGCTATCCGAAGTGCTTGAAGAAGACCCCCCCAATATATGAAAGTGAAACTAACTGCGCTCCCTAAAAAAGGAATACCGAAAAGCCATAATTATGAACACGACAATGAAATCAGACACGGCAAATCATGTATGGAGAAAAACGGATAGTCATCAACCCCTGTGGAATAAAGTAAAAATTCTAGACAGAAAAGAACACTGGAGAGTCGAATGTTAGTCTATGAGGACTTTTTTCTTAGTAAGCCTAGCAAAGAAATAAATACAATATGTGATAATTGTCAACGGAATGAGAACAATAGATTAAATAAAGAGTTCAGTTCGAAATTCCCTGAAGGTTTCCTGGATCGACAAATATCTGAGGACACAACCGCCGAAACATTGAGATAATAAAAACAAAGCGCTTTGCCACGGTCTTTTTCCTCTAACTCAACGAGGCCCAAAAGATCAACGCCGGCGCCCCCAAGGTTCAATTCTCTGTCCAACTGTCTGTCTACTTTACATAAATGATCCGTTGAAGAGTATACACCGACCATTTGTGAATTTCTATGCTGATGATATAATGGGTGCAATTCCAAAACTCTAGATCAAGGGTCAGCAACCTACGGCCCGCGGAAAGATTTTGACCCGCCCGCGAGCCTAATTACCAATGACTCTATTTTTAACATGAGAGACGACCTTCAAATGAAATTTGTTATATGTCATTTTCCATAGAATGTCTACACATCTCAGTGCACTAAAAATATTAGACTATCTGCCAGTTATCTTTCATAAGACTTATTTTACCGAGTTGCATTGCCTACGTTTAATGTCAAATAATAGATACATATTTGTTATAACCCTTGGCTACATTAAAAGATAACAGAAGCGAAAGGAACGATAAAGTGAAAGAAGCCAGGGAGGGACTGACATGCGAGGTAGCAGAAACCTAAAGACAGTTAAACATACGCGCATTATACATACATGCCTCATGAATGTATGGATGATACCGCATGTGTACGTACGTAAGTGTATATGTTTGCAACTATTTGTACTCATATGTATGGGTATATGTGGTTCATTTTTGTTTGATGTGTGTGTGGTTCGTTTGTGGAACAGTTTTCAATAACAGTTTCAAACTTACACGTCATAATTTCATCCATTTCACTTCGGTTGATTTTTTTTCACTTTGAAGTATTTTGACGTTCCTTGAGGAAAAGTAATTTTTATTAGGTGTTTTTTTAATTTTAGATTTTCTTTTTTTTTTTTTTTTTATTTCTCAATGTTTATTTTCATTATGGTTTTAAATATTTAGGTTGACAGGGGTCTGCATATGTAATTTTCCATAATTTTTTTATTTATGGCCTTCGTCCGGCCCGCGACCCGTCACTTATAACACGATCCGACCCGGGGGTCGAATGAGTTGCCGCCCCCTGCTCTAGATGATCAGAACTTGGCAGCTGATCTCTCTTCTGATTGAGCTCTAACAGTTCAGTGGAGGAAAAGCTGGCTGGTCATATTTAATGCCTCAAAGACCAAACGAGTGATGTTTCATCATTACCGAGCGAGGCCAGAACTTTCGCCGATCACAATGGATAGGTGTTCCCTCAAGGTGGCCCCGCTCCTTCAGCGCCTGCTTAGCCTTAAACTCAACCCTGATCTCAAGTGGAACTTGTACATATGATCCATCGCTAAAGGTGCTGAAAAGATTGTTGGTTCCCTGTACCACTCCAGTAAGAACCTGACTCCTCCTGCTATCCTCTACCTTTACAAAAGCTAGATAAGGACGAAAATGAAGTACAGCTGCCATATATGGTGCCCAGTCTTCACTTTCTAGTCTCGATAGAGCCCCAAACGTGTCTCCGTCTCCTTGTGGGTAACGAATTATTTTCCCCTCTGCAATCCCTTTCTCACAGACGAAACCTAGCAAGCCTTTCGCTGCTCTATCGCTATTTCTATGAAAAGTGCTCAGACACACTACATTCCTTAGTTGCACCAGTTCTAAAATTCACGACTAAAACCTGCCATGCTACTCACATTGTAGCGAACTACCTTCATTCCCTTTCTATTCCATTGGTGAGATGTAAATTCCATTCGAGTTGCTTCTTTCAACCAACAACTGCTCTGTGGAACCAACTCCAAGGAGGGTGATTGATGCAAACGTTTGGTCAAAGAAAGGTTTCTTTTTACCCCTGTCGTATCCATAAAGAAATACATAAATAAAAATTAATTATAGTGTGAAAAATAATTATAATAAAATAGTTATAACAATTATAATTATCATTAATCATTTTAAACTAATGAGGATCGACCCCACTTTTCTCCTCTGCACACACAAATACTTGACATTCTCACTATCAGACAAGCAGTACACACACACAGGTCGTTAAGACGTGCGTCAACGAAAATCTCGGTTCCTTTTCCTTTTTCAGGCCATAACAGTAACATTATTCTCTTAGCACTCAACATCATAAATGAGGTAAGAAAACCCCAGACATTTCTTGTATTTTCCAACTAAATTATCAGGATCTCTCTCTCTCTCTCTCTCTCTCTCTCTCTCAAACCTTACGAGAAAGATTGTATAAACTTTGTTTATTCTTTATCGTATCCTTGTATCTCTCTCGTGTCCCCAACACCACACTTTTCGGTTCACCTTGAGGACGCATGGCCCAGTGGATAAAGACGTTGGTTATATCCAGTCACTAGACGCAAAGAGTTGTGAGTTCAATACCAGGCTACAGCAGTGGAGAACCAAAAAACTTGGAGAGTTGGGTTAAAGGGACATCCGGAAGAAGCATGGTGCGTGGAACTAGAACAATCTACCCCGGTGGACGAAATAAAGGGGTAGGTTCGAAATTCCAATCACTTGAAGAATGCCGGATGGTACAACGGCCGAAACGTTGTGAATATGGCAATGAAGATGAGGAAAACAATCCGAATAATGTAAATAATCATAATACCTCATCTCGGAGATATAAACAGACATTTTCTCCCCCTTTTTTGTTGTGATCCGATTCAAAACAGCAATTAAAAAAAAAAAAAAACTACGCGTAATTTTTAAGAAGAAACATCGATTCTCAAAATGCAGAAACAAAAAAACATGTCCCCGCAACAGTTGATGTGGCGGGGCAATCGTGCATTTTGCGGAACTGTTGTCGACCCAAATCTGTTCTCAAATCCAAATTTATCGTCTGCCCTAAACAAATTTCATGTTATATATGCACGTTTGTGTTTGAAGAACCATTGTGAAATCATCGCCGATTACAAGGTGACACTTTCATTTCCTGCGTACGTTTTTTTTTTTTTTTTTTCATTTCTTTTTTGTTCTTACTATAGAAACACTTGAGATTCCATATCTGTAACACTTTGTTCTAATAACAACTATTTATGCAAGCCTGTCCCTGGTATGACATGATAAGACATGAAAAAAGAAATTAACGGCAACCTCTCTCTTTATCCAGATACTCTCTCTTTCTCTCTTTCAGACGCACTTCTTTCTTCTCTCTGTCACTTACGTCCACACACCCAGTCAGCCACTTGTCCTATGACCAAACAAATGATTTATTATCTTAGGTTTGTTGATATAGATAAAAATGTAATCGCGTCTACCAATTCAAATCTTAAAAAACGAAGTGAAAAAAAAATGGCCTTAGTTTTTTTTTTTTTTAAAATAAAAATGAATGCTAATAATAAATAAAAAAAATTATTTAATTGTACACGATTTGAATTATTTTATGAACTATATTTTATTTTTGAAATGATTTACTTGCGAATAAGCAGACATATTCGTTTGGTTCAAATAGCTTGGGGGGAAAAAGGACCACGTCGATAAATTAATTCTTTTATTTCAACAAACAAACATGGCGTCATCTGAATTATTTTCACGGATTCTAGATAGGATTTTTATTTCCTCTCTAGACTGAGAGTGAAATTGGAAAGATTCAAAAAGAAGTAACAGCTTCAATAATGTATCCAATGGTGGGATTCAGATGGTTCGCACGGACCTGTTCTTGAAATTTAATGAGCTCAGCGAACCCGTTGCTAGCGTCAACCCGAACAAACAAACTGCTAATTTTAGATTGTCTACACATTTTTACAGTATTACTCACATAATCGGTTGGGTATATAAATTCAGGTGATCGAATAAAGGTCAATATAAATTTCATGAACTGCTGAAATAGTTATTTCCTGGAAAGCAGCAGAAGAAAAACTGAATAACTTCAGTAAAAAAACGTTCATCACAACATTCCCATTAATAACTTTCGTGTCTATGTGGAAAATGTCCTGAAAAACTTTCATAATCCTGTAATTCTTCATAGTGTATAAAAAGCGAAAACTATTATCAATACGATTGCTATCAGTTCTTCCAAGGTAGAAAGATATTTTTCAAGAATTATAGTGATTTTCCAAGCATAGCTTAGATGTTGCACAAGGCCGAAACTCACTACTCAGTCGTAATTGTTCTAGTGAGAAAAGCTTGTTAACCATTACACCGCCTCGAGGTGCCCTAAAGAATTATACTCAGATAAAAGAAGCCGTCTTAAAGTGGAAAAAGCAGCGAACTTGATGGCAATTAATCTTAATTAGTCTCCTTTTAGATTTATACGATGTCACCCCTTTTGTTAAAACATAGTTTAGAAAAAAAATCAATGACAACAGAGTACGGCAAAAAAGAAATTGAAGACTATGATGAAAATTGAAAATCAAGTAGTTATTAGAAAAATTTTAAAATGAAAGATCATGAATAAAATATTTTAAAGCATTTCTTTGAATTATTTTCCTTTCAAAATGATAACGTGCAATGTATTGGGAATTAATTTTGTTATTTTTGAATAAGTGCAAGAAAAAAATTATTTTATTCTTAAATTAGAATAAAGTATAGACTATAGAATAAAGAGGGAACTCGTTGCTATTGAGAGATGTTGTTGAGAGAAACTGTTCTTGAAATCTTTGAATCCCATCACTGGATGTATGCTTTTTTTTTTTTCCTGTTTAGATTTCTTTTCAAGAAATTGACTTGACTGACTTAAGCGGAGCCACACAAAAAAAAAAAAAAAAAAAACAAAACAAAAAACAAACAGACATTTGTGTCTATATTTCTGAGATGAGGTATTATGTACACTATTTACATTATTCGGACTATTGTCCTCATCTTTGTCGCCATATTTATTACAACGTTTCGGCCGTTGTACGCTCCGGCTTTCTTCAGGTGGTTGGAATGTCGAAATAAAATTGCAATATGAGATCTGGGGAAAAATATGAATTGATAACAGCAAAAATTGCAATATGAGCACTGGTGAAAAATGGTTGCTGAAGACATTAGGTTTATAAGTCCCAGAAATCCATACACAGATGTCCTCAAGGACACATGGCACAATGGATAAAGGCGTTAGATCCAGTGACAGGACCCAAAAAGTGTGAGTTCAATACCTGGTTAAGGCGGTGGAGATAACTCAGGAAATAACCGATATCCATTAGACATGGCACGTGGAACTAGATTGCTCCAGTTAGTGAAATAAAGGTTCAGTTCGACATTCCAACCACCTGAAACGTTGTAATAAATATGGCGACAAAGATGAGGACAATAGTCCGAATAATGTAAATAGTGTACATTTGTGTTGTAAACTTCATTTTTTTTTCTGTCAATTACAAAAATTTTCCCTTTTCTGCTAGAGTTTTGAATCAAATGTCACTGATAAGAGTCAAAACTAATAACAAAGGAATCATTTAAATCCAAGGCGAATGTAAAGAGTTATTACCTCGGACACAAAATCACTTGCTCTTGATTTTCTTTTTCATCTAAGTTTGAATTTGTGGACAAAGGCCAGAGATTCTAAATATTTATCGGAAATTCCGGAATAAACGAATCGAATCAAAGGCATAAACAAATAATATATGTTTATTTAATTGACTTCGATTTGGGAGTGTCCTTTGTAAATCGGGTTGGCGAAAGTTTGTTCGACTGGGTAGCTGATAATTTACGAGTCAAACTTTGGCAGTAGTCGTCATTTTGTTGGCTACTGTCGAGAGTGTAATTAGATCCAGTGACTAGACGCAAAGAGTTGTGAGTTCAATACCAGGCTACAGTAGTAGAGAACCGAAAAACTTGGAGAGTTGGGTTAAAGGGACATCAGGAAGAGGCATGGCGCGTGGAACTAGAACAATCTACCCCGGTGGACGAAATAAAGAGTTAGGTTCGAAATTCCAATCACTTGAAGAAGGTCGGATCGTACAACGGCCGAAACGTTGTGAATATGGCAATGAAGATGAGGAAAACAATCCGAATAATGTAAATAATCATAATACCTCATCTCGGAGATATAAACAGACATTTTCGCCCCCTTTTTGTTGCGATCCGATTCAAAACAGCAATTAAAAAAAAAAAAACTACGCGTAATTTTTAAGAAGAAACATCGATTCTCAAAATGCAGAAACAAAAACATGTCCCCGCAACAGTTGATGTGGCGGGGCAATCGTACATTTTGCGGAACTGTTGTCGACCCAAATCTGTTCTCAAATCCAAATTTATCGTCTGCCCTAAACAAATTTCATGTTATATATGCACGTTTGTGTTTGAAGAACCATTGTGAAATCATCGCCGATTACAAGGTGACACTTTCATTTCCTGCGTACGTTTTTTTTTTTTTTTCATTTCTTTTTGTTCTTACTATAGAAACACTTGAGATTCCATATCTGTAACACTTTGTTCTAATAACAACTATTTATATACTTTGGAAATAGGTCTGGCGTCAATCTGCGGTGTATTCTCGGCCCTCGGAAGGGTGGAAAATGTCTTAAGTAGATGACCCCTTAGTTTCTTTACGCTACACGTTTGGCTGTTTCTCTGGTGTTGTGGAGTCGCTCACATCATAACAGTATAAATAGCCTGTTGTTCACAGGAAATAATTATGCAGAGATAACAGTAAAGGTATGTTAAATTGTACATTAATATCATACAATTTATTTATCTTTTGGGGTATTGATGTGTATATCTTTCGTTACAGATGTTTCATGGTTGCATGTGATAAAAGGGAGAAGTCACTCCGTATTATCACACAGAGAAAAGTTGGGACATGTGTTGCCCGTCCGAAGGTTCGTAGCGAAGAGATTGCATTGAACGTCGTTTGGCAGGATCTCCGTTTTTCCGGCAGAAACAGTTTTTGTTGCATGGTGTGAGAATATTTTTAAAAAATGAATGAAAATTTATTGTACTAACCTTGTAGTAACCATCAGCTGCTGTCAAGAATTAAAAAACCGAATGGCTTTCTTTCCTTAATTTGCAAATTTTTTGAAACGATTCAAGAAAAAAAATGCAAGTTATTAATGTTTAATTAAATAATATGACTAAGGATGCCTGCCAATTCCAGTGCGTAGGTTTTGCAATTTAAGAATAAAACATGAAGTAATTTTAAAGCATCCACATTATTTGCAATTATAAATAACGATTTTATATGAACTCTCAGTTCATTTAAACCCATCAGAAGTATCTCTCTCTCTCTCTCTCTCTCTCTCTCTCTCTCCATATATATATAAGAGAGTGAGAGAGAGAGAGAGAGATAGTCCGTCGTTTAAAGAGAGTTCCTATAAAATTTATTTTAATTGATCGACAAATGTAT
The DNA here is from genome assembly GCA_903632075.3 of Acanthosepion pharaonis. Lineage (NCBI taxonomy): Eukaryota > Metazoa > Mollusca > Cephalopoda > Sepiida > Sepiidae > Acanthosepion > Acanthosepion pharaonis. The sequence goes on along the minus strand of CAHIKZ030002225.1, from coordinate 2,275,959 downwards.
GGATTTAAAATTAGGGAGTTTTATTCGGAAATTGCAAAACCTACGCACCGGAATTGGCAGGCATCCTTAGTCATATTATTAAACATTAATAACTTGCATTTTTTTTCTTGAATCGTTTCAAATAATTTGCAAATTGAGGAAAGAAAGCCGTTCGTTTTTTTATTTCTTGACGGCAGCTGATGGTTACTTCTTTCCTTCATTACAATTTCGTTCTTACACAATACAAATATTTATGCAGCCTTCGCATGCTACAATTGAAGACCTTTTTACACACTATGGCCATTCGCCAGCAAAATCAAGGCCATTTCACTGAAACGCTACAATTTTTGGGAAAAAGCTCCAGACACTCTTTTGTCAGTGAAATATTTTTCTAATTACAATAAACAATGGCCGTCATTGTGTGACCAAATCGAGTAAAATGTTTGTCTATTATAAATAATGTTGTGTAAAAAGCAGAGATTTGAAATCAAATTATTATTCTTTATAAATAAACTTATCATTGCCAACTTTGCTTTTTAGTCTTCATATAAGAATATTTTCTTTCTTCTCTTTGTTTATATTTCACACAATAAAACTTTTTTTCTTCTTCAATAATTGACTAGAAAACGAATAAAAGAATGGTCAGCAGGATTATTTCATTCATTAAATTTTCGTTTTCGTTTCAAACCAAAATAAAATTCTTTCTTTTCCAAATTCTGTGGCAAAAATCACGCATATATTTTATTTGCATTTTAGAATTTGGTGCAACTCCAGCCATACCAAATATTTTATCAGTGTTTTTGGAAATAAACCATCTTTGTCTTGACAACAAATTCTAATTAAAAAACTAATTAATTAAAACATTATTTTTAAATAATTTTTCTTCTGTAAAGATTATTATTGATATTATTAAGATTACTTAAAAAAACGTTTGGTCAAATTTGAGAATGATATTCAAAGCTCAGTTACCACAAAATAAAAAGTCAGAAGGTGTGTGTGGGCAGGAGGAGGCGAAGCCAAGGGTTGTTTTAAAGATCGAATAGGTTACTTTGTCGATCCTGGTAAAACAGACACCAAGGCTATTTTTGCGGCGAATAGTGTTTTTCTGTTTTAGAACTAAGAACATATATTGGAATTGTGTTTAAGTTGGCAGGACTTGAACAACATGGATCCCGTGGCATGTAACTGTTGTTTTCAGTGGGTGCACCTGAAATATATTGGCAAAAGAACCATGCCCAAGGGCAAGTTTCGGATATGCAGAGATTGTTATGCCTGAAGTGCTTAAAATATTCAGAGACTTCTATATTTCTTTTAATAATTAATGATGAATAAATGATTTTAACTTGTGTTTTAATAGGTACCTCCGTGAGATCGCTAAAAAAGAGCATAGCATGACGAAAAAGACGCCAAACTTGACAAAAACAAAACTTTATTGTCTAAATGTTTATGTTATTTAAGAGGAAAGATTAAAGTATTTTGGGGTACTTTTTTTTACATTTTTAATCGTTCCTTGTACGTCCAAAATTTTCGTTAAAAATCTTATTTTTTTATGTCAACAAAATTGACATAATCATGTCAACCATTTTTTTTCCATTTTATAAAAAAAAATGAAAATCTCAGTTTGAAATTCTTTTAAAAATCAATTATAATTTTTTCAAAACTTATTTTAAGAAAATCAGAAATTATAATGTTTATTCTGATAATGATATTCTGCGCCGAAAAGATGTAGTTTGAAAATAAAACAAAGCAGGTCATAACATTTCGCGTCACTTGATAGGTGATGAATTGCAATTTCATGATGTATTCACAGTTTACGTGAGGGTAATTAATTCTACGGAAGGAGAGAAGTGAAATTATTTAGATTTAAGTGAACAAATTATTTACCTCGTTATTTTTAATGAAAACTTTCAGCGCTCTAATTATATTTATTTATTTATTTTTTGTACTTAGCTTTCACCTTTACGTTTACGATGTTTTATGGAAAATATATTATAAAGAAATTAAAATAAGTGTTGAGAGTGAGATTAAATTTCATAAGAAAGGTATCTAATTAATTTATAGGTACCTTTCTTATGAAATTTTATCAGAAGTGAACATAAAATACTATAATTTTATGTACATTTGTTACATTTTACTGTGTTATTTGAATTTCCATTAATTTTATTATTAATTTTGATATTTCATTTATGGAAAAATGTCATAACTGAGATTAATATAAAAATAAGATCATATAAATTTCATAAGATGATACTTGTAGGTACCCTTCTCAGTTGAAATTGAAAAATCAAATTAACTTCTCCACACTTGTTTCGCAAAAATAAAGGCCATAACAGTGAAGAACAATGCTTAACTCAAATAACGCAACATAATTTTATTCTTGCTGGTCTTCCGTACTTTATGATTACAGCCGTTTTATAAACACAAAATTATATTTCTTAATTACTGCGGGTGTTCTGATTGGTCAAAACGATACAATTTACAACGCGCTAAAAAAAAAAAAGATCTATCTCAGAAGGACATTTACGAAACTTAAATGTAAAAATCTATTATAACTAAAGAAATAACAAATAATTGTATTAAAAATTCAGTATTTAAGTTAAATACTAGACAGAAGCTCAATCCACGTGAGGTTTTTTTATTTTTATTATTGCATGCATGATACTTCCGATCTTCCGTAGATTTGATTTGCAGCCGTATTATTGACACAAATTATATTTTTTTATATACTGGTGTTCGTTAGTTTGTAAGAAGCTTTGGAAATTATAATCTGTAAATATATATCTACTTAATAACAACATTCATTAAATTGTACAAAATTTTCCCTAATTTTAGAAGAATTAACAACATTTAGTGTAAAAATAACTTTAAAAAAGGAAATCATATTTATAATAAGTTCCATCAAGATTTTCAAAATTAATGTCTGCCATACAGAGAAAAAAAAAAGAAACAAAAACAAAAATACGCGCTAAAAGTTTATGTTATTTAGTAGTTCCGCTGGACATGAAGAGAAACAAGGTTTTTCAATCAAAATATAGAAAGTTCTAAAAAGAAGGAAAAATTTTAAAAAAATAATTAAAAAATACTTTGTTCTTTCCCCTTAATAATAACAAACATTTAGACGCTAAAATTTTGTTTTCGTCAAGTTTGGCGTCTTTTTCATATTACGCTCTGTTTTTAGCGATCTCACGGAGGTACATATGTTTTAACAATTAATGGTGGAAAAGATTTTAAATTGTCCTTATTGATGGTGAAAATAAATAAACTTCTGTATTAAATTTGTGTGTTGTTAATTTAATATTACCTGCCTTCATAATAATAAAAAATATTTACCGGCAAAATAACCTGGGGATCTATTTTACCGAAACCGGTAAAATAAGCTTAAAAGCATGTTTGTCTATTTTACCGGGACCGGCAAAATAGCCTTTTCCTTTAAAGATTCCTGATTTGGTTTATTTTTACCTGATCTTATCATAAAATGAATATTTTGTATTGAGTCCCGACAAAAACAATATATATATATATATAAACAAAAAAAAATTAAAAAGAATTCAAATTAAAATAAAGCAATTGCACTTTCCTTCAAAACTCTTTCTTATCTCGCTCTCTAAACTTCTCTTTCTCTACTTCTTTAAACCTAAAAGAAGGCAACCCACAAAGAAAAAAAGGAAGGCGATAAAAAGATTGAACACGCCCCCAAAACGCCAGAAATTTGCCGGAGCAGAACTGATTTAATTGTAACTGAAAAAGAAAAAGAAAAATCAGGGCGGCTCCACGCATAACTTCCGTTATAAAAAAAAATGAAAAAAAAAAAAAAAATAACGTTGGAAAATAAAATAATTTGGCCAATCCAAAAAATTGACACAAAAAGACTTTTTGATGATTAGCTGAAACCAAATTTCCCGCCACAATTCTCAGCCTATTGCAAAGGGTGTAAACTCACACCTCTGGGCTAGTGGCAGAAAGACGACGGAACAAAAGAATACTACTATGTAGAAAAAGTCATCTGCTACTGACATTTACGCCCTGTTCAGGGCTGGAAGAAAACACAGTGCATTAACACTGACCTAATTTCTTACATTACTGTTACCCCTATCATGGTCTCAAAACGACTACTAACAAACATTTCTCCAGACTGCGACCAATATCCGCCTTATCAACAAATTTTTTTTGCTAAACAAATTACCAAATACCACTCTTAAGAAAATAAATAAAAATGTATTATTTATATTAAACCCTTTAGTCAGTTCATTTTATTCCCAAAGTTTCTGGTAAAATAATTATCCTACCAGCTACTCACACTAGTGATGTTCCAATGTTGAACACATTTACCATAATTTAAAAAAAATTCTACTGTAGACATTTTCTGATTTTAATTTTAAATACATTTTTTTTTTTACTTAGTTTCTAGAATGATTCTAGATTTTTCCCTGTATATAAGTATTAAAAATTAATGTTTTTCTTAAAAATAAAGAAAAAAAAAGATTAAGCTTTATGATTTATTTTGAAAATTAATGGCAGTAATAGTTTTAGACAATAACTACCACTGGCTCAATCTCTGACAATGATATTGAGCTAAGAAGACAAATTTATTCATGTTTAGTTTTCAGCTTCAGCAAAAAGTGAAGGGTCTGAAGTTCCCCTAGACCTCCATCTGGCATTGTCGATGAAGTTTAGATAACTATCAGCTATTTTTGTTTTTTATTTTTAAAATGGTTTTCTCATTCCAAATCAATTGATAATTTTTACTATTGAACAAGATCTGTGCTAAGAATGAACACTTTGTTTCAAAAATGATAAAAACATAATAAATTCCATGGTTTTTCACTCATTAAAGAATTGCTACCGTTATTGTTCCCAAAACAGTGTTAAAATTTTTAAGACAAAATGTGCATTATATATATATATATATATATATATATATGTAATAGAGAGAGAGAGAGAGGTGAGTGTAAAATTTCAGATATAACTAAAAAATATATCTGTAAATGGACAATATAAATAAAGACAAGGAAAACTTATCTCACCTGAAGCATTTCATCGTCTGATGGACTTTATCAAGTCAAATGTAAAGATTTTATTTAGCAACAAGCATTTATAAACAAAAGTAAAAAGATTGTCAGTTTCTCAGAATTTTTCAATTTAAGGACATCCATAAATATATATCAGGCTAACTGAAAAGTCTCGATAAATTATGGAGAATGCTTTAGTGATGTAATTTAATGTCTAATAAACAAAAGTGAGTAAATGTTGTATATTTTTTTAATAATGTAATTATCGTTTTAGTTTGAGATTGATTTATGTATTATGTATTTGAAATAATAGGTTATGAATTTTACTATTTTCTTTTCATTTTTTTTTAACATTTTTGTAGTCATTTATGTTGGTTTGGAAAAGAAGTAATTCTTTCAGGAAAGGAGATATTTGAAAAAAAAATTCTTAAATTTAAAAATATTCTGAAAAACTAAGAACATTTTTACTTTTGTATATAAATAATTGTTGTAAAATAAAATCCTTACATTTGCATATATATATATATATATATATATATATATATAGTGTGGGGGCTGTGTAATTCTTTATTTTTATTTAGTTTTTTTTAAACAGAAAATATCCAAATTTGAAATTTTGTCAATTCTGGTGTCTGTGTTCTTGAAAAATTCTAAAAGAATTTGTCATATTGGATAAGAAGATAGAAATTCAATGTTTTATATTTTTTTTCTCAAGTTCATAAAATGAATTTTTGAAAGAGTTTATTTTCAGTTTTTATGTTAAATTAAAATTAAAGACAAAACCAATTTCTGTAATATTTTGTACAAAGATTTATTTAAAGATAAAATGAAAAAAAAAATTATTTCTGTTTGGTAGAATAGGAGGGGGAATTATTTTTTGTATGTGAATAAAGAAATCCCAGAAAAGTATAAAGAACAATGAACAAGACAAAACATTTAGGTATGAAGCTCATTTCTCATTGGATAAAAAATACAATTCTTCTGATAAATTGATTGGTTCAATTTAATGTTTGAGTTGCATTTCTTTATAACCAAATTCTAACCAATGAAAGAACTTTCTTTTTTTTTTTTTTAATAGTGACAAAACAAAATTAACATTGTTTTCATTGTTCATAATTATTTCCTCACAGAGGAATTTTGTACAAACTTGGAACAAATTAATTCCGATTCAAGTCCCAACATTTTATGTGCAGTTAGAAAAAAAATCTCTTAAAAATGACAGTACAAATGTATTTATAAAAATTTTGCCATTTAAAAATGTCATTTCTCTTCAAATGGACAAGTCCTGTACAACAAACACTTGATGAAGATGATTAATCATGACTAAAAATGCTTTACTAATCAATTTTGTATTTATTAAATATGAAGAAGAAATTTATTAGTATTCATTATTTTCAGTTCCTGAAAGACACAAGAATTCAAGTGCTTTCCTAAAATCATACTACACCAAATTTTAGATATGAATTAAAAATGGTTAGAAAAATTCAATCTAGATTAAATCAAGGACAATATTTAACTGAAAAACCACATTAATCGAGCCTTCATTGTATATTCCATTATAATTAGATAGTAATAATATTTATTCATTTTTTGATCAAGTAATAAAACAAATACATCAATTTTTAAAATATCTTTGTACACTTCTTTAAATAATGTAGATAATGTAAGTGTAACAAAATCATTTTAAAAATTTGTAAAAATAACAAAAAATGTAATACAGGGTGTAGCAGAAATACCTCTTACATACACCTCCCACATAATGGTAAGATATTAGCTCGATGAAGACACAACTGCCACTAATATCTTACCATTATGTGGGGATAATTCTGCCACACTCTGTACTTTTAAAACTAATTTTTTAGATAAACATTTTTCCAAAATGTAATTTCAAAACAAATTCAGACAAATAATAAAAACAGCAATTTTTATTTTAATTTCAGCCTGACATAAAAATCAGTAATTGTTTGTTTGTTAGTAAAACACCAAGGGCCATTACAATTGGCAGAAAAAAGAATTTGTCATTTTAAAGATTGGAATTCTTTTAAAAGTTTCAGAGGTGGAAAAATATTTGAAGTTTAAGATCAAAATGGCTGCTACAAACTAATTCTGTGTTCAAATGTTAGTTTGTTGCAAAAAAAAAAAAAAAAAAATCTTTGCAATATTAGAAATTTTCAGGCTTTTCATTTACAATATAAATACATTGAAAAAGATTTACTATAAAAATGCACCAAAAAAAACATTTGATAAAAAATTTTTTTTATAAAAATCATTCAATAAATGTATGGAAAAACGACAAGTAAAGAAATTCATTGCACATATTATTACAGTAAATGCACAATATAAAATTCTTTTAGTGACTCTCACTTGTTTTTCAATACTAATCCCCAAAGAGGCATGACATTTGTGCATGGAACTAGATAACAGAGAGATTTATAAAGAATAAATCTCTCTCTCTTTTTTGTATCTCCCAGCCCTATCTCTGGAAACTATATATATATATATATATATATATATATATATGAAACAAGATAGTGAGAAAATATTATGAGTGAATTCAGTCTATAGATTTGATTCTGGGCATTTTGTACAATTAGGTATTTAGATGTGTGAAGATTTGTTGAAATATTCCCAATTATTTTATCTTTTAGTGTTAAGGAAAGGCTCATAAGTAGAAAAATGATTGGATAAAACCTGTCTTCATTTGCTGCCCTGGCAATCATAGAAATGTTATAGCCATTTTCACTTACGACAGAGAGTGTTTCATCTCATGGCAATTATTTATAAGGCAAAAAGACAACCTCTGCTCCTGTTAATTAAAAAAAGAAAAAAAAAACAAACAAATCATTTGTTAGTCAATCATATGAGGAAGTCATGAAAATCCTAAACTTACATTTCACTATAAAGATTGGTTATAAATATAAATAAATAAAATTTCATTAAAAAAAATTTTTCATGAGAAATCGGTTCAATATATAAAATCATTTCTATAATAAATTGTGCAGAAAATTTTTTTTGAATGCATTCAGGATCTAGACAGTCCTCCATCAATAAACTTTTCCGTTTTTGTTTTAAAAGAATTATCTGTAAATTGCTATGACTTCTTTGGAATGAATTTTGAATTCAGAGTTTTCCTTCTTTTAGACTGGTTTCCACACAGGACTAATGAGTCTAGTCTACCCTACTATTTGAGCCAAATCTGGAGGGAGAAGATATGAATACAAGGGCCTTTGTGCAAAAGTGAACACAACAGACAGACTACTCTGGAATTTGAACACTAATTCCTCTTTCCATGCAGACATCCATGACACTAGCCACTCATCCTTAATAAATAGAGAATAATAATAATAAATAAGTTTTGATTTACACTATTTACATTGTTCAGACAGTTGTCCTCATCTTTATTTTCATATTCAAGACATTTCGGCTGTTGTACACTCTGGCCTTCTTCAGGTGATATTTGTTAGAATTTCAAACTGAATCCTTTATTTATTAGTAGACGGGGGTAGATTGTTATGAATTCACATACCATGCCTTTTTTATCAAGAAGAATTAACTAAAACTGAAATAACACAACTCCTACAAAAAAAAAAAAAAATGTATATTTATTATTAGTATCAATTTTAGCTGTTATTATATATCTAGCACTGTCTTATTAATGCCAGCACTCAATGTGTGATACTTTTATATATATATATATATATATATATATATATATATATATAAAAAGTAGACATTGGAGGTCAACACCCAGTAGCATCAGTCTGTTTCATGCTTAAACACAATTGTCAGGCCATGTGCATTGTGTTTTGGTGTGACTATTTATATATGCTGGCCAGTGATGCATTATGGGTAGGTCTATTGTATCATTCTAACAGTTATTGGGTGGGTAGTAATGGTTATGCTTTTAATTATTCTAGAGGTCATTGAATTTGAAATGATTGTGAATCCAAATGTAGTTTTGTGGCTAGTTTATAGTGTTGTCTTTTAAATTTATTATTGATTGCTTTGTTGTTGATTGTTATTATGTGTACTTGTGTTTATGTGTGTATTCATAGTTTGTTAATTTGTTTATTATTTACTTATTTATTGATTTGGATTATATTATTATAATTCTTTATTTATTTTTATTTTTGTCTGGTTTTATTTTTTAATTTTTAAGTAATGTAGTAAAATTTTGTTTTCATGTTTGTACGAGTTCTGATCATTTACTTAGTAATTTATGTTGTGAACGTGACACAAATAATAAAAAAAAAAACATGAGAAAGCAACCAATAAAACCATCCACAAAAATCAAACCCACATGTAACTGCAAAGGATGAATGCCCCTTAAATGGAAATTGCTTACAAAACAATGTAATATATCGAGCCACTGTAAAATCAGCAGATAACAAAGAAAAAAAATATACATAGGAGTAACTGAAGGGCTCTGAAAACAATGTACACAAAACATCCTTTACAAATAGCAAATACATACACAAACAGCAAAGTGCTTTCTAAACATGTATGGGAAATTAAAAACTAATATCAGATCACATCAAAAATATGGAAAATAAGGAAAACAGTATCAGCCTACAACACTCAATCTCAAAACTGTAAACTCTGTCTGGAGGAGAAAATAGCTATAATTACCTTCCCAGACCAATACAAATTACTAAATAAATGATCAAAACTTATCTCAAAATGCAGACATAAAAACAAATATGATTATTTTGTTTTTATGTTTTTCTTTTTGAACAATTACAAAAATCAAGTAAATTAGACTTAAGATGCCTCAACGTATTTCAAATAAGAAAAAAAACTTCAGAAATTTAAACTTCACTTGATGCTACTAAATATGAATCCATTTTAGGAGTTGTGTCAAGTATTGAACTCATTCTTTGTATTGCTCATTATCAAAACTTTTTTGGTTGTAAATCAGGCCAGTGTAGACTTTGGCATTGTGAGTTTCTTTGATCTGCAGGGAAGGAATCAGAGGGCATGTTATAAATTAGGAGGATTTGTGTTACATAGCTGCTGGAAATTAGACACTGTTCTGTCTGCTTATGTTTTAGAGGAGGGGGAAAATCTCTATTTTGTGATTCTATATCAAAAGAAGGTTTTAGGATGGATCCCTTAAACAAAAAATAAATGAAAATAGAAACAAAAGATAGGGACCAACAGTCAAAATGATTCTGAAAATGAAAATAACTTTTGTTCAAATCAAATAGACAATATTCTGTGCCCCAATTTTGGTTTTCTTTCAACTTATTTGAAATAAATTTACAGCAAACCATGAACATAGGTACGTGAAACTTGAAAAAAAATTAAACATGGACAGGCAATTCATTCTTCACAAATTTTACTTAAAAGTGAGAGAAAAGCAAAGAGAAAAGTCAAAGAAATAAATATATGAGGACAAAAGGAACCAATCAGATTTGCAACCGTTTCTTTTTCTATTTATCGTCATTTCCAAGAAAAAGAGCCCCATGCTCCATTTTTTATTTGAAGATGATTTTAAGTTTTTTGAAGGGCAAATTAGAAAAGTTTTCTTTTTTAAGCAGTTTTGTGGAATTTTTGAATGATTATTATATATTTCAAAACAGTTCCGTGTATATGAAATTTTTTGAAATGTTTAATATTTATTAAATTTTTTTTTTATATGTAAAATAATTTGTTTTTAAAGCAATTTTATATCACTGAAAAAAGTGATTTCATAAAGATTTTTTTAAAAAATTGTTTAAGTTGTACTTTTCATAATGTTCTATTGAGATGCCAATGGAGGCCTAAAAAAAAAAAACCCGAATGAATTGGCTGAATGAATTATGGCAAGAAAAAGAATGAGATAAGAACTGGGAATAAAGTGCATTAAATTTAATTTTAAATGTTAATTAACCTGCTTTAAAAAGACGAAAAAATATCAAACGTCGGATGTATAAATGTTATATCTTAAAAAAAAAAAACCTCCAGAAAGAAATTATTTGGTTCTGCTTAA